>JAUMHI010000043.1:11795683-11823506 GCA_032359435.1 Enteromius unitaeniatus | reverse complement strand
ACCACCTGCAGCACCACTCCTTTATTGGGGGTGTCCTTCTATTTCCCTATAATCTCCACCTGTTGTCTCTTCCATTTGCACAACAGCATGTGAAATTGATTGTCAATCAGTGTTGCTTTCTAAGTGGGCAGTTTGATTTCACAGAAGTCTGATTGACTTGGAGTTACATTGTGTTACATAAGTGTTGCCTTTATATTTATCTATTTATTTAACATAAAAAGTATAGAAACATAAAAAAATATATATAAAATTATATATTTATCAAGATCTATAAGATGGTATAAGACGCGCATTTGTTTTTGCTGTCGTTGAAACCGTCTGTAACACATCCACAGTGCTGGTCTCAGCAGATATTTTTATAACATACTGAAACTAATTATTTTAGCTATTAAATATCCATAAGTGCATATAATAAATGTTTATTGGGCTCTCAAAATGTCAAATATAAGTTAAAAATATAAGTATTTCTCTAGCCCATTGTTTCACTTCATTAGTCATTGATTCAACAAATATGGTTTGTATGGATTACCACCATTTTCACTTTCTGCTGTTTGTTGAAGCATCAGCTTTGAGGGTGATATTAGATGGATAATGTTTCTAAAAATGTAGTGTTGAAGAAAAAGTCTTATACATCTGGGATGGCATAAGGGTGAGTAAAGCATGAGAGAATGTTCATTTTTGGGTGAATTGTCATTTTAAGAAAGTGTAAATGCAGTCAGAGCTACTTTAGGGTCTGTTCTTAATGCTGGTTTCAGGTTTGAGAGTCTTTGTTTGGGTCACGGTCATGTGCAGACTTAATGTAGACAGATGGATTTCAATCAGAGCAACAGTTGCTGATGTGGAGAGAAAGACAAAATAATTTCTTCACTGTTATTAACTTACCAAATGTTGACAGCCAAGTCTCAAGCCAATTTGTTCATTCCAAATTTGTGTGGCATCTCTCTGTCAAAGCAGTTTAGCTGCGGGGAGGAGAGTAGCAGCATCTGGATACTAATGAAGCACTGAGGAGCTAGTGCTGTTCGTAGTTGTGCTGTCATGTCATGTTGTCCCCTTGTCAGCACCACACAGACGGTTTTGTGTTCCAGTGTTCAAAAAGAAGTAAAAACAGCCCAGCTGGTGTCATGCAATTTGGTTCATGTAATTGATCAGTCTAATTTTGATTGGTTATGCTGTGCAATAATAATGCTGAAGAAATATTTAATAACTCAAATCTTATAACAGATGTCTCTGGATTTTAGGAAAAAGTTTTCCACACGGAGTAAATCAGTCGCTTGGGTTTTGGATGCATCAGCATTGATGCACTTAAAGAGAGAAGGCTGCTGCAGCAGCGTAAAATCTCATTTCTCTCTTAGTTTCTTTTGTCCTTTCACTCTTTCCTCACATTTTCATACAATATTTTAAGTCTGTATAATCTATATGTTGCTTCAAAAGTCTGTTTTGAGTTCCAGTGATGTTTATTTTATATAAAGGTCAAAGTAAACTGTATTAAAGGTAGTATTACTGCGTTGGTTATTATTACGGTACTTAATCACCTTAGAATGTTTGTTACAACAAGTGAAATCCAATGATCAAGAGGAAACGTTAAAGATTACCTTTGTACTGATGTTTCACACTTTACTACGTAAAATAGTAGAGTATCAAATCAGCTCAATATATGTACGTAATCATCATAGAAAAAGTTCATCAAATCCTTCAATGACGCACATACAAAATCCTGCGAAGCAAATAGAAATAACAGAAACACCCCAATCTGCTGACGATCAAGATCACAAATATTCTCCCTACATTTCACAATGGCAAATCACTGTATGATGACATCTCACCTAGAACTAATTCACAACTTCACATCTGCAACAGAGAGGCTTCTCTTCTTTCCTTAAACATCCGCCATCTTTCTCTGATGCGCTCGCGCGATCTACGTAAACCACGCCCCTTCAGCTAAAAACAACAAATAAATTAGAACACAGTGCAGCCCTTTTAATAGGAAAACATTAACATTTATTTTATTTATTTATTTTAGAGGTCGCGCTTTCTCATTAATAGATGAATGAATGAATAGCAAATTTGGCGTGCTGTCCGGGAAGCGAGCCGGGAGAACGGCAGGCTCCGAACCCTAGTGGTCTGAGCCCTAGCGAGGGCAAGGGTTCGGCGCCCGGCTCGATCTCCAGTTGCACCCCTGGAGGAGTGGATGGAGCTGAGAGGAGGTGAATGGGGAGGGGGAGAGTTTGCACAAGAGCGAGAATGCTCCTCCCGAAACTTTATTATCAAAACATGCACTTAATTATTTTTGTACCCTTGTAATGTATTTTTGCTGCTTGTTAAATGCCTTTTATGCATATGCATTTCTATTTGAAATCGTGTCCACCAATTATCACCATAGCAAAATATTCAATGATGTATAATTTCCATTCAAGCTGTTTTGGCCATTTTATTCCATCTGTTAATTTTTCAAATCGCATGTTATCAAACAAATGAAATCATTTGAGATGAGTTGGTATTTGTAATTGTAAAGGAAACCGTGGTGGAATGAAAAAAAAAATATCCTAAATAAACTATTGCGTGTGTAAAAAGTATGCTTCAATTCAATTCAAGTTTATTTATATACTGCTTTACACAACACAAATCATTGCAAAACAGCTTTACAGGAAATTAACATATGGTAGAAACGTAATATATTTAACTCATGGCAAAATTGGTAATGGTGATACTGTATGTTGTCTGAGATTGACATCATCTCTTCTCAGGTGTTCGGTCATCAAACACCCATAAATCTAAAACAAATACAGTATATGGTGCAAACATATTTGTGTAGTGAAAGATGTATTTATTTACTTGTGAATGTCTGGCAAAAAAGAAGGAGAGCGAGAGAGTTGTGTCTCATTTACACATTAATACATTGTTAATTACACCCATAATGTTCCCCTGCTAGCTACACCATGTTGCTGACTAATTGAATATATGAGTCGAAGATGTTTGAAAGCCTGTAACTGATTTAATTAATGCAGTTTTTGCTTTAAGCATCGCCCGTTAAAAGCTCTTGTGTTCAGGTGTGTACTTCTGTGCGAAGCCGTGTTAATCCTCCTGTCAATGATCAGTGTTTGTCTTGATTTCTGGCAGCTGGCAGCCAACTGGAAACACATCAGGTCTTCCAGGAGGGCAATTCCCCAGCATCCCTCATTATGGATCTCTCTCTTTTTCTCTCTCTCGCCTGCAGGTCCATCACACACACACACACACACAGCCATCACAGATTTGAAGCAGCCTTCTCGTCTTATTCAAATTGGTCTCGGCAGGAAAATGGGTTCATGATGATGGGGGTAATAACAGTGTAGAAAAGAGAGCGTCTTCAGCTTCAAACACCATTTAATTTGGAGATTAAGCTAATAAAAAGCCATTAAGGCCAATGCCTTGCTGTTGTAGCAGGCCGTAGTGATACACAGTAATTCCTTCTCATTTAACGCAAATGAGCTATAAAAGATTAGGACTGGGCGTGTTATTCTTTTTATGTTTATATGTTTCCCAAGGTTTTTGGAAAAGAATAATCAGCCTGTCTTAATGCGTCGCTTTTTTCCTGACTATGGTTTCGCAAAACACATGGACCCTTTTTTTTTCAGAAAAACAAAAACTAGCCAGAATTATACGCAGGTTTTAATCAAATTTGCAGTCAAAATGATTAGCTATAATGTCTGATATTATTTAGCTCTAATTACCAGCAGATGGTGTCTTTATCTGCACTTAGGGCGCATGAGTCTTGGAAATGCTACATGCACAAGAATAATTAAGAAGTTGACTTGAGCTGTTTTTTTTTTCTGGGTCTACTTTTGTGAGCTTTAATAGTCAGACTCAGCACCCTGATGTTAATTAGTGCTAATTTGATAATTTGATTACATTTATTCCTTTAAAGCATTCTCGATTGTTGCTCAATGTGCTTTATTGGCATAACAAATAATGGTGTGTTTGTGTTGCACTAGCAGCAGTAGCTCTGTTTCTTTTAGTCTCTCTCTCTCTCTCTCTCTCTCTCTCTCTCTTTCTCTCTCCTCTAAATGCAATTATATTTTTTTATTCATGCATGAGATCATCTTGTAAGATCATTTGTAGATCATACAATTGCTCCTCACCTCTGGACCACCTCTGTGATAGACACTTTTGTGTTCACGTGTGTGTTGTTGTTGGGAATGGGAACACAGTGCTCACCTGTGGAGAGAGAAGCAGACCAGCTCACTGGGGTATTGATGGAGTCATGCGGAGTTAATCAGACTCAATGCTAGCACTGATTCCTTCATTTCCTGCAATGCAGAATTAGACGGTAATACAGACCCTGTTGGAACTTTGGCAGCATATGGTCTTTTGTAATGCGCCTTTTCTGTCGGGTATAGACACATTCTATAGGACAGAACAGCATTGCCCAAAATAGAGTTATATAACTGGCTGCAGTGTGTGCTGCGGTGCCCGTTAGGAACTTCTACACAAAAGCATGCAATAGGCCTCTGTCTTGATCACTTAAATAAAGGCAGCGGATTTGCGTCAAACTGTGTCTAAGACTGATTAATTCTGTTGGGGATGCATTCAAACATAGTAATAGGAGGAAAAACAGGTCAAACTGTTATCAGTTATTCCCACAGGTTTTAGGGGAAATCACTTGATTGACAATCTTGGGGAATAAAACAAGTTTTGTCAGTTTATTGATTAAAATAATTATACAGTTTTTTTAAATATACAGAATAATTTGCTAACAACAAAACAATGTACAGTCCTCATAAGCCCCCAAACTATGACAGGATCTACATAACTAAAATAACAACCAAACTAAACTAAACCAAACAAAATTATTAGTTAATGAAATATTGCAGTTTTTTTTTTTACATTCACAGCAATATACCTCAGTCAGGTGGTAAGAAGTTATACTGAATTTTACACAAATGGCATTTTACAGTGCCACAGATTGTATAAAGGTCCTAGATCATGTAACTAGGGAGTTTTGTCTACTGAAAGACTTTTGAATGCACTGTATATGTGTCCCTTACATTTTCAGTCCTGTCAGAAATGACATTTGTCACTTCCCTGATAAAAGAAAACAACCCGTTGAATTCCTGATGGACAAAGTTAACTCATGTCCTGCATTTTTCTGTATCGGAGAAGCAATTTCATTCAGATATACACCATATTGGGGAAGAAAAGACAATAACAACTTCCTTTTGTGCTGACATTATCTATACATGAGAAAGCAAATGGCTTTTCTCTTCAAATTAAAAGCAAACAAGATTTGCTCTGGGTCAGATTTTATTTTTCGACAGCAAATACACATCATACCACCTACTGTTGTTAGATGGAAAGAAAATCAACATTTAATTAAAAATAGCAAAAATTAATACATTGCAAATACAGTGTTCCAACACTAAATATAAGGGAGAGTGTGAGCTGTTGTGGGCTTAAGTAACCAGCAGCTGATTTTATTTGCAATGTGTTTAATGCCAAAAAAGAGTGCTTGATGTGCGAGTATCTAAAACATAAAACCTTTTAGATATGTAGTATACATTCAGCATGCTTCTAGAGAATAGGTGATTAGATGGATTGATTTAATTGAGTGGGATTTGGGCTTAATTATGGAGGAATAAACGAAGGCCTCACTTTGAAGTTATTGTCTGTGTTGAGAGAAAGTGAGGCAAGCCCTTCATTTCTGCTGCAATTACTGACCCTTCAGTGTAAGGCTTATTTGTGCTTATCAGTTGGCAATGCATTGATTTAATATGTAATCAGTACACATAAATCTGAAATGTACATTTCTTCGCTGCTTACAAAGATTTCCTGTCACACTTTAATTACTACTTATTTTGCTGCTTGACGGGAAGTTTTGTGAGCTAATTATGAGGTAATCACGATGTCCTGCAAGCATGTTGTTCATCACTGTTTAGAAGTGTCCTGTTTTCTATATTTTTACAGTAGAGTTGCCTATCATGCAGGACGAGCTGTTAGCTCACTCTAATTCTCAGGGTGACATAGTTAGTATCCACCCCATAATTGTAGTGGTATCTGCACTGTTAATTACTGAAGTAAATGGTTGAAATGCTGCCAAGGGCCCATTGTGTTGGGGCTTTGAATTGTGTTTTTGCCATCTGTAGAATTGGGAAGAGGAGAGAGGGGAGCAAGGGAGCAGGGGGAGGCTTAAGAGCGAGCTCACAGCCTCGGGGTCTGAGGCCATATGGAGCCAGCACTTTGCCTGCGCTTTATTGCACACCTTGCTGTTTTAATCAATGGCAAGCCTGTTCACAGGACACAGAAAACAGAGGTTATTGCACTGTGTCAGTGGGCTTTTACTGCATGTTTGTTTCTCTCAGAAAACTTTTGCACTTGGCTTTACATCTTTTATCTTCTTTACATCTTTTGTCTTTATATGCCAATTGCATTTATTAATATACTGTGTTTAATTTACTTAGAGAGCATTTCTGCATTCCACTGCACTTTTTTCCCTTTAGCTTTTATATGCAAACATGCCCTAGACTAACATCTTTGAATGTTTGAATCTTAAGTCTTTTGCAGCGTCTCACACACAGCACCGCATTTTAAAAACACAGCATAGTTCACCTTTTAAAAAAATGCTTCTTAAGACCTTGCATTTTTTTTCTTTGCTACTTGTGTTTCATGGTTTTTTTTAACACTACAAGGAATTCTGAGTAAATGACACACAATTACTTGCAGAATGTTATGGCTTCAAAACATTTTTAACAACCTGCAACCAGTTTTTAACAAAACTGATACTTTTGAACATTGTCACATAAACAGCTTCTAGTTCAGTTAGTTTACTTGGTAGCTCATGTGGTATGCACTTCGGTGGCCAAAACCACTGATTCAAATCCTGTGTAAAAATGGTTTGACAAAACAGTTCAAATCAGCGTAAGGAAGTAAAAATAGCATAAAAAATAGCGCCACTCTCCGGGCATTTCACTTTGAAACTGCGGTAAAACGTGCAGTAAGGTACATAATTACGGGTTGAAGAAAAGCCTGGGTTGCATCATGAATTAATTAGTACATATAATAATATTATTATATATCTTTTTTAATTGTGACGAGTGTGTGCACTTTGTAAAATGTTTGTAACTACGTTTTATCTTGTTAGAATGTTTGAAACTGCTGAAAAGAGACATTTCTAAGTAAAAAGCATTGAAAATCCAAATTAAGCCCTGCAAACAGTTGCATTTTACAATATACATGTGTCCCATCTGCTAATCAAAAGTTCTTCACAGACTTGAGGCCTCCACCTAATCTCAGTAGGACAAGTGGTCAAATGCATTAACTGGAATTGTGGGTACAGGCCCAAAAAGAAAGAATCAGTTGAATAAATTATGAATCAATATAGAACCAAATGACTCCATTTCAGACTCATCGTCACCATTTACTGAAAAAAACAACAAAACCTAATATAACCAATATAAGGAGTCAATTGAAAAGTCAAATGATGAACTGTTGTGTAGAATGTTATAGCAATAAATAGAATTAAAATGACAAACTTTGCATATCTCTTTCAAACAGCCACATCACAGTTTGGCCATGCTCATTCTCTGCTATTGGTTTAGTGGCGTCATTATGGCTGGTGAAGCCTGATGTTACAGCTTGTGGTAATGGTTACACTGTGTGTAATAGTGTGTTTGAGTGTGAAACTCTTCATTGTAATGTTATAGTTGTGTTAATGGGCCAGGCAGCGTGATGAGTATGTGTGTAGGAGTGCGTGGCAGGTTCAGTCAAATGTTATAGTTTGTGTTAATGGTGCATTAAAAGTGTTAACTGCTACAGTCCCAGCTGTAGACACAGCTAGGCCCCCCTAGCCCCAGTTATGCCCAACCCTCCCCGAAACTGAGAGGAACTCCTGCTATTCACCAGTCTGTGTGCATATTGTTTAATTATTGGCTGTTCTAGAAGCACAGCAGGAGGGGACACACTGAAACTTGGCCAGATGAACGCAAGGTTACTTCTTCTGTACTTTGCAAGGTAATCAAACCACATGTTTTATGATGGAGAGGATGTCAAGGGTGCCTGTAGTAGAGGTGGCTGTATTAGGGGGCATATTTAGGTTATTACCCTGAGACAAAGAGTGTGTGTTTCAACCTCAGGCTGTTGTAATAGAGCTGACTTATGACTAGAACTGTGCTGGGCAGCAGCAGTGTCCTCAATCGTATTCATTAATCGCACACTGACTCTGTATAGCATCAGCAGATGGAGACATCTTTCCTTTTATAAAATGTTTTCAGTTGTTCTTCTAAGTGTTGTCTGTTCTTGTCATTGCAAGTATGTGAATTTAAAAAAGTCCACATAAAGACTGAAGACTGGAGTAAAGGCTGCTGAACATTCAGCTTTGCTATCAAAGGAATAAATCAAATTTATTGCACTACAGAACTTTTTAAATTGTAGTTAAATTGTTTTACTCTATTTTTGTTCAAATAAATACAGCTTTGAAGAGCATGAGAGACTTCCTTTAGAAACATAAAAAAATGTGGTAACACTTTACAGTAAAGTGTCGTTTGTTAGCTGTGGTTAACTAACACGAACGAACAATGATCACATATATTACAGCATCTTTTAATGTTTGTTAATATTCGTTAATTAAAATACAGCTGTTCAGTGTTAGTTCGTGTTAATTCACAGAGTGTTAACTAATGCACAACAAGTGATTTTAATAATGCATTTATGTATGTTGAAAATTAATATTAACTAAGATAAATATATGCTGTAGAAGTACAGTATTGTGCAGTCTTAGTTCATGTTAAGTAATGTAGTTAACTAATGTTAACTAATGAACCTTATGAAGTGTTACCAAAAATGCAAATCACAAACAGTTGTTTAAAATGAATCTTATTGAATTTTAAAAATACTTAAAAGCGATGTAAATAAGGTCTTAATCAACAATATTCTCAAGGGCTGGAAATCTTTCAAAATGCATTGCTTTATTCATCAAGCATATTGCTGTGACGAATATCAATATTGTCTATGAGAGCGGGTTAACAGTAAGGGCAGCAGCATTTGAAAGCAGATGATCATTTATCGCTTGACTCAAGTTATTGAATTGTGAATAAGTGCAGCGTGCCTGGAGTCTGCAGGTGCGACCACCCTCAATTACTAACCTGAGGGACCTCCTGCAGAAATCTTAACACAGCAATTAACAACATAATTAAGTGGTAAAGTCATTGTGCCACTCTCCCACAGCAGAAACAAGAGTGCCATTGACCAGATGAAGGAGGGCTGGCCTCTGATTGATCGTCCGGTTGACTCGCTTGCACAGGCATTTTATCACCCTCTCCAGGATAGAGAGAGAGAGAGAGAGAGAATATGTCTGTGTTTATAGGGTAGATGAGGTGCTTAGTCTTGGTAAAGTGTCAGAGGCCTTGTTTTTCACATCATTAGACAATTGTGTGTTAATGAGCTGTCACATCCAGCTCTATACTTTAAATCTTTGTGTATATCCACAGATTCAAACCTGAAAAACAAATAGCTCGCCTCTTTCACATCCTCTGCTAAATTGGCTGTTTTATTTCCATTTCTCCACATCAGCTGTCATTACACGGAAATCCACCTTATTAAATGTCTGCTCATCTGATCGAACAGATGTATGTGCACAGCAAAGGTTAAGCACTTTTCATTCAGTGCTCCAGGAACATAATGACTGCAGATGTGTTTTTGTCAACGGCAAATATCTGCAACTGAAAGCTCAATATTCCCTATTGAAGTGCTTGTTGTTAAATTGATTGATTGCTTTTTTTTATGATTGTTTGTTAAATGTTACATTCATATACTGTGTAATTTGTAACTATTATGCTTATTATTAAAGGTTTTTATAAGATTGATCATTTTCTTGTTGTTTATAAATACAACAAACAGTCACTAGTCCAATAATTTAGTCAACGCATATTTAATCAAACATATATATATATATATATATATATATATATTTCAAATATAATGTTACAGTAAATGGCTGAAATTGATCTATTTATTTCCCGAAACTGGAAGAAAATCATTACTGTATATGTTTAGAAGTTTTATATATAAAATAAATAGAAATATATAAAAGTGTGTGTGTGTGTATATATATATATATACATACATACAAACACACACACACACACACACACACACACATATATATATATATATATATAATAATATTATATTATATAATAATATATATATATATATATAAAAACACATTTGTATTCATTTAAATTTAATATTAAAAATACACACATACTGTACATATATATATATATCAAATAAGAATATGTGTAGGTTTAGATATAAACAATAAAATGTATTTAAATAAATGCCTTATTATGTTAAATATATAACATTTGTATATAATTAAAAAGGTATATGTACTTTATATATAAATATATCGTTTATAAATATAAATGTGCTGTATCTGTAATGTAATGGTGCTTAATCACAGAAACCCACATAATTTAAAAGTAATTTTAACGAGGTCATGATTACAATATTAGGTAAACCAGATTAGCCAGAAAATGTGAACTGGACTCAGGATCAAGGCACCTCAGAGCATGAGAACACCATGATAGATTTCTCATTTATATAGCTTCTGTTTCTCTCCTTCCCGTGGGATCTGTGAAATTGAGAGGCAAACACGAAGAAGGTTGGAACACTGCGTGATGGAACATCAAATAAACTGCCAGGTCTTATTGTGTCAATGAACTAATTTCTCTTTTAGAGTTTGACCTTTGACCTCTAGTGGCTGGACGATCCAGGGTTGTGACAGGAGAGAAAATCTCTTGGGAAGGAGATGGGAGAATGAGAAACAAAGAGAGAGTTGAGCATCATATCCGTCAAGGGTGTGTCGACACAGAATATCTCTCGCGCATCAATTCTAGCAATCGTAAAGTTCCTTCCTGTTTCCTCATGAGCTGCGCGTTTTACAGATGGATCCCCTGCTACAAAGCAAGCACACCTAATGAGCCATCTCCATTTCCTTCCACACAGTCATGCAACAAGGTCTGCTCACAATGGCTTTGTTTGCCAAGAAGCTGTTATCTGTTTATACAGAACTATGGCCTCTTTAGCAGATTCATTTGAGGTGCGTTTTATTTTATGATGTCAGTGGCGCTCAAGTCAGTTCTACCACCAGAGGGCACTGTTATATGGACAGAATGGGAAGGAACTCCTTCAGGATCCTTTCTTTCACTTTGACTGTGATTAGCACATGTTGGTTAAGATTAGTTTCTTCGGCATGAAAATGACCCTCTGATTTCAGACAAAACACATATGGAGGCCAAGTGCCATTCATCAAATGTGCCGTCTCTGACCTGCGTACCTCTGCAGGATTGAAGCATGTGGCCGTTCTCCATCACAGTGAGGGGTCACAAGACATGACAGTCAAACATTTCACGTGTCATTTAGGGTTTTTATAGTCTGAACTTTTACCCTGTAATTACACAAAGGCTCAAGCTAGTGCTACACACATAAAGAAACACAAAACACAGCACTGCAGCTTAGTCAACAGAACAACATCTGTTTAATGTGCCATTTATAGATGTTTTCCACACTCTGTATGATATTTACAGGCTACTTTAGAGTATGTAACATTAGCTGCTTATGTGCAGTGGTTCTCGCAGCGCTCTTTAGTGCACTAAATCAGCTTTCTTTACACAAAGGGAGCTGGAGTCTTTCTAAACATTAAAGAAACCCACAAACATAAAAGCCCAAATGTTGCGTGCCGGACAAACCCAGTTACATTCAATACTCCATTTACATTCAAGCCTTTTGCAAAAGCCCACCTCAATTTATCTATTTATTTACTGCTTTTTTTATTTTTTGAAGGCTAGCGTCAGGTCCCGTGTGTTTGCCCTTGTGTTAGAGGGCTGCATTGTGGCTTTCCCTGAGGCTCAGCTGCAGGATTGTGGTTTTTAATGAAAAAGTGACGCTATAGAGCACAGGTACGGTCCAGGCTTGTATTTCAGTTGCTTTTGTTATGTTTTACAATGAGGCAGTGCGGTTGGATACTTGCAGACGCCGTAAATGACCCTCTGGAGCCTGCTCATCATGCCGGCTGCTGGATTAAGCATACGAGAGCTGCTTTAGGATCGATACTGGGCAGAATACCTCTGGTACTTTCATACATTTGCCTGTAGTTCTGGCCATTAATTCTGTCTTCAAATATAACTGAGATGAGGAAGCTGGGATATTTGATCAACCTGATAGAAGAGAACATTTATACCAGGACGTGAATGTTGTGAGAGACCAGACTCAGCTAAATTAAAATACAGATACGTTTCTTAGCCATGTTGCACGTCATTCTGATTCCTTTGCAGTATTAGTGCTCAAAAATGTCTTAATAAAGATTATTTTCATTGACAACACATATGACTCATAAATGAAACCTGCATTAAAAAATAAGCCAAAAATGATAAATCACTATTTCAACACACAGTCAGTCATTCATTACTGCAAAATAAACTGCATCAGATCTTTTTGCTTTATGTTGGGGTGCTGGCCAGTGTTTATTTTGCCAGTAATGTCCAGCTGACTGTATCTCTTACACATACACTACTGTTCAAAATGTAGGGTACATTTTTTTACATGTTTTTTAAGAGAAGCATCTTATGCTTATTAAAACAAAACAAAACAAAAAAAACGGTAAGAATTATTTCAATAATGTAATTAAATATTTTAAAATATTTATTTAGTTTTTGCTTATATTTCACTGTTGTTGTGCTGATTATTTAGTTTGAAATAAAAATCTTTAAATTATAAACATTATACATTATAAATGTCTTTATTGTCATTAATTGTCTTATGGAAGTAAGATCTTTTTTGCCCTCTTTTTCATACAGACAAAAAATATAATCCATCCTCAATGAATAAATGTATTAATCAAAAAAGAATATTACTGACACTAAACATTTGAATAGTATGATATACAGTGAATACAGTACAAAATATGCTATTTACATTTTAAAATTTTACAATATAGAAATGTGTCTTAAATGTATTTAATATACTTTAGGTCTGTATAATAATTAGATTTAGAATAAATTTAGGTCTGTGACATGTGCAACAGATAAAATCTAGAATCAATTTAATATAGGATAAATATAATATAGGAAAATAAGATGTGTGTGCTTGTAGACATAGATGGTACCACAGACATTACTGGATCTCATAACAGGACCGAGGGGCTCTATAACAGTAGGAGCGGACCGCTTATTTTATTTTCAGTATTGGTCAGATCTAGAGGCAGTGGTGTGAGTACATTAGCATACAAGCTGGCAGAACGTTTAAGGTGACGAATAGGATAAGCTGAGAGGGCTGTGATACCTGGCTCAGAGCTATTACCAGACCCCCTCAGGCTTGATTTATCAACTCCCCTCTCGCAGTGCTTCTGCTCTGATATGACTGTGGAAATGGACTAGTTTAAACACAAAACCTTGATCCCACTGACCTCTTAATATGCTTATAATGATCCCATTTAACAAACAGATGTTAGGGCAGTAACGGCAAAGCCAGGCTACAACATGTGGTGTTGGCAGTAGATGGTAGTTCGTCAGTTAGTGCACAGCATAGCAATAAATTCTTTGGTCATTACTATTTTGTACAAATCTTACTGTCTTGTACAAATTCTGATTTGACAAATGAAGTTTAGAACTGACTTGTTTGAGATTCAGTGTGTAAGAGACTTAAGTATTACTGAACAATAAATGTATTATAAAAAAGGTCTGAAGGTATTTAAAAGGAGGTCCCTGATGGCCTATACGAATTAGGCTAATTTAATATAAACTAGCAAATAAACTCTACTTGACTGCTTTTTATGAACATTTCGGTTTTATGTTCACCAAGGCTACTGATTAAAAATGTATCACAATGTTCTATTCTGATATATTTTAAAATAATTTATTCCTGCATGGCAAAGCTGAATATAGAACAGCCTTTACCTCAGTCTTTAGTGTCACACGATCCTTCAGAAATCATTCTAAAATGCTGATTTGGTGCTCAAGGAACATTTTCCAATATCAATGTTGAAAAAAATGTGCTGCTTCATTTTTATTTTTGAGGGGGAAAAAAAGATAATTGTTTCTTTAAACATTATGAATATCTTTACTGTTTATTGTCACTTTAGAGCAAATAAAATAATTGCTGCTGAACAAAAGTGTTTAAGCAGAGTAGCTTGAATTTCGCTCAAACAATCAAGTAAATGTGTTGTAAGTTGTTAGTTTAAGAGAACCACACACAGTTAAATTAGGCCTAAATTGCAGGTACGAAGTATAAGTATATTTTCTTATTTGTTTTCACATTATACAGAATCAAAAACAAGAAAAAAACACTCCTTTCCCAGCACACCAGAATAAACTGATAAACTGAATAAAAATGTAATATTATATAAACTTAATAGAATAAAATATATTCCATAATGTGAATTATAATTTTTGGTTTTTGGTATTATTTGTTTGTGCAAAAAATTTAAATCCAACATTATGCCAGCTGTATTTCTTTTTAAAGCAAAGCGAGATTGATTTGGACCCAATGCAGGTCCCTCCACTACGGTGACAGATGAGTAAAATAAACAGGCAATGAAATATTAACAAGCCAATTTATTATGCATGTGCATCACTGCTTTATGGAAGCAATGAGGACCTCATCTACATATTGCACATACTTTAGCCATTCCAATCAGAGTGGTGGACACATTCCAGATGCAGTGGATCCGGTGGGTGAGAGGTGTGATGGTCAATCAGTGTAGTGCTGATCTTTTACATACTGAGCAACAAATGTGTGAAGTTTTGGAATTGCACGATTTTACATGATTTGACTGAACTCTTCAGACTGATCAAGCTTGTTTCAGATTTTTTACGAACAAAAATATCAGTAAATGTATGGGGAAACTCTCACTTCCGATTTTGCTGCGATGGAAACATTCCCAGCTTGTCTTTTACTCCTGTTCTTCTCCAGAGCAGAGAGTGAAACCCCAGCAGCTTATGTGTCTGTAGTCAAACAGCTCTGTCTCAGCTAAGCAGCTTGTCGATGGAGAGGAAGCGAAAGAAGACTGTTTGGGCTGATAAAATGTTTTTTAATTACCCCACACCGCATTCCAGCCCTCTCTCTCCATCCTATGCACATCCTCATGGCTCAAGGTCCAGTTTGATTTCTGATAATTGTGTTTGCTGATGTGGCAAGTTTTTTTTTTTGTAATACTGCACCAGACATTTACAGCAGGTCCACAGAGAGACGACAAACTGCAGTTACATCTCTCTTCTAATCAGCACTTTACAGCTAGATACATCGACTCTGGTACTCCATTTCTGTCGACAATTCAGCCTGTAAGTCTGCAACAATGAGACTCAGCCATTACTTATTGTGCTGTGTGACACACAATCAATGTCATGCAGAGCAGCTGATGACTCATTCAGAAAGACCTCGGAGCATGAAGGGTTAACCACTCATTAGGTTTGACTGTGTGTTTATGAGCCACTTGTGTATTCAGCTGTTTATACAAACTCGACATTTTAGAGCTATCAAAACTATTTGGCAATTGTAATACGAGTAATATAATCTGATCATTAAACAGCTCTTTTAGAGGGTTAAAAACCTGACTGTTTCGATTGTAGTTTGAGACGAGAATTGCCTTCATTCAGTCAAAGTCAACCCCATTGCGTATTTAAGCGTTTGGCTTTTGTCCGCTTACAAAGTGAGCAATGAAAACATTTAAGGTGGCATTCTTTCATTGGTCTTTCAGACTGCAAATCTGTTCCATTGACAGCTAGGGCAGCTTTGGGGCTGATAACAGGCCATGCCATTGAGAGGCTGGAATCACTATTGTTTTAAAGTTTGATGTGAGACCTGATCCTATTTGAAAGGCAGCGATCATATCACTGTAGATTTCAACGCGCCATGGGTCAGACTTAGCTTTCATAGCTGTTTATCATTACACGTTGCTCTAAATCCTACCTGTGGTCCAGGGTATTGAGGCTGCATTAACTGGACCCTGAGGTCGCAAGAAACAAAACTCTACTTTGCTGAAGGATCGATGTCTGTTGAGGCTTTTGCAATCAGGCTGTGACCATGATTGAGCGAATGAGTCGTCCCCTAAGATAAGGCTGTAATCAACAGCGCACTAAATGTTCTTTGTTGTACATTCAATTACACACTAATGAGTTGTGCAAAGTGGAAATCTTTAAATACTAATACAATTTAAATCGTATATAACTAAAGCTGCAAAGAAGTAAATAATACAGGTAAAATATGAAAGAGATTAAGTAACGGTAAATAAATAAAGGTACATTATTGCAATAAAAATCTTATACCCTGCATAATTCAATTAAATGCGCATTTAAAGCAAATATGAATTTTTAATCAAAGTGAAAACAGATATAACAGACAGCAAGAGAAAGATTTTGCTATGTGTTTATAGTTGATTTATGATTAAATGTGATTCAAATGGTACAAATAAAAATAATTGGTCTAAAGTCTTATGTAGCTAGCTACTTCGCTGCAAGGAAAGAAATATAGAGATGCCATTTAAAAGATGTGTGTAAATTATACACAAAGTATCAATTAAATACATTATGTCAACTGAAAACAAAGAGAAAACGTAGGAAAAATAAATGACAAAAAATAAGAGCTTGAGGATAAGATATTTAACCATCAATTTTGTTTTCTTATTTTCAATGAAATGGTGTTTAGATCATGTTTAAATTCTTAAAAAAAAAAGAAAAAAAAACCACAGGAAAATGCGATTTGTTTTTGGTAAAATTACACTTGTGGATCATCGTAATAAAAAAACCAAGTTGGCCTACAAAATGACGTCATGATCGACGTCATAATTTAATAAATTATTTAGTTTAGTGTTTAATTTAATTTACAAAATAAAAAATAAATAATAAAAAACAATAATACACGCAACAATAATTGATACAGAAACGTGGCGAGTAATGTCTAGCAGTCCAGTAACGGTCTGTGTGAGGCTTTTATATGCATCAAATGGACCTTCAGCTTCCGGGTAAATGTCAAAACGCTTCCGCTGAACTTCCTCTGCTTTACTTTCATTGTTGACAGTTTGTGAACTACTGAGAAAATAGTTAAATTTCGGGTTCACAGTAGGCAGCTCAGCTGGACTCGTTTGTTTATTAGACGAGCAGCCGCTGCGTCGCTTGTGTGGGAAATACTCTCATGTTTTCTTCACTGTTAGTGAGCGAAGTTCAGCAGCTCGCCGTCTAGCCTGCTCTACAGCTGCTGTGTGTCTGGGAACCTGCACTGAGAGCCAAGATTATGTTTCTCGATGTGCTTTTGTTATGCTTTTACTTGTCTTGAATAACCTGTGCAGCATGGAATCTGAGGGGATCGTCATTCGGATAAAGACACCGGTGGGGGACATGGACTCATCAGTGGACTGTCCATCACATCTCAACTTCAATGATTTGCTGGTGAGGCCGTTTATGTGATATCTCAGTACATTTTACAGAGACGAGCCCTTCACGGAGCGTGCTTTTCCCCGAGTCGCTGTCAGAGGAGTGGTGCTGATTGACAGCTGTCAGTCAGATGTGTGATTGCTCTGTGATTCTCCTCTTGTTTGGCAGGCCGCGATCAGGGATGTCATGCCTGAAGCCACAGTCACAGCTTTTGAATGTGAGCCAAGTTGTATTGAAATTATTTTACTATATATTTAAAGCAAGTTGCTGTTAGTGTGTCCAGTAGAGTGGTTTGAAAAACTACTGCCCTTCTCTGTTCGCAGTGTTATGTAACTAAAAAGCAGTTGTCTAACATTTCCAAAAAGTTAAATATACTTTATATTGCTAAAAATGTTTGTTGTTTGCTTCGATGATTCAGATATGTTGTGGTTTATTTCAGATGAGGATGAGGTTGGCGACCGAATCACGGTTCGCAGTGATGAGGAGCTCAAAGCCATGCTGTCATACGTGAGTAGGCCTGATGCATAAACCTTTCATTTTGCTGTTAAACAGTTTGATTTCAGCGTCATTTTTTATATATGTTTAATAGCCAGATTGGCAGTAAGGAGCTACACAATGTATGAAACTTTGCAAATGAGTTAAGTAAGTCTGTCTCGCTTAGGCCTGCCACGATTGCAACTTTTTGTGGTGTGACATATTGCCCCATAAATAATTGCAATAAGCAATTATTATTGTCATTGTAAAACCATTTTATGCCACTGAATGCACAATCATTAGGGCTGGGTATCGTTTAAATCATTTTGATTCCGATCGCTTGAGTTTGATGCCGGTTCCTGAACGATGCCAATTTATGAAATCCGTTTTAAAAAAATGACTTTGTAATGTACAAAAAACATTATTTTTCAGCTTGTTGACATTTATACAGACTCAAAACCTCATCTCCTGAGCCACTGCCCTTAAAAAATATATCCAATACAATGAATCAGCGCAAATGAGTTTGAATAAAGTTCAAATAGTTTTCAGTTTACACATCTGTTATGCTCCCTTTACACTAGTGCATTATTATTTATTCTTACAATAGCCTTATCATTTTTGCCCCTCTGAAAATGTTGTGTATTTTAAATGTTTTAAGGCATAAAAAATGTTAAATTAATGACAATTTCATTCTATTGTTGGAAAATTAAGGGGCTTTTATATTACAGTTTAAAACACTGAAGAAACACTGTTTTAGTCATTTTTTTAGTAGCCTATCTGCTTGTTAAGTGGTGACGTAAGAAGTGCTGTTTCCGGCTCCAAGCCTCAATTTGCTTCACTTGAGAATACCTCTGCATTTCTGAGCACTGTGTATTCAAATGAAACATTTCAGCTAAATGTTTTCAAACTTACGGTGTACACTACAGTGTTCGTACTCACTGTGTCCCAAACACAATTTTATTTGTATGTATTTATTTATATTTTCATCTTCTGGGTATCTGATTGTGGTCTTCTGGGTATCTGGATTTCAGTATGGAGTTAACGGTTCGGATCAGTGTTGGGGAAAGTTACTTTTAAAAGTAATGCATTACAATATTGCGTTTTTCAAAAAACGTACCAAAAAAAGTAACTTCTAGTAAGTAAATAAGTAAGTAATTTCTTTTAGTTTTTTAATTACTTTTTATGGAAAGTAATGCGTTATGTTACTTTCTGTTACTTTTTAAATATGGCCAGAGCTTGAGTGTTTGTTTTTATTATAAGACGTTCTGTTTATAGCAAATGTAAAGCACACCAAAAAGTTTCACAAATAAACCTCAGGCTGAAGAACAAGTAAATTCACATCTGTAAAGTAGAATATAGAAGAAAGTTCAAACTCTTCAGCAATAAAAACAAAAACAATGAAGCAGTCATTTTTGCTTGTAAGTATGGTTGAACCGGATCATCAAAGGTCAGCAGCAAAGACATTGATTGATAAAATGAGATTAGATACATTTGTGTCACTAAGTAACTGGTGTACTTTTTTGAAAAATTAACTAATTAAGTTATATTACTCTAAAACTGAAAAGTAATGCGGTACTTTACTAGTTACTTGGAAAAAGTAACATTATTACGTACGTCGCGTCACTTGTAGTGCGTTACCCCCAACACTGGTTAACTTTGTAATTTTTTTGGTAGCACTATATGATATTGCAAATGTATATTACCACCTTTTATTGTTTCTCATTGTATCTGATTTGAGCGTTTGGATCAGGAACCACTGACGCATGATGTTAGACTTAACAAGCCTATTATGTACATTCTACTGAACAATAGTAATCTATTTCTGCTGCCATGTCCAAACCGAACTTTTATTTTGACGGCTTGCCATGAATACCTTTACAGTTCTGTGTGTACATCCATAGATTTACTCAAATGAAACAAGAAAATGCTCTTGAAGTAACCCTCAAAGTAGTTCTGGAGATGTTATTCATAGCCTACTGTATTTATGTCCTCATTTAGTGAGACGTTAAGGAAGAATTCATCTTTTTTTGCGGTTAAATAATGACAAATACTATTGAAAGCAGGAGTGTGCTCACTTGTGTGTGTGGTATGCACACGTTTATGTGTGTGTGTGGTGGAACTGCGCCAAGCACAACTTATTGTAGAGACCGAAATGACGCACAATGTCGTGTAAATGATATAAATAACATTTTATATGTTATTTAAAATAGGCACAAAGAACTTTTGTGGAGATTTTTCCATCTACAGCTTTTCACTTTTTTCACTCTGAAAAGCCATATCTGCATATTAAACTTTCTCTTTTAGAAGTGTGTATATATATATATATATATATATATATTGGCTGCTAAAGACATTCCACAAGTGGACTGCAAAAAACTTTTTTTTTTATGTAAATACAATGGGCGATGTATTGCATCATCAATAATTATTGAGGTCATGTACATATATTGTGCCATAAGTCAATATATTGATTATTGCAACAGGCCTAGTCTTCTGCGCTTTTAAAGTACTTATGTGTATATATTAATAATACAATCTAATATAAATCTTTTAGAAAAAATAAACGAAAACCCCCCCGACTGTTTTATATTTATTAATTAATTTCAATTAGTTGTTTTGTATTCTACTCTTGCTGTATTCAACAACATCATTTGGAGTACTATGAGATTCATTCCAGTACACTGTCTTGTACTTTTTCCTGATTCAGATTTTTTCATTCGAACTATAGTTTGTGGTAGTACTGTCACAATATCAGATTTACTCTGCCAAAAATTATTTATCTGGACATGGATATTTATCTATAGAAAGTTTTTGATTTTTTTTTTTTTCGTACATAATAAATGTGTGTGTGCTGTGTATATGTATTATGTCTACTGTACATAAATACACATACACTCACATACATGTGAATATTTAAGAAAAATTTCATATTTGTATATGAAACATTTATATATAATATAAATCATATAAATATGTCTATACGCATGTAAATATTTTGAAAACATGTACTTGTATGAATATGTTTTTTTTAATAATAAATATACACAGTGCACACTCATATATTATGCACTAGAAACTAGAAATAAGCAATCAGTCAAATTTGTCTTTTTCTAATTTCCTCAAATCTAATTTTTGGCCAATAAATCACACTCAGAGCATAGCCTAATTTCAGGGAGGTGGAGAGAGGGGATGTTTGTAATAGTTCCTGGCACTGTGTGTGCAGTATTAACATGATATTTTACAACAGTAATCGCCAATATATTGCAATACCTCACCCCGGAGCTGATTGGTTCCTAAGACTGTTCAATCGCAATGTGCACTGAAATGCCTATGGAGAAAACAGACAAAGAAGAGTACTTCCGGAACCAAGGCTGCTGAAAAGTGTGTGGTCACTGTTGCGCTCTATTACAGTCTGTTGTATTAGACTTTTGAATGCTGAGTGTTTTTGTTGGAAGGGAAAAGCTATTACAAATCTATTATTCCAGATCTATTCACCCTTGGGGAAAGTGTTCTCATTACTTTGCTGATTGGCAAGGATGACAAGTAGCTACATATTTTCTTTTTTCTCTGCAATTTCTTCATCTATTTCCCTTTTCTGGCTGAACCTCTTGATGTTTCCGTGGCAACGTGCATCTCTGGCTGGAACCCCCTTTTAAATTATACAGGTGTTAACCAAGCAAGATTAGCAAAGGGAAAACTGTTTATTTTTTATTATTCATTATTTTTGTGTCGACTCAGGCAGTGGCCTCCCCCTGTGACCAGGCACAGATTGAAAAGACTGAAAATATCTGTGTCTCGCGCGTTTAATAAAAAGCTATCACAAACTTTTGCCTGATCGCCTATTCAAACATTCTTTCTTTTCAAGTCCAGGTATGTTGTTGCCTATTCTTATTTCCTCTCTTCTCTCTCAGATTTCGTTTTTTTTTTTTTTGAGATCGCCGTAGAAGTGCTTTCAATACTTACTGCTCACATTGTGGACACCAAGCGTAATGACTCGTAATAGTTTTTCCCCCTGTGAAGTACAGTGGAAGTTAAATGAACTATCAACTTTTATTATTTATTATTCAATACTTAAAGTTTCGCCTCATTAGAAGCACAGCCCTCCTGGGTAGAGGAATTTTTCAAAATCCACTTTCAGCTGGTGTTGTCTTTTACCCCCCATCAGCTCTCAATGACTCTCGAGTAGCCATGGGCTTCAAAACCACCGCTTCTGCAGGAAATGAAATCACTTAGATTTGATATTTATTTATTTTTAGATGCTTTATCAAAGTTGTACCTCTCAAGGCCATTGCAGTCATTAGCCAGATTAGGCCAGAAGGTGACACACTGACAATGATGTCTCGCGGGTGTCCTGCGCTGCCTGAGTGTAATTCAACTTTTTTTCCTGTCTTGATTAATTCTGCGGTCTCCGTGTGGCTGGTGTCGTTCTGACATTGGAGATATCCGCGGGAATGCGAGTTTTCACGCCAATCTGCATAAATGCTTATGTACTTATGTTCCTGCTAAGAAACGTGCCATCGCACATCACCAAAGAATTCTTCCAGGCCATATTACTCTGACAGTGAATATTAGCGCGCGTTGCAGATTGCCTCCCCGTCGCATTTTGGTTAACAGCACAACCGAGTCCACTTTTTCTGAAAATGAGTTTTTCCTCCCATGATGCCGTTGCTCCTCTGGGGAGAGCGCAAGCTGCTGAGAAGGGGGAATTTAATATGCGTGTAACATGTTCGGAAGCTTGTGCCTACATTTAACCGTTCATTGTGGTCATATTTCAAGCGTGTGCCCTTTGCCTCGATGGCTCTTGGGGTCTCTGTGGGGACCTTTATAAATTTTCTTCAATTAATTCCATGTGAAGGGATCTAATGTTATGTAGACTTAATAGGAATTAAGAGATGACTTCTTGCTGTACAGGTGCGTAAGCAATTCGCCGAGCTCTCTGGTGGAAACCGACCTTCAAACTGTCTCTGCTCGGGGTTTTTTTTTTTTTTTTTCAGTCCAGCAGCGATCATCAGTCTGAGGTCTCTGAGATGTACTGGCTCCCTGGTGAGCTGCTTCTTACTGTCAGCCTTTCCAGGATGTTAGTTCAAAGTTAAAGACTGACCCATGTCAGATGTAGACACACACACACACACACACATGCAGGCACTGATCTCCCAGGCTGGGCTGGCTAATTACGGAGCGTTTTACTCGGAGTGTGTTAATGATCGGGGTCCAACAGAGCGGAGGTCCGACTCCTCTGTTCCCTCCAGCGCTCAAGCTGCCTTCCTGTGATCAAACTGCCTTTAGTTATTGTCCAACAAAGGGAGGTTTCTTTTAATACACTGTTACAGATTAGTTAGGTAATTGCAGCCCTAATCGATAAAGCAACCGAGTGGAAAATTAAAGGTGTGTGTTTTGGTAGAACTACATGGTTTCAGCGCCTGCAGGCAGTGCAGAGAGGTGACAGTGATAAATAGGGTATTTAATAACAGCTGCTCTAACACTGCTTCCTCTGCATGTCCTCGTGCGTGCTCCGGCGTATTCGCACGCGGCGGAGGGACGCCGCTGTACCGCCGGCCCCTCGGTTAGGCTTGCTTTTGACCTTTGTCTTGTTCTACCTTTGTCTCTCTTTCTCTCGGTCTCTGTCTTTCTTTCAAACACTGACGTTCTCCCCTCCTCTCTTGTCCATCTGGATCTGTGGTTTTTAATGGCTTTATTGTGTGTGATGGGGGCTCTGTGTTTGGACACAAAGGTCTCGTGCTGGACTGAGAGAAGAGAACGAACGACCAGATGGTTCTGTTAAATGAAACATCAGATGAATGTTCTTTTGGCAGGGGACAAAAATCTCTGCGCGGGTTCGAAAGAGAGAGTGGAGTTCTTTTGAAATAGAATCAGCAAAAGTCAGAGAGAAAATATCAACTGCAAGATCACATGTCAAACACACGTATGAGACCAGTTTTAAAGTGAGTTTAGCAAAAGCGACTATATATAAACTGCAAGATCAATTTTTAATTAATTTGTAATATCTATTATTTAATTGTAATAGAAATAATCATTCTAAATATTAACTAACAAATGATATAATATGTAATTAATTTGTGTGTGCTGCGCATATATATTATGTATATGTAAATACACACACATGCATGTATATATTTAAGAAGATCATGTTCATGTTAGTGCTGGTCAGTTATTAATTGCGATTAATCACAACTAAAAATAAATGTTTTTTTGAACAAAATATGTGTTTGTGTACTGTGTATGTTTATTATGTATGTATAAAGACAGCCAGCCTATATGTTGAAAATATTTACATTTATGTATCTATATAATTCATCTTATATATATAAATACATGTGATATATCAACATTACATATTTTTCATAAATATATACATGCATGTGTTTGTATTTATATATAGATAATAAATGTACACAGAACACACACATTATGTTCACAAAAACTTTAATTCTGGATTCAATTGATTTTTTTTTTTTTAAGTTTATAAATTAAATATATTTATATAAAATATAAATTATATGTATATAAATATATATAAAAATACATGTGTATATTTATATATAAATAATTAACAGATAAACAATATATTACGTAAATAAAATTACTAGTACTAACACACACACACACACACACAATATCTCACCTATTTCACATATTTTCACATATTTTAAAATTTCTTTGAAAGTAAAATTACTGTGTCTTACATAACAAGTCTTTACATTATCTTTATTAATGGCATAATTAGAGAAATTCAATATTTTTTGGATGAATTAAAGATAAAAAAATAATGTCACATAATAAGGTTTATAAATGCCAGACCCCATTCCAGCCTATTATGCAGTGTAATTAATTAATAGGCAGCCATTACTGGCAGATTGCTTTGACGTCAGGCAGAGATGAGAAAACTCTGGCAGCCATTACAATGGATGAATTGATACAGAGAGTGACTGGTGTTTCAAAAAGATTACCTGAGCAGGGTGCCGATTCATTTAGCATCCCCCCCCCCCTCCCAAAGTGCAAGTGACTCTGTCTCTGAGAGACGGAAAATGTGTTTTTTGACATCAGATTTAGTTTTTATGTACTCCATGGGAGTTTTTTCTGAATCACCTTCATTGAGCGTAATATTGATTCTGTTTGTAATATACTGGGAAAAATGAACCTGGCTGTTTTTAAGAGTTTTTTTTTATCCACTTTATTCTCTACAGTATTGCAACACAGTGATGGAGCAACGCATCAATGGACTGTTACCTGAGCCTTTGCAGATATTTCCACGAGGTGTGTATTGTGTGTGCTGGTCCAAATTACAGTTCAACACTGCAACAGTAAATGTGCCCCAGGCCCACCTAGAGCCTAGATCACAGTTTAAAACCCCATACTCAGCAATGCCCTGCTCACATGTGTTTGTATATGAGCATTTTCTGTTAGCAGAATGCCACTTTATTTTATCCTCAACCTTCTGTGAAAGAAATAAAAATCAGGTTTGTATTAGTGAAGCAATTTCTTTCTGAATACAAACGCATTCAAGCATGCAATGATTGTTAAAGGCTCCCTAAGCTGAGTCTCAGAATGTCTGTTTTACAGTGATGCAGATAGAATCATTCTATCATTTAAAAAAATTAAGATATTCTGCTCATGTTCTTTTTTCTGTGGCCTCACGTGATCTACAATCTAGTCAATTTGCTTTTCAGCCGGTAAGACCCCAGGGATCCGCAACATACACGGCCTGAAGGTATGTGTCTCAATGATTGTTTCAGCAGAGTTGGGCACGAATTGGTTATGCTGTGTACCACTTATTGAAATGTCAATTGAAGTCAAGTCTCTTATTTTCTACGCCCTCAGTGCATTTCATTTGTATTTTTTTATCTGCTAAAATAAGAGTTATTTGTTTCTGTGTTACTCAATTAGATAACAGATAGATAATTTTTTAGTGAACAGTATTTTATGCATCTTATGCGCTTTTGTGCATCACCACAGAACTATTTTATTAGAGTTTGCAATGTAATTTACACTTGATGGCAATGCTGAATTATTAGCGGTTATTACGCCAGTCTTTAGTGTCACATGATCCTACTGAATGTGGTGATCAGGGAACATTTACTAATATTGAAAACATTTATGCTGCTTTATAGTTTTGTGGTCTTGATACATTTTTGCCAGGATTCTTTGATTAAAAGAACGATCTTCAGTTAAAGTTCACACACAAAAAAAGAAAAATCTGTCATTAATTACTTACTTTTATGTTGTTCCAAACCAATAAGACCTCCGTTCATCTTCGGAACACAAATTAAGATATTTGTGATGGTATCAGAGAGCCATCAGACCCTCCATAAACAGCAACACCACTGAAATGATCCCAGGTCCAGAAACATAGTAAAAACGTCTCTATAACTGTCTATGGAGGGTCAGATGGGTCTCTAACATCATCAAAAATATCTTAATTTGTGTTCAGAAGATAAACGAAGGTCTCACGAGTTTGGAACGACACGAGGGTGAGTAATTAATGACAGAATTTTCGGGTGAACTACCCCTTTAATACAAAAAAACATACTTTATTTCAAATAGTAATAGTTGTGACATTGTAAATGTCTTTACTTTTACTTTTAAATAATGAATGCATCCTTGCTGAATAAAAACATTAATTTGCTTTAATAAAAACCTTACTAACCCCAGGCTTAGAGTGGTGTAGTTTCTGTTTATTTAAATAGTATGATATGGATCTTTTTCTTGTTTTGCAAGGGTTTTTGTTTAATTCTGGATTAATTGGCTTGAAGAGAATAAAAAACCCTGATAAACTGATCTAAATGAGGTCTTCATAGACACTAATTAAGAAGAGAATCGCTGCTTTACTGCACTACACTCTACGACCTACAGACCTCAATTAATCTACTTATTTATATAGAGACTCTTTGAGATTTTTCCTTCATTCTCCCACTGTGATCTGTTAGCATGGCTCTGACAATAAGCAGCTTCATGAATCCTCTTTAATGACAAATAAAGGACGTGATGTTGATTTTTTTTTTTTTTTTTTTTTAATTTTAAGGATGTTCCCCAGAGTTATATTTAATTTTGCCTGATAGATGAAGTGACCCCTTTCCTCAAGCCTCTCTCTTTATTTCTCTCTTTATCCCTCACAAAAGCCAATTAACCTTGCGGCCAAACCAGGCAGTTTGCTGTTGAATCACAGGTTAATTAGCACAGGGCTCTGATTGTCTTTGTTTGCCCGCAGGTGAACACGCGGCCCGAATCCTCGAGTGGCAGGGGCTCCTCTGCGGCTGATTCCAGGTCCAATGATAGGTGAGTGATCCCAGATCATGTCTGCCCTCACTGAGACAAAAATATTATTACCAAGATTTATTTTGTTTATAAATATGGACAGATTTACAGTATTTACACAAACGTACATGCAATAACGATATATTAGAAATGTCTTTACAAAATCAATAGTTGACTATAAAATCAGTTTGGATCTGTTTTGTTGAATGCTATTAAACATACGCTGTAATACAATTCTATATTAATCCCTCAAGTTTTCCATACTGCTTTGTCAACACTTATTAAATATATCACTAAGCAATAGCATTGTTTTTGTTTTTTACATTTTTAATAAGAAAAAGCATCAAAGCAGAATATTGGTGTCACATGATCCATTTGAGACAAAGACCAGAATAATGGCTGCTAAGAAAAATCAGCTTTGCCCTTGCAGAAATCAATATCATTTATATTTAAATAAATGTTATATTCGAAAAGTTATTTTTAATTCTAATAATATTTAACAATACTACTATTTGTAAAATATTTTATCTTATAAGTAAGATGTAGCGTTTGTGAGCCTAAGATGCTACTTTTAAAGTATCATCAAAAAAATCGGTCCCGCTTTATATTAAGTGTCCCTAATACCTGTGTACTTCCATAGTAACTAGATGTGTATGTAGTATGTAACCACAGTGTAA
>JAUMHI010000043.1:11727914-11780970 GCA_032359435.1 Enteromius unitaeniatus | reverse complement strand
TCCAATCAGTATAATCAAACACAGATGGACTCAAATGAAGGTGTAGAACCATCTCAAGGATGATCAGAAGAAATGGATAGCACCAGACACAGTGTCACAGCAAAGGGTCTGAAAACTTAGGACCATGTGATATTTCAGTTTTTGCAAAAATGTCAACAATTCTGTGTTTTTTGGTCAATATGGGGTGCTGTGTGTACATTAATGGGGAAAAAATAACTTAATTAGCTTAATAACTTAATAATTTTAGCAAATGGCTGCAATATAACAAAGAATAAAAAATATAAGGGGCTCTGAATACTTTCCGTACCCACTGTATTTATTAAATGCAGATTTGGTCTCTGTAATCAAAATGACAATAATCACTAGAAATTAGTTGCCCCCACCTAAGCAAGCCAGAGGTGACAGCGACAAGAAACCAAAATCTGTGAGAGAATGGAGAAAAAAAATACATCTGATACACCATCTGATCTGAATATGGACTGAGGAACAGAATAAGAAGACAGACTAATATTAGTGTAGATGCCATTCTTTTTACGATGTAACGAGTACATCGTGTGTTAAGGGGAGTGTTCCCAGTTCCGGCTGATCTAATTAATGCAGCCTAACTGTCCTTTCATGGATTTGATTAATAAATGTACATTAGTGAGTTAAGTGTAAGCCAGAGTAAAGAGATGCGTCTTTAATCTAGATTTAAATTGACAGAGTGTGCCTGCCTCCCAAACAGTATTAGGTAAATTGTTCCAGAGTTTGGGTGCTAAATAGGAAAAAGCAGTAGATTTTGATATTCTAGGTATTATCAAATGGCCAGAGTTTTGAGAACTCGAGGACTATAATGTGGTAAGTACCGCGTACTGAGTACAGTTATTGAGGAGCTAAGCCATTCAGGGCTTTATAAGTAATTAACAAGATTTTAAAATCTACAGTATACAATGTTTGATAGGGAACTAGTGCAGTGTTGACAGAACCGGGCTAATATGCTCATACTTCCTGGTTCAAGTAAGGACTCTAGCTGTTGCATTTTAAAACCAGCTGTCTATTTATTAAGCTTGTAAAATAACCACCTAATAAAGCATTACAATAATCTAACCTTGAGGTAATTTCACAATTAACATTTCTGCATTTGAGGTTGAGAGCATAGGTCACAATTTAGATATGTTCTTGAGATGGAAAAACACAGTTTTACAGATACTAGAAACATGGCTTTCAAATTAAAGATTGCTATCAAACAGCACACCTAGGATCCTAACTGATGAAGAAGAATTGACAGAGCAGCCATCAAGTGTTAGACAGTGTTACAGATTATTACTTCCAGGGTTTTAGGTCCGATAATTAACAACTTTGTTTTTTCAGAATTTAACAGTAAAAAGTTACTTGCCATCCATTTTTTTTTTTATATCGGCTATGCATTCTGTTCCTAAGTTTCTTAATTTGGTGTGTTTCACCTGGCTGAGAAGAAATATAGAGCTGAGTATCATCAGCATAACAGTGAAAGCTAACACCATGTCTCCTGATAATATCTCCCATGGGTAGGGCCTTAGTACTGAGCCTTATTGTACTTGTGATCAATATGTTACATCCTCATTCACTGCTACAAACTGATAGCAGTCAGACAAGTATGATTTGAACCATGAATCACTCACTCACTCACTCACTCACACATGTAGTGTTAAGGCCCCCAGTCAAGTATGTTTTTTGTAATGAACACAATACGGTCAAATGCTTTTAATTGGAAAACCTCAATGCGACATACACACGCATTTAGACTACAGAGCTTGTTAAATAGCTTACATAGGAATCACTGCACAAAAGATGTTTGGCCTTCAGTGCCACATTCTTATTCTAAGTAAAATTCATATGTAGAATTGTGCACTCCATTGTAATGCTTCTTTATGTGTCTTTGCCTTTATAGCCAGAGCGGATATCAGGGGAGCAGTACGGTATTCACTCAGACGTGTGGAGCGTAGGAATCTCTTTCATGGAGGTAAAACAGTCATTTAATAATTTTCTATAAACACTCACATATACACATAGCCCAGCATTTGTAGCTCGGGTGGACCGGTGTCAGTGTTTCTGCTGAGTGTAGTTGATAGTCCCTGCAGGCAGCCTGTCCAAACAGATGTTGGCCTACAGCTATGCATGGATCACACTCAAGATCTCCCACTGACTGCTACACACACACACACACACACACACACACACTCTGCTCTGCTATCGTTTTGGACCCTCTCCCTTCAAATTCCTATGTGAGCATAAGGAATGAGATTTTGTGTGCGTGCATGTGATTTCTATATATGAAAACAGGATTAATAAATGCGGAAGGAATAATATTAAGGAATGCAAAGTGTGTGTGTAGTAAAACATTCAAGAAAATGAATTTGTGTGTGTTTGTGTATGCATGTAAGAGTGAAAGATTTGGTGTCAGTGTGGCAAAACGCTATCAATCACTCAGCCAGCAGAACGTACAGTAATTAGAGTGCTGTGTTCTCTGTTCCAGAGGTGTGTGTGTGTGTTTCCTGAAAAAGAGAAGAGGTGTACAAGTATAGTGAATTATTTTTTGTAATGGTTGTTTTTCTTAGCAGAATCCAGCAGCAGGAACTGTACGTATGAGTGGATTAGATTTTAATATGGTGGTTTGACTCTTATCCTGAAAATGCCGTGCTGGTAGTTCTCATTGCCTTTATTGATTTCCATTTTGTAATTGTCAGCGCTTTTCATTGGCTGTGATGAATTGTTATTGTATCCCTCCACTCAATCCCCTGATTGTATTTATCAATACTGTTAGATATTATCAGTGAGACGTTTAGGGAGGGAAATATCAAGGGTCATATGGATTGACATTATCATGAGTTGATGAACAGTATATTGATTTGATTATGATTTAGTATTGACCTTAGCATGTTGTTAGGGACGTGATCGATCCGGCTCGGCTGCTGGAATGTTTAAGCAGTTTGGGTGAATTACTTCTGTGTTCTGTTGGCAGATTTTTTAACTAATGAACTCACCTACTGAACTGAGATGGGTATGTTGGATTTAATAAGTGAATGCGCTGTGGTTTGATTGGAATACATTTTTTAAATGCAACTGGAATGTAATTAAAGTAAGGTTTGAGAATAGTTTTATTTTTACTTTGACTTTTCCTTCTGGGTTTTTGCTGCATTTTTCCACATCTGTTCTTTATTCCAACATGTGCTGTAGACTTCACAGAATAACACCTGCTGAAGCACATATACACCTGCTGTGTTGCTGGGATGTAGGCAGGATTATAAATATAACTGCTCCTTGAAACCTTTTGGAAAAGAAGAACACTTACTGCATTGAATTAAATGTGCACTGTTAATTAATGAAATAAAAGGGCATTTTAATCATCTATTTACACTTATTCTGAAGTGTAGACTAACATACCAAAGCATATGTAAAGTACTTGACTATATATAGTAGTGACAGTTTCAAAAGAAATGGCATTGAAGTCGTTTCATTTGCTTACATAAATGATAGTACATTTAATACATTTGACAATACACTCTAACCGCATCTTTAAGGCTATATAAAATTATGAAATAACTACTTAATTCCTACATAACTCTCAACAAACTAAATGCGTTTAATGTACGTTTATTATAAACTGTATATACATTCTCATTTAATTAATTTGCAATTAAGTGCATAAATGAGTGTAAATATTATTAAATGGAATGTATTATTGAGGAAATGATTTTACTATGTTCGTGTTAAGTAGTTTTGATTGTCCTGAAATCCTGTTTGAGACATTGTCATAACTGTAGTGGTAAAAGCTCATGTGCTGTGTGTGTGTTGGTGAGTGAGTGAGTAAATGAGTATGTGATTATACTTCTGTGCTTTATTATAACTAAACTTACCCTCTGTTATTTCATTGGCAGTTGGCGCTGGGCTCTTTTCCATATCCACAGGTGAGTCTACTGCACCAAATCAGATTAACTTTCAGCTCTTGAATTCTCAACAGTTCTACGCCCTAGAGTCCCGGCAGACCTTAATGTATGTCCACTTAATGTAAGGGCAGTAATTAACTGTCTGTTCACCCCACAAGTGCTCATCCAACCCATGTTTACCCGGATTACGTGATGTTATGTACAGTTCTGCAGACCCGCTCTATTCTTCAATCTCAGCCACTCTGTAATCAGATTTCTTCCAGGGATTTAGCAAGATTATCCCATTTTAAGAATGACAAGCCCACATTATTATCCGGATTCATTTGGAGGGATCCCAGTTTAAGAACCACATGGTGTTGTAAAGACATGGTGTAGATTTATAGTGTGCTTAGTATATCTGTATGTTTAATTAAACTGGCAATAATTGTTGTTTTAGGGACAAGTATAGCCTTATTTTCAAAATGACATACGTTTTTTGAGTGCCATCCTAAGGAATATGTTTAATGAACTGCTTACAAACAGCAGACTGAGGCTGATGATACACGGGGCAACTTTTTGAGCATTGTTGCCATCAATGGCGTATGACCAAGGATGTGGAAGTATTATTCTTTCTTTGTTCAAAATGCATAATGCAATAACTAATGTTAATACATTTAATACAGTTTTATTGTAAAGTGTTATTTTAATCCTTCATTTTTTTTTTTTTTATGATTTTCAGCCCTGTGTATATACTGTATACCCAAGTCGGATTCAGCGCCCTAGTTTCCTCTAATCAGACTCTCTGCTTTTTAAAGTTCTGCATGTAAAGAGTGCAGTGAGTTTAATGAGGGAAATGTTGACTAATGCTCAATAAATTACTCCCAGCATGCCTGTTGGGTTAATTAGCATATTAAAACAAAGCAGCCACTCAGGGCATGCAGAGGAAATCAGAAAGAAACATTTTGAGGCAGCATCTAGAGCCAAAGCCTTGAGCATCGAACGGTCACGGAGGCTGGGCTTGGCACTGGTGTGTGTTTGTACTTGATCTCACACATCACTTGATGCAAAGCTTTTGTGCACAACGGCAAAAGTTACAAAATTAATTGTGAAAAAAGTGCTTTGATTAATCCTGAATTATGATCCATTTCTAGTGTGCATTTGTTTTTACATAGAAGTGACAGAAAAATGTAAGATGAACAAAAAGTGTGAGATGATGAATATTAGACATTAGAACATGAGAAGGCTAGAGGCCAGGGTGGTTTCTGCGTACGAGTGCATTTGTGTGTGTGTGAATTATCCCGTGGCCTGAAGGCTTGTCTCATTTGAAATTGTTTTCCTCTGCTCTCCAGCATTATCTATTAACAGGGCCATTATCATGTTAATCCAGGGAGTATTATTACATAAACTAATGTATTCACATGTACACACAAACACTCCCTCTTGCACACAGTGTCTGGAACCGTGATTGGATCTGTAAATGTTAAATATGTACAGCATTACTTTTCCTCCCAGAACTGCAGAACTAAATTTGTACTTTTTATGTTGGCCTTTATCTAACCTTTCAAAACAAAAACAAAAATCATCTTTGACAATGACTTGGGAATGTGTGAAATCCATTCAGGTTCTTCTCATCATGCAGTTTATCATTATCAGATAAAGCTATAGCAATTGTAACCAATGAATGGCAAAACTTTTGTTCTTGGCCCGTAGAGCCAGAGGCATTATAATGAAGCATTTCATGTATACACACCCCATTAATTTATTACTTCCTCCTTCAATCTTCCTTACTCTCCCTTTCCCTGTTCCTGCATTTCTGAATTTGTATGGAATGGAAATAGAGAGAGAGAGAGAGAAAGGCATGAAGGAGAAAGAGGGAGGGGGGGTTAGTCAGTAAAAAAAGAAAGGGAGAACTAAACCTCCCACTGCTAGAGCGTTTTTGCTCTTGATGTTAATTTTCACAGCTCCATATGGTGCTGCAGACTCTTCACCTGCAGGCATCGCACACACACGCGTGCACACACCACCCAGCCAGCACACACGCTACCTCGGGCCTGGCCTGTCACTCACATCAGCCCAGGCATCTGTCTGTTTTCTCTCTCTCTCGCACACACACATGCTCAAAGAGTCATTGTCCATTGTGCTCTGAGATCTCGAGAGATGCCCGCTGTATTTTTTTATCGACTTCTGATGCCCTGCCCCCGCTCCATTCGCACTCAGAGCCACAAATATGCTGTCGTTTTGTGTGTGTGAGTGCATGGATGTGTGTACGTGTGTGTTTTCTATGTGTTATCTTGTCATTGATTATAAAAGGCTCTTTAATTTCGTCTCACCCCATGTTGGGATTAATTTGCATTCTTTGTCAGGAGTTAATGGCGTCTCCCGATGGCTCGCTCGGAAAATCTTTGAAGACTGCAGACTGGCTGGCGTGTGTATACAGCCTCCAGCGCTTTTCCTCCTGATTGATTTGTTGTTGCCTTTTCTGTTTTCCGGCTGTTTTGGTTTTAGCTCATTTTAAGCCACATATTCATCTGAATACTGTATGATTTTGCTCTTCCAGAGCTTTAATGCTATATTTAAGCATTATCACCCTAGTGTTGTTGCTTTTAAGGCCACAGGTAATCACAGCTTTGCCGATATTTAGTATAACAGCACAGTTTTAAGTGTGATATTACTTTTCTACAATAGTCATGTAAACAAGAAAAAAATTGGCCAAAGTGCTGTGTAATGTTTTCGCTCCAGCTCCACTCTTGGTTTTTCTATTTTTCTCACACACTCACTGGTGAAACTTAGCTCTGAGCGATTCTAGAGTGAAAGAAAACATTGGCTGCTCCTTTTTGTCCCAGCAAAATCACCCTTCTTTGACTCAAAGGTCACAGGTAGAGTGTTACAAACAGACAGTAAAAAAACTACTTTTTAATTCAGAACTGGTACATTTCAGAAATAATTACTAAGACACGTAAGTTGTTGAAGCAGAAATTAAAGTAGAAAACGAAAAAAAAAAAAATTTTCTCGGGGAAAATATTCTCAAATTATCTTATTATAGTAATAAATTTTTTTTGTTTTTACAGTGCACAAGAACAGCGTTGTTTTGCATTTAGTTTCTGTTTAGGACCTTGTATAATTGGTAGCAGTAGGTGATGTGTTTAAAGTGGTCTTGATTGTTCAGTGAAGATCACATTGAAGTATTTCATCTAACTCCAGTGGTTTAATTGGAAAACAGTGCATATAACAAATATTTATGCCTTTAATTGTCCGCGCTTTGCAGTTTTAGCCAATGCTGTGTGTTATTTAGTTCCTACATTATAGGTCCAGTGTCTCCAGGTATTTAAAGAGAGCTGGGCCATGTTTAATTGAGAAAGAATCAATGACTAGCGTAATATGTCATCAGAGCGGTCTCACACCGTTAGCTGTTAGTTGAAACTATAAGGTCCAGCCAGGAGGGTTAAGGCAGATTGCATAAGCAGTGCGTTGCCCTTTATTACACAAAATATGTGTAATAAAGTTCTCAATCTAAGATAAACTCTCAGTTAGATGATTACTTGCATTCAGCTAGAGGGAACTACAAAGCTTGAAAGTACTCTCTTTTTTTACCTTTAACTGGGACGCCCTGAAATGCTACGTAGAAGCCATATATGTTTTTAATGTTATCACATGATTATGAATGTGAAATAAATCCTCTGAAACAAGTGCTATTACTGAGAAAGAAGTAACCCACTATTTTTATCTCCAGACTGCTTTTCGAAATGTTTATCATGAGTAAACTTCTAGAGTCAGGCATATAAACCTGGAGGTGAATAAAATGCAGGAGATATGAAATTAATGGAAAAAATGCTTGGTGAAGCTTATCCTAATTGAGGATCAGACTATTAGCAGCTGTGTTTTCATTATGTAAACGATGTTAACACATCATGCCCATATCTTGCCATCAGGGTTTTCCTATTCTTCCTCCAGTGATCATAAACATGTCTTGGTGCAACGCTTGTGATTGTAACATGCTAATTGCATGTTTTCACTCTCGCTTACTCGTTCTCACCTAAATCCCCTTCTCTGTTTTTTTTGCTCCTTGCAGATTCAAAAGAACCAGGGCTCCTTAATGGTAAGTGTCTTTTCAGAGATGTAGGCGGCTCCTTTCGCAACCCCTCACAGTTTTCTCCTCACCTCGCATGGTTGCCTCCCTCTGAAGTTAATACCAGACAATAATACGCTCTGTCTTAACAGCCTGTATTCAGATTAGGTGCCATTAGAAATAAGAAAACATTACAGATCAAATGGCTTTTCTCGAGTCAGAGTGCATTTGATTAAGCTGTATTGCTACCTGTTTTATTGCATTAATGATTTTATTTCCTTTGCACTGTAAGGACGTTGTATGGGGTCTAATCTCTTTTTCTTCTACCCCCCTCTATCACAGCCTCTTCAGTTATTGCAGTGCATTGTTGATGAGGTGAGTCTGTGTCCCATGTACGAAACCGTCCCTAATGGGGTGGAAAGCTGATATTTTGTTTCCTAATGAAGCGAGGTGCATTATCAGCTCTGCTCTGGGTTTGAGCTTTGAAGAGCTGGAGCTGTCAAGAGCTTGGCCGTGCTGATGTCAAGGCCTTGAACGGAACAATTGCCTAAACTCTGGATTTGGAAATTCAGCTAAACTTGAAAATACTTTGAGGAACGTTGGGGAGTAAATTGTAGTTGTTTAAAAAAAAAAACAGTAAAACAATCACAGTTTTAGAAATAAATGACAAATTCTTATATTTTCTTATATATGCACAAACTAATTTAAAAGCTCAGCTCAACTGTATATGTTGTTTTTTTATTTTCTGTATTATTTTCTCTCTCATTCTATCTCTTTTGCTCGTCTGTAAACATTCGCACACACACACACACACGCACACATTTTGGTGGTTTAATGTAGCATGACAGGGCTCTGGACAACTGAGGGCTGTGGACCACAGAGTTGTTGCATTAACCTTGACATCCGTTAGGTGCTAAAATACACCCAGCTAAACCCTGACACATTTTCTCACCCTTATCTCTCTGAGGAGTTGGGTCAGGGTCAGTTAAACCCAGATATTCCTTGAAATAGATAGAGCTCTTGTGTTAAACTCACTTCTCTGATATACACACCTTGCTGGTATATTTTGAAATTTAATTTATTCCTGTGATGGCAAAATTGAATTTTCAGCAGACATTATTCCAGTCTTGAGTGCCAAATAATTCATCAGAAATCATTTCGCCAAATATTTCTTATGACCTTTAGAGTTGAAAAGGTTTATAAGAACCAGCAAATTAGCCTATTTGTCATTTTTGAAAGATCACATAGATTGGACTGCAAAGTTTTTTTGCAAACACACAGCACAGGTTTCAAATAGGGCTGTCAGTTGATTCTAAATTTTAACCTAATTAATTACAATTACTATGTGTTGAATAGATTTGACTGAAAATTCACAGATAATTTAAAGCTGTTATTGTGTTAAATGAAAAAGTATCAAGTAGACATTATCTTAACTTTGAATGTTTTTTTTATTTTTTTTTATTAATGTTTTTATTAACAATATATTTTTTTAATGGAATTATACTCTAAATAAGAAACTGCCAGCATGTGGAAGTAAATGTTTTTTGAGTCATTCATTCATTTGATTTATTTAGGAATTAAGTAAATGGCTCTCTTTATGAATTGGCCTTTGAATCATTGGTTCAAATGATTAGTTCAAAAAGCGGATTCATTTTAGAAACTAAACATGGCTGTGTTGCTTGGAGACACACAGCAATAATGCTGTGGCTTTAAAGATTATCTGACTCATCAATATCCCTGCAAAAATAAGCAAAACAAGTAATATCTTGAGTAAAATAAAACACTCTCAGTTTCTTTTTTTTTCTTTTTTCTTGCAGTTTAGTAAATAAGAAACCTGATGTTTCGGCTCTTGCTGCTGGTGGTATATCACTTATTGTATGATATAAATAAGAGGTGAATGCAGGGGCAATGTTTGCACAAATATCTTGAATTTTAGGAATAACTGCATTCATGGATTTGTTGCCCTTCATCATATTTGTCAAGTTAGGTGTATGAAATGTAAGATGATGCACAGGTCATGTTAAACTGACATCCCTAGTTCCTCAATATCTCACATTCTTTCCTATTTTGTTCTGTTATCTGGAGTAGCGTTACACATTCACCCCTGGACCACAGTACTATCCATAGTCTTTTTTAGTTTTTTTTCTCTTCTAGTTAAATAGTAAAATGACACGGTTACCCAAACATCTTCTAAAACTATTGGATCTGAATGGCTGTACCTTAGCAAGTCTCAGTAGATTTGTTCCTTAAATTGGCAAATCTGAAGAGTAATGAGAGGTCATCTTGTACCACACTCAACACTCAAACCATCCCCAAATTTGCATCAGTCTCCTCAGCATTTAGTTAAAACCCGTAGGCCAGGGTAACTCCGACATTTAAATGCGCTTTCCACTGCTATGTGAGTAATTAATAAGTAATTGTGTTAATTGTGTGTGTGGGGGGAGCCTCTCCCTTCTCTTCTCTGCTTGAGCTACTCACTGACACATGCTAATAACAGAACGCCACAGAGAGATGAAGGAGAGGGAAGCATAAACACACATTAAACATACCCAATGTGTCCTTTCTGCTATAGATTGCTGCACGTAATTAATAATTAAACGGCCGCTCGTGTAATGAGTTGACCCGCTTGAACTGTTCATTACTCATCCGGCAGAGGCATCACTCAAACTATTTTCTGCCGTGCCCTTCGCTCCGTCTCCCTCAGGCCAAAGAGTGTGCCGCCACGCCGCTGCCGACTGCATTCAGCTGACCAACGCCTTATTACTCACTGCCACTGATTTACAACCTTCGGAGAGAGATGGTGAGAGAGAGCTTGAGACGGGAGTTGTGGGTACTCCCCAGGACCTACTTTGAAAAGTAATCTAGTGCACAGACCGAGAAAAAAGCAGAGTCAGTGTGATGGACTGAAAAAAGCAGGAGAAAAGAGAACATTTACAAACTGTACCTGAGAGAATATGAAAAATAAATAGGCAGAATAAAGAGGATATCTGCCCAAGAAGGACATCAAGACCAGTCAATTAGAAAAATGAGAAAGAATATTCGTTGATGTGAATGTACGATCTGAGACCCATTAAATGTGAGTTTACCATCAGTAATGTTGAAAAGTGAGTAGAAGGAAGAAAAAAGTGTCACGAATCATATGAGAGAAATTCAGGAAGGTCACAAGTAGTTGATGCAATAATCTCAGCACTTTGACTTCAAGAGGATACTGGGAATAATCGTCTGGCTGCTTAGTTCTTTTCCATTATGCCGTATTATGATTTATTTGCTCTGCCCACTTGACAGCAGCTCTACACATTCACCTCTGGGCCACCAGGACATCCTTAATGTTTTTTCTAGTGAAATCAAAATTATAATGTCAAGAAAAGCAAAACATCAGATCTAAATGACTGTACCTCAGTAAACCTCAGATGTTTCATTCCCTAAATTAGCTGATCTAAGAGTCTGTTCACAATTTTTTTCCATTGTTGTGCACTATTACCAGTGTTTTTCTAGGTAAACGTGCTAGCTAGGTGGACATGTTGCATTCACATCTCGTGTCTGTAGCAGAGCTCGAGATAGTGTTAATTGATATGCTTCATAGTTCTATCATCCTGTTGACAACCTGTGATATCGCCAATACATGATTTTATTGTGCTAATTCATTATTTTATTATGCTAATATATTTCATTATTTCCTTAATTAGTTTAATATCCAGAGAGTGACATTAGCTGCCTAATGTAACTACACAATTCATCTTTGTTTTATTTGTTGTTTATGACGAGAGAATTTGCCAGAGAGCAGAATTCAGTCAGAACGCGCACTCAACAATAAAACTCAGCGATGACTCATCTGAACACCTCTGATTGGCCATTGCATTAATAAAAGCACCAGGATCATGTGTGATTGGTTATAACACTGTAAAAACACAATCGTCAAAGACATCAGCCACAGGCGATATCTCTGGCTAACGTTGATACACTATACTATAATCTATCGGTTAAACTTTTACAAAACTTTTTTTCTTATTCCACTGCCTGTGTCACACGTTTTTAAAAGCAAAAAGACTTTCTGTGTGATCCCTGAATTTGCTTCGGTCTCCTTCTCCTTCGGTCTAGCAAATTGTTAATACCTGTTGTTGGCCATGCTAATGACACACATGAGCTTTCCATCGGAAGCGATGAAAAGTCACTAAAAACAAAGAAGAGTTATGAAGTATTCAGGAAGGTTACAGATCGTTGAATTAATATTCTGGCCACTTGGACTTCGAGAGGATGCCAGTAATGACTGTGTAGCTTATTTGAAGGGCATTGTGTGTGAATGTGTATGGCTGGTATCCATGGTGATCGCAGTATAAATAATCAGCCACAAGGCCTCGCAGGGCTCATGGGAAGGGTGAATAAGTGGCTTTTTTTTATGAGGTAAAAAAAATACAAATAAAATCCTCTGCCCTCTTTACTCTTTCACATATTTTATTCCTCTCCGAATCCCTCGATCGGGTCCAGCTATACTTGCTGTCTTATAGTTTTTGCTAGTGCACTTCTTTATAGGAGACACTCATTTTCAGAACGGCACACTTGTCCATCTGCACGGCGGCTCGTCTTTAATTGTCCCTCTCCGGTCGTGTATTGAAACAACCCTGATGCTTCTAATAAGACTCGGGCTTAAATTCACCTCTGTAATTACTGATCTAATTTTGCCTGATAATTGCTGCTGGGCAATTACATGTATATTTACTGCTGGTATTGTGAAGGAAGAGGGGCCATGGTCTGGCTCTGTTTGTAGTGTTGGATAATGGCAGCAAGCTGCATAATATAACAGTGCTTTCATCATCATCCTCATCATGCAGCCGCCACATCAAAGCCCCTCAAATGAAGGTGTTTGTGCATCCTCAAGTATACATGCATCTGTTTGTGTATGTGTGAGGCTGTATTTACATGTGGGTTATGAGTTGTTGCTCTGAATTTGTGCTTTTGGTCCAGACATGGGACATGTATGTGTACTGTGGCCCCTAGGCTGTTGATCTTGGCTGTGTAATGAAATATATCTGCATCTCTGGCAACAGTGTGTTGATTTGATTAAGTGCGTGTTTCAAACTCTCTAGATTACAGAAGATTACTTGGGAGACATTGGCTTTTAAAAAGAAATGTTTAGGAGACGATTGGCTTTTTAGTTGACATATTTCAGATTTTCTCAGATGTTTTTAGTACGTTATATAGACCACACAATGATTATATAAACAGTTAACTAATATATGTTTTTCTAGTTGAATTTATTATAAATTAGTTTAAACTTGATTTATTTATTGAAGAAATATTTGTTGATTATAGTTTAAACATACAGGCTGGAAAATGTTCTTACACTTGAAGATTTCATGCACTTAATTTTTGTTTAATGTTTGATTTTTTTTTTTAAATACCAAATTTTGAAATGACATTTGTCTTCATATAATTTCTCATAAACTTAAAGAATGCATCACAGTAACAAATTTAAATTTTTAAAACATTTCCTTTTGAAACTGATGAATGACTTTCAGTTATGAACTCAATAATGAATCACTGAATGAATCTGATTAAAAAGCATTAACTCCTGGGTGAGTTTAAGACAGTTTTATATAAAAAGAACGTTCATAAAAGTTTAATCAGACATCTCTAGATTGTCTCAACTTGATTTTCTTTCTTTATTTAGTCCCTCCAAAACCTCAGAAAAGATTTCTACCATCCTTGTGTATGCGTGTATTCAGACTGCAAAAAGATTGCTTGTATTGTGCAAAAAAGGTTTAATTTAATACCGAGCGACAGTTAAAGCAGTTTATTCTTCTCTTTGTCCCTCAGAAACAGACATGTCTTAAAAGAAAATCTATTCACTTTCCCTTCCAATACATCGGTCCTTTCCAAACACCTTGAATCTCAATTCTGTCTTTGACATCAAGGATTTTGTGTCTGTGTAACATGTTGGTGTAATCAATTCTTTCCCCTGAGGTCATATTAATTTAAATTATGGTTAGGGTTGGTATATAAATAATATTTTCTCTGAAAAAGGCCAAGTTTTTTTTTCTTCTCTAGTCTTAGATAGGGGACAAGGAACTTAGAACAGGGACTTAAATTTCCTAAAAAGTTCTATTACACTGAATATGTCATAGAGGTGTGTGAGTACATGCATGAAAGCGATAGTTACACAATTAGAAATAGATCTGGAATTTGACTTGTCTGTTTTTTTTTTTGTTGTTTTTTTTAGAAGTATCTGATTTAATTTCCTTACTCATTATTCGAAGGTTGAGGTCATAACTAAACGTTCTTATTGACTGTATGCCTTCTGCCTTATGAGCCTATGAATGGCTGTCTTTTTTGAGTGTAAGCTTTTTGTCTGTTTGTCCCGTGTTCTGTGTGTCAGCACTCTTCCACTGTCCAACAAAAGAGGGGTTCAGGTGCTTCCAAAATTTAATATACACAGATGCTTTTGAATGTCTGAACATAGAATACCTCATTATGGACTGTATCCCTTCTGCAAACTAGTCAAGGCCACACAAAATCTGAGTTATAAGCCATAGATTCTTTTACAAAGTATAACATTGTGTTTATTTTTTTATTCTGTATTGTGGATATGATTTTGACTGTATGTGTGTGTTATATATATATATATATATATATATACATATACATATACATATATATATATATGTTTATGTTTTAGGAGCCTCCGGTGCTTCCAATTGGTCAGTTCAGTGAGAAATTTGTCCACTTCATTACACAATGGTAAGTGTTTCCAATACCAACACCTGTTTCTTCTCTTCTACCTCTCTTAAATAAATAAATCCTTATTATGTTGTAATGAATTTGCATTGAAAAGCCACAACACAACCTCTAAAAAACATGTTAATAAAAAAAGAACATTTAGAACAGGAAAAAATACTAGCTAATCACAGCTGCTAAACTTGTATTGTCACTGTCATGTAATAAAGTGATGGCTGAATGTTACTTTTTGTATTTTTATTGTTTCAAACCCCCACTTTGAAACTTATGGATCTGTAAATATATTTGTTTGTGTTCATGTGTATGCAGTGCATGCATTATTGTCATGCAAGTTGATATTCTGTTGATATCTTACATATACCAAACCACATCATTCCTAATAACTACTATTTAATTTTGTATTTAATCATTCTTAAGTGATATATAATTCATTAAAGTCAGAAGTGAAAAAAACTTTTTTATTCAGGTGTGCAGGATTATTAAGATTTCTTATGCACACCTCAATGTAGGCTGTTTTTCACTTCTGGCCTTCATTTAAAATTAATAGTAGTTATTAAAATTGATCAAATATGCTTGATCAGAATGTCAGCTGTACTAAACTTTCAATTCATCTTTTTAAATCATTTTTGAATACTAAAAAAATATATTATGGTTGCAACACAAATCTTTCAACATTGATAATAAATATTTCTTGAGCACCAAATCAGCATACAAGAATGATTTCTAAAGAGAATCAAGTGACACTGAAGACTGTAATAGAGTAATGGTTGCTGAAAAGTCAGCTTTGCCGTCATTGAAATGTATTAAAATAGAAGTCTTATTAATTGTAATTATATTTCCAATATTACTGTTTAATGCTCAAGTAATTGCAACCTTGCCTTTCTTTCAAAAACATAGTGTTTTTTTTGTAGTGTATAAAACACATAGTGGTCTAACACACAATAGTCTTTCCTGGCTCTACACACCAGTAGTTAGTACAGTAGTTAGACTAGCTATACACAACAGTAAATATTTACCCAACATCTGTCCCTGGTTTGCTGACCTTGCTTTTTCAAACACATCCACACTTAAAATTGCCTTCCACAGGTCATGCCCCAAGAAACCAGAATTCCCCACCAACCTCTTTTGCCTGAGGGCATGGTGGGTGAAGCCAGATGTTTTGGGACTTGTTTAGCAGCTGATGTTTACCTGCAACACACTTTATTTACACAAACAGGTCACCTGGCTCGCTAGTGCCACCCCTGCCTGGCACTGCTTTTCCAACATCCTCTTCTATTATTAGCCTGCTCTGAGTGTGTGTGTCATTCATCATGGTCCAAATGGGCCCCTCTGTAGGCCGCTCTGTCCCTATAATCCCTCCCATTTCTTATCTGGGTCAGCTTGACTAATTTACTTGCACTTAGGTGTGATCTGTGCCAAGGAGAATTGATAATTACTTACCTCTCCCTTTATCACTTTGAGATGCAGTTATATTAATCTCAACAGTGCAATGATAAAGAGGGTGTGAAGATAAAGATGGTGTATAGTACAAGATATAAGGGATGCGTAATCTGCTTCTATTAAGAAATATGGGATCTGTGATTGTTTATTGAGTTCATAAAACTAAGAAAACGTGCATTGACAATAAACTACAAATCGGCTTGTTCTCTTATTTCAGGATTTCTCACATCAGAAACCTAAATTCAGGAACATGTGATTTGATATACATGTGCATACATGTGGATGTCACAATCCCACCCAAAAAATAACAATTATATAAGCAAAATGTGGGACACTTTGTAGAGTTTACATGCTCTCGAAAGTATTTCCGGACACAGATTCAAGAACTCAAGAAGTCCTTGAAAGTCTCTGTCAGCTGGAAAACCCACAAACCTAGTCTGAGTGAATTTGTTCTTGAAAATGTTCTTGAAAACCACATTGGCATGATATCCACAATCCTGAAGCCTATAAAATCCACGATCCTGTTAAAAGGCTTTAATAAACTACAGGACATTTGCCTACTTCTGCGTTTGTATGATGGTCACAGCCATTATCTTAGCTTTAGACGTTGAGTCCATCCGGTCTGAGGAAATCATTTTTATCTATCTCATTGTGAGATAGATAAATTGGCTATTTGATGAAAAACATACTGTTAGGGTAAATCTTTTGACTAGCACCATACATAGCTAAAATCATTGAATGTTTTAACTCCTAAACCCTTGTTTTAAAAATACTGGGTTAAGAAAATAAGTGGAGAAATTCTTTCTGTCCTCATTTAATGAGCAAAGCTGGTAAGTCAACGTTTGGCCTCCTCAATCATATCTCAAGGAGTTTCGACATGCTTCTTTTGCACTTTTCCTTTTGAATTGACAGGACAATTAAATAGTACATGCGGAACAACCTCTTCTACCTTTGTTCCCACAGTATGAGGAAGCAACCCAAAGAAAGACCAGCTCCAAACAATCTTATGGTGAGTCTTCTTAACGCTCTTTCACATTTCCCCCCAAAGTCCAAATGAGCCTTCAAGAGCATTAAAACATGAAATGCCAATTATTCCATGGATGGAGAAAGTGAATGTGTGTATTCGATGGTTGGAAGGCTTTTGTTGAGACTCTGTGTAAGGCTTTGGGCAAAACCTTGACCTTTTTGTTTCTTCTGGTTTTTGTTTGAAAACTTCATCTCTACTGTGCTACATACTAATTTGCACCATGGAAGTAACCATCAGGCTATTGATTTGAATTTTTTTAGGTGTTGTGTAACCTTTGAGTCCTTTGCTGAAGAATGCCAAAAAGCAGCTGCTTGTGTGTTTTCTGCATTGAAATGCTGTGTTTGTGAAGGACACTTGACTATTAGTTGCTATAATATAGAAAGGTGCTTGAGCATTGTGATAGTAATCGCATCTAAATGTTTACATTTTCACGTCTTTAAAAGACGTGTATACATTTTATTGTGCTTTTGGTAATCTATACACTTCGTAAGCCTTCTCCCATTAGGAGATATAAAAGGTACAGTGTCATCAGTTTCATGAAGGGAACTTTCACCGATGTGAACTTTTATTATTTGAGCATGTCAGCCTAAGGTTAATTAAAGACTGAAATAAGCTTTTAATGTTAGAAATGTCTGGTCAGTGGGATCAGATCATCAGAGAGCATTTTGTAGCTCTCTGAATTCAGAAAGAATTCACATCGTCGAAATGAGATATATCCACCATAAAGTAAAAAGATGCTCTTTTTTTTTCATTTATTTAAAGTGATATTTATTTATTTAAAACATATTTGGGGTTTTCATAATCAACAAATTCTGTAGTTTATATCCATTATATAGTTATATTGTTATATATAGCAATTCATAACAATTAATTATTAATTCATTTTGATGTGTATTTGATGTAGAGAAAATGGTAGATAATTTTACACAGAAATTGCCAATAAATATCACTATTACAAAGAAATGGCAAGTAACAAATTTTGAAGTAGGAAGACTATAAAACAAAACTTTTGTGTTTCCTTTTGTCACATTTCATTTTTGTCTGAATTTTGTTTCACTCTTGTCTGGTTTTGATGTGGTGTTATTTCTATTTCTGTGGCATTTGGAACAACTCAAATTCCTCTAGTGGGGAATACTCTACTGACTAGGTTGTGTGTCGGTTCACACTGTCACAGGAGTTAGCACTCAGAGCCTTTAAAAGCTGTCGGCACAGCAGCACCACGGACAGCGCCGTCCACAGAGATCTGACTGCTAATGCAGAGAGCATGAGTGTGATACCTGTGCTTCAGTGTGTGCTCACTCACTGTCCAGTTAAACTCTATCACCAGAGTGATAGACAGACAGACTCCACTTAGCATTTAACTCATCACTCTGAGAACAAATGTAAATAAAAATTACCCAGACATTTGGATATTTGCCCTGTTATTAAAATACATAATGTTTCAAATTTCTGAAGGTCATATGACACTAAAGACTTTGATATTGTAAAATATATTTAAATAGTTCTTTATTCTAAACTGTTTTTAATCTATTATTGATTAATCAAATGCAGCCTCTGAGCCATAAAAGACATCATATTAAACTTTTGAATCATTGTGTGTGTGTGTGTTTTAAAATATTTTAGGGTCTTAAGATCAGCAAAAAGAATACAAGTTAGTTTTAGTTAGACACGGTGCAGTGATTGACGTCTTTCTCTCTCATTGTCACTCAACCTTTTAGCACTTTTAGTCCCCTCTTGGCCTCTGCCATCCCCCCTTTCCCTGTGGGTTATCCTGGGGGCTCAGCTGCAGCAGATATGAGCCTCAGCCAGGAACAAAAAGCTGAAAGAGTCCCACTAACTCGCCGAATCTATCACAGCGCTCCTGTAGCCACCCCCACATTTCCTGATTGTGTGGGCTGATGAGCTAAGGAGCGATTGCTTATGTTCATGTGTTTTAAGACCCATGGGAGCGGCCCTTAAAAAGACACACAGTCTCTCTGAATGCCAGCGGCCCATGCCGTGGGGATTCGGATGAGAACAGGCTTTGAAAGCCCTCTGACACCGCTCTGATGACTTGTTTACACATTAGCACGCTGAGGAGCTTCTTGAACTCCCCCAAGGGTAATCCTACCTTTTAGCTCTCTGACACTGTGTCTGTCTGCCATCCCTCTCTCTCTCGCCCACACCCCTGATGATGGGGGTCTTCAAAGCTGTCGGACTCTCTTTGCCACAAAGACTTGATCATATGTTAGATCAGATCGTCAGACTAAATCAATCAGTTACATTTTTGAGTAACTGAGTACAATTTCAGTTATCAGAGTTTGGCATCATATATGTGCTTGTCTTTATAAAGAAATATATGAAAAGTATTAACAGTTTCTCTTCCGATTTCTCTTAATGATCCCATTTTACATTAGTCTAATTCAGTGACATTTTAATAATGGAAGAAATCTGCTGACAAAATCGATAATATTTACACTATCATTCAAACATTTGTTAGGTAAGACTTTTTCATGTTGTTTTGTAAGCAAGATGTTATTTCCACCACGACTGCATGTATCTGATCAAAAATACAGTAAAACTGAAATATTATGATATTACATTTTAATAACTCTTTTCAATTTTAAAGTCCCCCCTATTATGGGTAATGAAAGGTTTATATTGGTATTAGGGGAGTCCCTAACAACATGTAGACATGCATGCAAGGTCAAAAAAACATTTTCATTAACTTATAATATATCTTTACCTTATTTTCTTTGCAACTTCCAAACGATTTGCTCAAACCTCATGATTTCCAAACCTCTACTTTGCTGATTGGTGCGGTTGATCTCATTTTTATTTCATCATGCCTGTAATGCCTGATAAAGCAGTATTTAAGAGCGCAGTACTGTTTGTGTACAGCGTTACCAGGAAAACAGCTATTTTACAGCTCCAAAAGTGACACCTAATGGCAAAGTGAGTTTCATTTTCATTCAGACCAATGCAAAAAGACCAAGAAGTCGGTGGCTAATATGCTCATGTTTCGGCATGATGTTCGTCTTTTGAGAGGCAATAACTTCATTCACTTAGTGCTGTGTTACACACTGCAAGAAAGCTCATTTTCAAAAAACCATAATAGGAGGACTTTAATCAATTTCAAAATGTCATTCATGTCTGTGATAATAAATAGAATTGTACTACTTCCTTCAGAAATCTCAAGAAATTTAAGAAGATTGCTTCTGATCAATGCTTAAAAACAGTTGTGCTGCCTAATGTTTTTGAGAAATATATATATATATATATACCCCAAACTTTAGTTCAAAAGTAGTTAACTACTTAACAATGCTGATTTGAATCATAGAGTTCTAAGCTGTATGTTAAAAACTATCCCATAAGAGTCAAGCTGCACTGTGTTTGAAACACCTGTCTTGGAGCTCTGTCTGAGAAATCACTGGCTGTTGTTGAGATGTTTGTTTGATAACTAACCATCCCGTCTCACTCACAGATGTAGTGTTAGCTTAACTATAATTGAAGCAGGCTTACCCTGCACCCTTTTAATCCAGATAGATGGTCTGTCCCATGATGACTGATGAATTAAAAGATCAGCATTTATGAAATCTTAACATTGTCCAAGAGCTCATATATATCGTCCTGTATCCAGTGGGAGCAGGTCGTTAGTATGCAAATCTGAAAAGACCTAGTTATTACTCTGACTTCTTCACCTTCCTTAGTCTGTTTCTCTCTCTCGTGTTTTCTCTCGGCTTCAATATTGGCCTTGTGCATACACGCGCACACACAATGACACGCATTACGCAGAGCTGTCGCTGTTCGCCAACACATTCTAATGAGGTGATGACCAACCACTTGTTATAATTGCTTTGGACTCCTTTTAATTTTCAAGCTTATTAATCATATGTAGAGTTATTTAAAATTGCATAAATTAATCTTAGATTAAAAGGCCTGTAACAGACTCAAAACAATTAAAGAGAGAGGTGAGATTTCCCCTGGGTTTGGCAGTTTTATTTTAATAGAGAATTCAGGTGATTATCACACTTTGATATGGGGCTGTGATTAATGTAGCCACACTTTTAAATGAGATTTTCACATTTATTTATTTTTTTGTTCAAGTGTTGGAGAGGTAAAGCCAGGAGACTATAATGACTGAACTAACAGAGTATTTATACAGCCTCTCCACTCTGCAAGTGTGCTAAGTTAGCAGCAGGTGGGTTAATTAATGGAGGTCTTGTTTCTGGCATGCTCCAGCACACACACACACACACACACACACCCAACAGAGGGACACACAGGTGGTGTGGTTTGTGTGTTTGTGATCCGCCTCAGCTCAGCCAAACAAGCAGGTGACCATCTAAGCTCTGATTTATTTCAGGTCGACAGAGGCGCATTCTAAGGTATGTGTGTTTGCGTTAGTTAGCTTTCTGCTAGATACATGGTTATTATAAAGCTCTTTTTTCCTGAAAGAAAGAACTGTTGGTACATGCTGGTAAAATGATTAATTATGCCCATAATAAAAAAACAATCTTTAGTTAGTTGCCAAGGCAACATTTCTCAATTTAATAAAGTCTTAACTTTATGTATACTAAAGTAACTTATTATAAATTAATTTAGAAAAAAAAAAATGGTAAAACAAATTTTTGCAAATGTCAAATAAAAGAAAAACTTATTCACTATATTTATAGTGAATTAGTTTTTATTTCAACAGTTATGTACTGAGGGGTTAACTTTTTTTACAACTACTTGGCTTTTGGAATATGAAAATCCCCTTACAATGTAACCACTTCATTGTTTTTGTTATTTTTTAAATTACTTATATAATAATTGTATTATCTTACCCATGTCCCAGAAATATAAAAATCCACAACAAAAATATTACATTTAAATTATATCTAAACAAAATCTGAAATGAACCATTTTGATATATTTTTTTTTGAAAGGGGATTTACACATGCCTGTCCCACCGCTGTGTATCTTTTCCAATAAACAGCTATTTTAGCCTTAGAAAGTTTTTTGGAAATACTAGTGTATTTGATTATCTTTCTGACTTTTGGATCTTTCTGGATTGTTGAATATTTATTTATTGTCATTTCCAGTTAAAGGGTTAGTTCACCCAAAAATGAAAATTCTGTCATTAATTACTCACCCTCATGCCGTTCCAAACCTGTAAGACCTTCGTTCATCTTTGGAACACAAATTAAGATATTTTTGATGATGTCCAGAGACAGTAACACAACTGAAATGATCCCAGATCCAGAAACATAGTAAAAACATCGATATAACAGTCCATGTGACATCAGTGGCTCAACCTAGCGACGCTAGGGCAATATTTATTTTTTGCACAAAGAAAACAAACAAAACATAACATAAAACTCCACTGTTCTTCTCCCATGAGAAGAGTATCACAATGCAATGCAAGCTTTGACGTATTTGACGTAATCAGTCTTGTTTGGAAGCCGTATGCATCAAAAATATTTTTGTGTTCTGAAAATGAACGAAGGTGGGTTTGAAAGGACACAAGGGTGAGTAATTAATGACAGAATTACAATTTTGGGGTGAACTAATCCTTTAAAATGCAATTATGTGAAATCATGCAAAACTTTTACTTAAATATTGTGCATTTAGGGCACACTAAAAAAAAAAAAAAGTTGAGAAAACCTAAAAGTTTAAGGCAACCAGCCTCAGCAGAGTTTGGAGTTGAGAAAACTCACAAATCTGTTGAAACTGTTGAGCTTTTTTTTGTGCACACAACTTGAAAATGATAGAACCTCTCCTGTGATGCATGTATTTGACGTCATTGGACAAATGTAATAAGTGCAAGTATAAAAAGTGTGTTTTAAGAGACAGACTCGAGCCAAAAGTGGCGATAGTTGAAGAACTATGAGATGAACTCTCTCGTCTGTCTGTCGCTGGGGTCAGAGCCTCACCTGAGCAGACAGCCTCAACATGCAGGAGCAGAGCCTCTATGACTGCAGCAGGTCCGCTTGAGAAGCTGGCAGTGTGGCCGTGTGATTGATGAGATGGGTGGCTGGTAGAGTCGCCCCTCAGGACTGCCCTCTCCAGCACTCCAGCACTGAGAGTGATTAACCTCACTGTGGCACAGGCAGAGCTCACCATTAAGAGGACAGAACGATTGATGGTAGAGCGTTGTCCTCGTTGAGAGAGAAAGAAGGAAAGAGTGAAAGAGGATGCTGTAGTGGTGAAAGGGTATGAGAAGATCATCAAAGGTGTTCAGTCTGCGTCAAATGAGCATCAGATTAAGAAACGGTTGTTTGTTTACAGATGAGATTTTCAGCTTCTTTTCAGTTTAGCTTGCATTTCTTAACAATTTAGCTTCCTAATGAATTTATATTTGGATCACTGACCTTCAGTTTTAAGTAGAACTATTTAATGCCACATTGGTACTTGAGAACATAATTCTTGTTCAGTCTCCGTTACTAGTTTATATTGCTGTTATATATCAGTGAAGAATCATTCGCCTCATTCCATGTTTTTTTTTTCCCCCTCCTTTCAGGACCACCCCTTTATCGTGCAATATAATGATGGCAACACAGAGGTTGTGTCCATGTGGGTGTGCCGCAGTCTAGAGGAGCGCAAAAGCCATCAAGCACAGAGACTCATGTGAACAGCAGCAGCACCAGATGGAATTCTGGGATAATATGGTATCCACATTTCCACACTTTACTTTTCCACTGAACCTAGAGAAGCAGCGGCTGATCTCGCACCTCCTCCCAACCTTGAGTTAAATGGTGCACGGTGAGAGAACTGCTACCAGTCTAATGCAGATTATGCTAGCATCCTGCAAATGAGGATTTTAACCGTGTGTGTTGGTTTGCATCAATGCAAAACTTTAACTTTGTTCTTCTGCAGTGGGTTTCCTTTCACTTTCTGTGCAGATTTCAAAGCAAGTGTTTTGGTAGAAGATCCGTGCGGGGGGGGGGGGGGGCTGTTGCTTGCTCGACTCCCACAGTTCCTGTGGGTTTGGGATTTGAGAGAAAATACGGTCTCTGTCTGTACTTAAAGCAACAATCTGGTTTTGTTGCATTGTGGGCATGTCATAAATCATCTGGGGTTTTAAATGTATATGTTTGTGTTGAGCATTGCTCCCTGCTGCAGCGCAAGTCAGGCTGCTGTTGTTTTAAAAGCCACTTTTTGTTGAGTTTCACAAATGACCTGCCAGTTTTGGCAATACACCATTAAAGATGGAAAGAATGTGATGCCTTGTTATGGTGGAAGGCTTGTGATGAGCTTTAAGATAAGCTTCTAGCAGCTGCCGACTGTAATGTTACATGAGAAGTCAGTGGGTTTGGTTCTTGCCCTCATCCAGCATAAACCCAGCTGTGAACTTTATTCAAGGGGTTCATGAATAAATTTCAAAGTTCATTCAATTGGTGCCTTTGATTTAGGCTTTACCTTAATTTTTTAAGGTCATTTCATACACTTTTAGCTTTATGTACACTACTGTTTAAACATTTAATCGGTAAGGGACACAATATTACAGAGGATTTCTGTTTCAAATAAATGTTTTTCTTTTAAACTTCTTGCGAAAAGTTTCATGTTTCCCTCAAAGAAGCAGCACAACTGTTTTCGACCCTGATAATAGGAAGAAATGTTTCTTCAGCACCAAATCAGAATGATTTCTGAAGAATCATGTGACACTGAAGACTAGAGTAATGACTGCTATAAATTCAGTTCTGCCACTGCAGGAAAAACTTAGTACTAAACTAAATAGTACTAATATTTCACAGCATTACTTTTTGTGATCAAATAAATGATCCTCTGTGCGCATAAGAGACACTTTTTTATAATGTAAAATATTCTTACCGACCACAAACTTTTAAGCGGTAGTGTATATTCTTAAAAGGGATACTCCACCCCAAAATGAAAATGTTGTCATTAATCACTTACCCCCATGTCATTCCAAAGGCGTACAATCTTTTTGTCTTCAGAACACAATGGAAGTAATTTTTTATGAAAACCGAGAGGCAATGACTGCCAAACAATTAGCAGTGTCAAGGTCCAGCAAAGTATGAAAAACATCGTCAGAATAGTCCATCCGCCATCAGTGGTTCAACATGAATTTTATGAAGTGACGGGAACATTTTATTGTACTTTAAAGTAAAATAAAAATAACTCATTATTAAATAATTAATCTCCTCAGTCGTTATTTTTTATTTCCTTTGCATACAAAAGTATTCTGGTCGCGTCACAAAATTCACAGTAAACAGCTGATGGCACATGGAGTATTCCAACAATGTTTTTCATACTTTGCTGGAACTAGACAGTGTGATTTACTTGGCAGTCAATGGGACAGAAACAAAAAGTTTCCCGGTTCTCATCTAAAATATCTTAAAATTAGTTTCAAACAAAGCTTTTACAGGTTTGGAATTACATGGGGGTAAGTGATAAATGACACAATTTTCATTTCATTTTGGGATGGAGTACAGCAAATCTTTAATGAAAGAAAATCTCTAAAATGAACTACACTTCAGATGAAAGCCTGTGTATTCTTCGATCACATTAGCAGATGCAGATTAGCACAGCAGGTGCAACAATGACAATAGTGACTCATAGAAAAACCTGAATTCCTGTTTTTTAAACTAGAAACTACTAAAATAGTGAACAACGTTACTTTACAACATATGCATGTAAATTCACTGATTTAACTTACAATTAAGCTTGCCTTCAATTTAGCAAATCGGCAACCTCCTTACTTTCAGGCCATCACTTCTGCCTTCTTTTTTATATTTATGTGCCATTTTAATGTTTTGTCAGTATTACTTTTTAGAATGCCAGGTGTTTTATCTAGATACTGTGGTTTATCACTGCCTGTGTCCTGAAAAAATATCTGAAAATGAGTGGATATGACTGCCATCACACAGTGGAAAGAAGAGCATTTTATGTAAAATGGACAATGTGTATAGTTCTGAAAATGTAGTTGTCACGTACCAAAGCCAAATACATCAACACAATGCTGTTTTTAGGCTGTATAAGTTATATTATTTGTTGCACCTATTTCTTAATATGTACAACTGTCTTAAATTCATTTCTCAGATGTTAATGATTGGTCAAAACTAAATCTAAGAGGAACAAAAACAATCCTGTGACTACCTAATTCGACTGAGGTGAGGTTAGCACATAAAGGTGATTCTTCCCAATAAAATCTTTTACATCTCATTGCTTCATTTGTCTGCGTTTCATGGTTCCATGCTTTTCAGGACAGATTTACATGATTTATAAAGACAACATGTGATGCTGGTCTCTCGACCATTGGCAGGATCATTCAGGTCCAAAGCAAAAACATGCACTTATATTCTCTAAATAAAATTCACCAGTACAAGACTGTATGGAATCGACCATGTAATCTTTGCGTAAATGTATTTACATGTGGCAGTCTGTATTCTAAGACCTCCTTAAGTTATTTATAAGATAAATAATTTAGCATATGGTATTATAAACCTACTTCCATCTTTAAAGATGCTATTTATTTAAAGAGACTCCTCTGGATTAAGTTTAGGCTTGTCCCTCAGATGATTAGCATTACATAGTTTACACTTTGTGTGTTTGAAAGGATGGTATTTGATTACACATAATTCATTAGTGGTCATGGGATGCAGTTTTGGTCCAGTGTTTTCCGAGTGTTGGGGTGCGTACAGGATGACTACAATGGGGAGGACAGGAATCTGATACGGAGGTCGGAGTCACTCTCCTCTCCACATGAGTGCATATTGAACCGGATCACTGTTAGTGTTCACTTACACAGTCCAACCTTAATGATTACAATAACACTGTCCATCGGATGTAACATTATGGTGATCAATACAAAAAGCATAATGAATGTCCACACACACGTGCACATAACGTATATATATATATATATATATATATGTGTGGATCTTTAACTTTAGTTGATAAATAGTTCATGTCAATAGAAAAAGAGAAATTGCAAGTCATTTTGTCCCACGTTTGCATTTGAGGGTCAAACATCAGTCCAATCCAACTGGTTTGCAGGAGAAAGGTCTCATTAGAGCATGGGTCTATGGGCCCCTGCAGCTAAAGGCCCTCAGTATTCCTCCTCCTCCGGCTGTTGGGGCCCATATACCGCTGCTCTAATGCGACCTTTCTCCTGCAGTCCGGTTTGATTAGCGCGGGGGCCGGACGAGCACCGAAAGACCTGTTCACAGCCATTAGCGAGATTCCTTTATCAATGTCTAGTAATTAAAATGTCACCACTTAATTTTCAGGCCATGGTGAACCTCTTGTAGCAATCTTTTCCTAATAAAAACAGTAATCGAAACGCTATTTTCACTCGAAACAAAAAGGTTGCGGCAGGCGACTCGGGGGTGTCAAGGCGACAGAGATCAATATGAGAGAAGCTGATTGATCTCGCGCTAAAGTGAAATTTATTGGGGTCGCGCTTTTATACTGCGCGGATATAACGGTGACTGTAGAACACTGCTTTTCAGCTGATGCGTTTATTAAACCTCTCTTGCTGAATTAGTCTGCCTTTGATTTATGTGCCAATCTTCGCAATGACCTCCAGGACAGCATCTCGTATTTTTCTAAAACACACTGGTTTAACTCTAAAGTGTTTCCTTCTTTGTTGTTAAATGAACTTGTTAGTGCGCTAGCTCTCTTCTTAGGAAAATAAAAATGTGAAAGAAAGCAAAAAGTTATTGCATTTTAGACTTATTACTCGCTTTAACATGCTGCGGTTTAAATAAAATTGGTTATTTGAAAATCAAGCCACTCAAATAAGACAAAAATATAGAGTTGTCTGGTCTTTTGAACATTGTCTAAGCAGAGGGGATGAGTTTAAACACTTTCTCTTAAAGTGCCTTAAATATTTGTGCCTGACTCACTCCAATAACTGACTACTATCATCAGGTTTTTTGGTTTATTTATTTAGTCCATTCTGTCCGAACCATTTGTCAGGTACTGACAGATTCAAAATAAAAATAGAGTACAGAATTCAAAATAAATACATTCTGGAAATAAATACCGATGTTGGTAAGTATTAAACTAAAGGAATTTTATTGCATGTGCGATACAACTAATTATATTTAAAGAACACGTTTTTAATGCTAATTTGATGCAAAACATTTACAGTGCACTTTTTAATGAAGACGTTTTTTTTTTTTTTTTCATACTCAGCAACTGGCCTATATAAAGTTTCTTTAATTAGTTTACTCATGCTCGTGTAATATAATAGCCTGTATATTAATGAGCCAATAATGGCATATGTCGTCCTGAAACACAATATTTATCGTATTGATTCAAGCGTTATGTAAAAACAAGCATTGATTATTTAATAGCATGTCAGAGAGGTTACTAAGCTCATCAAGTTTAACATAAAACAACCTGGTCGACAGTAAAATTGATAGTGATAAATATGCGCAACCATTAAGTGGCTGCGAATTAATTTTTGGTATTTGGAGGTGGTACAGGAACGTGTTACACGTGTTTACAAGAGATTTTTCTCTCAAAGGTTTGACTAAATGATGGCAGGATGGCTTGTTTAAAGACGGCTGTGGTGTAGCTGTACCTGCTCGGGGGGGGGGGGGGGGGGGATCCAGTCTTGTAGGACATTTTAGCCCCTGTCTCCCCGCCAAAAAAACAAACAATGCTGCATTGAGTCTGACCTCTAAATAATTAACAAGAAAGGAATAATTGCAGAATAAAATTGTAATTATTGTTGGGCCAGAACGAAGCGTCTTGGTTGTGAAAGGAGACACGTCCAGGCAGATCTGGTTAAAGTTTCCCTTCCTATTAATATTGAATTAGGTTAAGCCGGTGGCCTCTTGGTCGCAGGGCATCGCTTGACAGATTTTTAAACTTTCCCATTCGTTTTCAACTATAACTATACAAGTTCACCTTTAAATGTATTTATTTATTTACTTTTTTGTTTTAACATTTTGGAAGCATTTCTAATAGAAACTCATCCATTGAATCTACTTGTGTCCAATAGTCAGTGATACAGCTTCTCCCTGCCTGTGTTCACTTAACACAAAACACAGTTTAGCTCGAAGGCACTTCTCACGTGATGGCTCTGTTAAGAAGAATCATCCCTCGAAGGCATTTTTTTGGACATTATTAACTAATTGAGTCGGGGTAATTGTTAGCGTTTTATATAATTAACTACCATTTAATCGGGTCTGTTTTGACACCTCAGCGAATGACGAAAGGTAGTCTAACAAAATAAACGGTGGTTGTAATAATTAATGGGATGGAAATATGTAACAAAACCAATAGGTTGTTTAAGACAGATATTTCAGTGGTTTCAAAAAGATTTTTTTTTTTATCCAACGTCTGTCTTTACATCCTCTCCTAAGTGAGAGACGGGAACTGAAGCGCGTGACTGGTGAAGCCTGCACTCATCTCCAAAACATTTGCGAGGGAACGACAATTTTCCTCTGGCGAATTTCAGAGTGGACGACACAACTCCGCCCGGTTCGATATTGGTATCTTTACGTCAAGACTTAGTGGGGTTAACTGAAGGTCATTGATCAGGTTTTAAATAGTTAATACGGCCATATAAGGTTGCACCACTTACCTCAGTCCATTGCTCTGATATATCACTGTTTGTACACACTAGCCGCTCTCACTGGCTGGTGTGTTTAACAAATGTGCATCCTTCACCGGGAGACATGTGACGTAAAGTGCGATGACCACGAGCCTCTAATAGCAGTTTAGACAGCATGGCCTGCGGACATCCAGCCTGGAGGAAATTGTTAGTGCAAATTCATAACGCCCAGCTCAAACCGTCGTGTCACTCAAACCTAAACATTATTAAGTTGTAGCATTCATAGGAAACGTATTATTTCAAAACAATGAGACGCAGGTGTGCAGGATATACGCGGGAGGAATAATAAATAATAAAAATGTACTGTTATTCATTGTTTTTCATCTCTCTGCACCGCCTATTTATGCGCAATTGCACAAAACAGCTAAAATTGCGCTTAGCGTCCTGCTTTTGGTGGCATCTTTATTGATATTTATTTTAATGATTTCTATCTATCTATCTATCTATCTATCTATCTCTGTAGAAGCAGTTCAATTATACATTGGCGATGTGATCTTTGTTTTGGAGTAGTGGAAGCAAACGGTTAATACCAGAATCGGATTTGATCTCAGTGGGTGTGCCTTCTTATTCTTTTTGGCGTCCCCTCTCTTGAAGTAGATCGCGCACAACCTATTAAGAAGAGGCACGAGCTCCGGGACTGCCATGTGGTCACTCGCGGCGCACGAGAGCTGAGCGCAATGGAAACTCTAAAGCTGTTTTGAGAGGAGAGACTCTATATAAAACCTCGCAGCTCTCATCACGCACTGCACACGGACGTTTCGTCCTTGTTTCAGGCCTGTTAATTTGGCGCAAACACATTCGCTCAGCTGACCTCGTTTTCTGATAAAAAGGTAAGTTTATTTTTTGATCAAAATAATAACCAGCACGCGTGTTTTCTTCAATTGGCGCGCTTATTATTGTCCAAATAATTTTAGAAGAAAAGCTAGCCTCGAAAAATATGCTGATCCTTTATTACGAAAGGGAATTGATTGCACCTAAATCACTTGATACAAAATAATATGACAAATAACTGTGCATCATAAAGAGGTAAGGATTACGGATACACCTAGCAAACGAATATGTGTGTAGGACTGGGAAATGTCATCTCCAATGTTTTAATTATAAATGATAAGACTTTTATTAACAGATCAAAGTCGAACAACACAGGCTGTGTAATTACACAGAAAGCGGCTTACTGCTTCTTTTCCTTGTTGCTAAGCTCATTGGAGTAGCTAAAAGATTCTTCCCTTCTGCCCCTTTGCGTATTAGAGCCGTAAGAGGCCTTTAAGTAAATCGCTCCGGCTTCTGAGCCGATTTGGAGACATTAAGCAATGATGCAGACTCTCAGGTCAGAGAGTGCGGGCTTTTAAGGATATGGTTGGAACCGGCTATATTCTCAAACTAAAAAGCGAGGCATTAATTGTAAATATTAATTAGCAGACCCAAAGCTGTCATTTAAAATGCAAAGTGTTTAACTAAATGCACTAACAGTATCGACTGTAATAGAATGCTAAAATAATTATTCGAATGATTGTAAAAATACTAATTGTAAAATATTATTTCTTCTCTCGCAAAAGTACTTTTAATTAGGATGAAACAAAATAAATGTGAGGGGCAAAACAGGAGGAATGCATTTAAAACAGAATATACTGCCTTTGTTGATTTTATTTAGCCTTTTATTGAGATGCTGTTGTAGACCTATATTTTTAAAAACGATATTAAATACTATATAATTAGAATAAAAAAACACAACCGTAATAATTATTCTAATCAAAATATGTTTTTATTAAGATAACGCTTACACACTAATAATTCTAGATCGTCTAGTTCTTAAATTGGAGAGTAATTGTACATTTCTGACTCGTTCTCCACAGACTTCCAGGAATGGAGTCGATACCCAGTCAGCTTTCTACGGGACGAGATGTTTGCTCTTCCCCCAACTCAAAGCAAGAACTGCAGCCTTACTCCAGCAGCAGCTCGCTGAAGCCGAATCAAGTGAGTGAGACTGTGCTGTACGGAGTGCCCATCGTCTCTTTGGTCATCGACGGTCAGGAGAGACTCTGTCTGGCACAGATTTCCAACACTTTATTGAAGAACTACAGCTACAACGAAATCCACAACAGACGCGTGGCGCTTGGGATTACGTGTGTCCAGTGCACCCCGGTGCAGCTGGAGATCCTGAGGCGCGCTGGGGCGATGCCCATCTCCTCGCGCCGCTGCGGCATGATCACCAAACGCGAGGCCGAGCGCCTCTGCAAATCCTTCCTCGGGGCTCACAACCCTCCCAAACTGCCCGAGAATTTTGCATTCGATGTTTCCCACGAATGCGCCTGGGGCTGCCGAGGAAGCTTCATACCTGCGAGGTATAACAGCTCCAGGGCGAAATGCATCAAGTGCACCTATTGCAATATGTATTTTTCACCCAACAAATTTATATTTCATTCGCATCGCACACCCGAGTCGAAATACACCCAGCCGGACGCGGCCAATTTTAATTCATGGAGACGCCATCTAAAACTCACCGATAAAAGCTTGTCCGATGACCTTTGCCACGCGTGGGAGGACGTCAAGGCCATGTTTAACGGAGGGAGCCGGAAACGGGCGATGCCAGGGAGTGGATCAGAAATGTCGTCCCCGCTTAAACCTCAGGCCTCCGGGAACATCGCGCACACCGCTTCCCCTGATATTCCCCACAAAACTTTGCGCTGCGACGACGACCGTGGGAACCTCAGCTTAACCAGCAGTGTGCGTAACTACCCGGTCATCCCCGTGCCTAGTAAGAGTTTCGGCATGCTTCAGAAGATCCCGCCACCCATATTCCCGCATCCGTACAGTTTCCCAGCCTTTGGACTGTGTCAAAAGAAGGATGATGGAGTCGCTGAGCAGAATAAAAGCAGTGTACCCGGTGTGTTTTGGCCCGGTGCGAAGGACGGTATCTACCCATCGTTCCCCATGTTCTGGCCCACCGCGGGCAGCCTGCCGCTCTCTTCCTATCAACCAGCACAACCAAAATCACACACGGAGCTCCTGGGTGGCCGGCAAACCGAAACAGACATGTCAGAAAGCGAGCGGGGAGGAAACACACCTAGAGACAGTCTGTTCGACAGCGAGCGCTGCTCTAGTTCACAGTCCCTCAGGAACGACGAGGACAAATCTGGGGACGAGGCCAGGTCAAGCGAGGGTCAACCCAGTACCCCCAGAAAGCCGAGTTATATTTCTGCGTTCAGACCTGTCGTAAAAGACGCAGAGAGCATAGCTAAGCTCTACGGGAACAGGGACGCCTACAGCGGGGCTCTTCCGGGACATGTGTCGCCAGACTTTGTGAGCGAGAGCTCCAGCTACAGATCGGCCTCTCCGTGCGCGGACAGCGGGGAAGAACCGGATGTCGACGTGGAGACTCACAGAATTCCGGAGGACGAGGAGTCTATACAACTTTCCGTGGATGACCGACAGAGTCCCGTGAGGGAAAACAGTCCAACTCCACAGCCAGATGATGACCACATAGATACTTTTAGTGACGGGGGCTCTCCTGATCACAAGCAGGTGGCAAAGAAAAGCGATGCCATTTCTTACGAGGTGAGAAGTGGCACTGAAACCTATTAAACCTATATCCAGTATTAAAACATCGAATAAATAGCTCCCTCTAAGTGACAAATTATTTTGAATCAACAAAATGGCACGACTGAATGAAAACAGTCATTGTTCCGAATAGCACTCGTCTGATCCGGCAGTCTTTCAGCTCTAATAACAAGTAATGACGCATAATTGAGCCCAGGACTCTACATTCATAGTTTTCTATTTGTGTGCAATTGGCAATTTATGTTGTTATGGATACAAATAGTTTATAATCTATTTATTAATGTAGAACGATCTAAATAAAAGAGCCCAGCGGCGCGTAATTATAGTGAATTAAATGTTTAGAATAAATGGTGATTTCTGTGTTCGCCCGAGGGCTATTGGTGCGTTGGTGTAAGGGCTCCCCTGTGGATCCTGCGCAAATTGTTCTCTTTGTCAGTCCATCTGACCGAATTTACCTTGTAATACGAGTAATTTAGCTTCATGTGGCCAAATATCCGTAGATCATTAGAAGAGTATAAACGCAGTCTGTTGTCTGACGCATGGTTGCGTAAGAAAAGAAGACAATTATGCATAATTGTATTTTTTTCTTTCTTTTTTTTTTTTTTTGAAATGCTGGGTTATTTTTTTTTTTGCAGGTGTTCTCACACGAAAAGGAGGGAGCATCTCTTCACAACACACTGCCCTGTTCGGCCTCCAAACATCCTGAAACTAACGGTAAGGTAACGTGGATTTTGCTATTGAGATGACGAAGGAAAATTTACGATTCATTAGTATGCTTTTATGTAGCACATACTCTACATTTTAACTTAGATTTCGTTGATTTGAAAAGAAATGATCATTATTCACAGTAAATAAATCTTTCTTTTAGATTCACACATTTCAAACCACAGCGCTACTGACGACGAATGCGAATCACAAAAATCCTGCTCGGATCATGTTAGTCTTAGCAAAGACAACCCACGTGAGTAACAATACAAACATCCTCCTGTTCTATTGTATATTTGTGCATTGCATATTTATACAATAACTGTAAGTGTAATCATATATTTCTTTCATGTTTTGTGGCAGGCGACGCAACATTGAGAAAAACTGATAACAGGTTTAATTTCGAGAAAGACATCGAGAATATGGCGAAAGGTAAATATTTCGATATTTTATGAACAAAATTTTGTTCTAACTTAGTTAGTAGAAATTACAGGTTGTAGCTACACAAGATAAGGTGACAAATAGAATTGCTTAAAGCAGACAAGGCGATGCAAATGTTTGAAGGCAAATAGACCTCTGTGTGCAGTGTTTCTCCACTTTACACGCATTACGCGTTTTAAATCGCTACACAATTGTGTATAAGAGAGAATTGTCCTTGAACTGCAGACGATCCACATTGCCAGGCTCGTTTTCCACACACCCCTCAGGCAACTGTCCTAATTATTTTGCAATGTCATGCTTGAGAACACGGGGACCGTGTGTTTAGCCTTAGTAACCTAAATAGCGCTATTAGACAAGAAAACCAAACAGAGAGTGAAAATACATGATAAAAAAAAATCTGATTTACTTGGGATAATTTTCTCTAAAAGACTATAGCTTACTCAAAAGCTATTGGGATATGCGTGGTGATTAACAGTCACAGTGATATGATAAATGATGTGATTTCTGTGGGTTTCCACAGAGGAGCTCCAAAAGCAGCTCTTGGAGCAAGTGGAGCTAAGAAAAAAACTGGAAAGGGAATTTCAAAGTTTGAAAGGTAATTAAGAGATATATATATATATATTTACACCATGCTTTAATTTGCTATATCATTTCTTCTATTTATCACTTAAGTTAATATAATACGTGTTGACTCTAACAGATAATTTTCAGGATCAAATGAAGAGGGAACTGTCCTATCGAGAGGAGATGGTCCAGCAGCTGCAGATTGTACGAGGTAATACATATTTCGCACTAGTGACAAGAAAAAGTAACACTTGCATATTTTCAGATAGACAGAACGGTTCGAGAAAATATTAGGTCACAGGGAATCTAAAACAGTTCATATTTGTGACCCACCCCCAATGATTTCTGAATTTTGTCTTTTTATTTTATTTAGACACATTGTGCAACGAGTTGGATCAGGAGAGAAAGGCTCGTTATGCAATTCAGCAGAAGCTTAAAGGTAATTTAGAGACATGCACTATAAAGCATCAACTTTTTAGTGCAATAAAAATATGCAAGTGCTACTTTTTCCAACAAGTGAATTTACTTAAAAAGCATGAAACCATCACCAAATGTGTGAGTTTGATCTAATCTTCATTCGTTGGACATACAGTATTGGATATCATTGCGTGTGACTTTGACGTTTGCAGAAAGTTTTTAGCTGTATATTTTTTGTGCTTTGGTTCGTGGAACTAAATCCTCCTTTTCCCTAGAAGCTCACGACGCTCTTCACCATTTCTCCTGCAAAATGCTCACTCCACGCCACTGCACAGGGACCTGCACATTCAAGCCACCCCTCTTACCACCTTAACTTAAAGCTGCATCCCAGGATCCCAGTGACATCTGTAAACCTCCCCTAAAGGAATTCTCCACATACAGTCTGTTTGAGAGGTTCAAGTTATGCACACCGAACACTGAGGCCTGAGGACTGCTGAATCACTATCCATCCCAAGTAGGCTATTCACTGGCATTTGAACATTCCACTGCGGATGAAAGTGTCTAGGATTACTTTATGAAAACAGTAAAACAAGCCAGAGGATGACGAGAAACATTCTAACAATTATGCTGTTACTTGTGTAAATACGTGGATTTTTTTTAAAAACAAGACAAATACAAAATATGTGGCAATGTGCAATGAACTGTATAATGTGAAATTTCATAAACTGGAATTGCTGATTATTCTTCTTCTATTATTTATGTGTTTTTACATGTATTTGTTTTTGTCTAAATGAATTCACTGATGTGCTATCCTAAATTGATTGTGTATCATCAATTTTAAGCACTTTAAATGAACATTTCCGACCTATCTATCCAAAATTAAGCAACCCAAAAATGATTGAAAATCAGCTGTACTTCATATTAATGTACAACAAACATACGTTTCAACAAGCACTTATCCCATATTTTCCAAATAAACAATTAATTCCACAAAAGTTGTTATTCCACATGAAAGTGCTCAAACTAAATGTCAAGACCGACCTCTGAGGTGTTTCTTTCTCTCTTTTTTCCTCAAAAATAATATAATCTCCTGTTTCATTCTTCAATAAAAGTTCAATTAAAGCCACAAGTATTGACTCATAAATTCAAAGTATCAATGTTTTGAACATACTTAATAATTAGCACAGTTTAATTGTCTGTTTTAAGACACAAATCCAGAAGCTGTCTAATTTATCTTACCTGAAATCCGTGCATGGAAAATTATTTGCTGCGTAATAATAATAATAATTTGATTGTTATTTTACTGGAGGCTTTCCTGCAGACAAACAGCCGGAATATATAGCCTAAACTAAACAGTAATGTTAACAAATGTTTTCTCATTAAAATGTACTCATCCCTTTCCCAACATTCCAGTGGTTCAAGAAATAGGTCAAGCCTTTATTAACTTGTTCACTAATCTTTTATTTTATTTAGTTGTTGTTATTTTGAGCCATTATAAAGGCACACAAACGAGTCTCAGCATCTTTTACTGTTATGAAATACAGCACTGCCATCTAGTGTTAACAGCAGACATTGCACATTGCCGATGTGCTTTTATTCAGCGATGAAACATGTTCTGTAATTGCGGACAGTGTTTTTTTGATTACACATTTATTTAGACGATATCTGGCATGTACACTCACTCAAGACCTGGCAGGGGGCATGAAAAGTGCAAAATACAATACAAAAATATTTTGTAGCTAATTAGTGATAATTGAATCATGCACGTGTTTCCTGAATAGGCCTAAGGTTAAGCAAAACAACGTGTGGTCTATTAAAAAGTTATTTATTAATATATTATTAATATATGGGTCATTAAAAATGATCTCCTCAATGTTTTTTATCCGCAAGATATACATATGGAAAATGTTTTACCTGCATGTCTTCGCATTTAAAATAAAACCCATCTACTTTCTAGTCTTATTTGGATACTTACAGCAGTTTTGTTTGTTTTGTTGACGTTGGAAAGATGCGAATAGATTTATTACTTATTTGAGTGCCTATACAAAGACCCAAAACAACAATAAGTTAATAGAGTTGAATACTTTTTTTTATTTGTATACTATTTATATGAGCTCAAAAAAATCCTGGGGGTCCGGCTAAACCCCTAAAATAGCCTTTCTACCCTGTTTTTGGGGCAGTAACCGTATCAAGTTTTCCTCTCGAAAACGTAAAGCAGGATTTTTGGACGCCTCTGTTTGAAAAACGTGCGAACGGTTACGCCGGCAACGAGCTGCGCCTGCACACCACGTGACCCGATGGCGTCACGCCTGCGCTAGCAGTCACAAGATGGCGGAGAGTGCGGAACTAAAGGTAAAACGCTGCGCTCAATTTCCAGTCGGATAGTGTGCAGGGAGATCTTATTGTACCGTTAGAAGTACGCGTACTACTTACCTGCTGTATCAAGAGGCCGTTATATTGCGTTTAACATCTCTTGCCGCGGCTGAAGTTGCACGAGAGATGGTTTCGCAGCGGAGGTGTTGTAGAAAGCTTTCAGCGTGTTATTGTTGATGTAGAGGGAGCTGTCTGACCGCCGCTCTCCTCAGGGGAATTACGAACTTTAACTCTTTCTCCCTAAAAACTCACGCTAAGAGTGTCTGCTGGGAACCCGCTTCAGACTCGGGCTGTTTGTAAATACGCTGTAGTTCACCGCATGTGTGTATTTTGGTCGGTGTGTTGTAGTCACCTGTGCGTTACTCTTGTGGATTTGCTAGAAAGCTCCATCGCTTCGCTGTTGATGAACTGTCAGTCAAGAGAGAGGAAGTGAACCAGCGCCGTCACTCACATCTCAAAACTGATTATTGCAGCTTAAAGACAAACTTAAGACAAATGTCTTCACTTAAATACGGACGAAACATTTAAGTTCACCAGTCGTAATCCTTTTGTTCAAGATGTAGAAATAAATAATAACAATAATAGTAGAGTATTGTAAAACGTCACATTGCTCTTGGTTAAAGTGTGAATTTAAAACTTAAGTGAATATTGAAACTGACAGCATTAGTCACTATTTGCTTATTGTATGAGGGGGGAACTGAAACTGAATCAAGCTGCGTCTTTTGTGTTTCACGAAAAAGTCATAGTTTTGGAGCAATATTAATTTGAATGTGAACTAACGCTTTAAATTGAATGCGGTGTATTGATGACTGATGTTCTGATGTTGCTGACTTTCAGTTTATTAGGATTTGTGAATTGAGCTCATGGCTGTATAAGAATGGAAAATACTGATCCACATGTTCAGGCGGTATTGTTTTAAGCTTTGTATGTCTGATAAGGCTTTTGTATTTCTTTTTATTTGAAAGCCTCTGTGTCATGATAGATAGTCAACAGTCAGTTGCGTAAACAGCCTCTATGTTAAAACTGTGTCTTAAGAGCTAGTTTGACCAACTAGCTGTTAACCAATAATCTGTCTTATTTTGTGGATCCAGCTTAAACTAATCTCAAAATAATAAAATTTGGCCAGTCTCAATGGAGAAAATCAGATGATAACTTTGAAGACTAAACCTTTTGTGCAACTGGCCCCTGACTAACATTGTTGCTGATGCGGATGCTCTCTTTTTTATTCTCATGCAAAGTTTCTTTTTGCTGTCTATCATTGTAATTCTTTGTTCTCGTTTCACATTTTATTCCTCATTTCTTACATAAAGGCCTAGACCTATTGTTTGCCCTTGGTCTGTATTTGTGACTGGTCCACCAGTGGAGAGGGAAAAGCCGTAATTAGATTTGGCATCTAACCTGATATTTTACACCAACTCTATTCACTTTGCTTGCAGAAATATTTAATAGTTACTTTAAAGGCAGTAATCAGCAACTGTACAAAATGTTACTTTGGCTTGGAATAAGATTGGCAGAAGGTGTGGGTAGGGCGGATAAGAGATTTAGACCTGCCCACATGTTGCTTACTGGACTGATCTAAATCAGTTCAAGAGCTCAGGGGCTTGTGATGTGAAGACTCATGTGTTCTCGCTAAGCACAATGGACTTTTGGATGTCGACTACTTGTGATCTTCACTAGAATCTCAGTGCTATGTGAGCTTCAGGTATAATATTCTTCCAAAGCAAACTCTTTCTGTCATATTTTTAGAATATTATTAGATACTGACTACACAAGAATAAACTAGAAAATGCAAATTTATTTTAGCATTTGTCAGCAGTAAAGTACTTTGTACTGCAAAGCCATTTTATATAAATATGATCATAACATATCCATAAAAAAGTGTGGGACATATTGAGGGAGGGCCCTGTACTGATGAAAGGCTAGAAACACACCTGATTAAAACGTACAGTTTTGTAGTAGAGTTCCAGAATCTTTAGATAAAGATGAATCATCAATTTTGCTTTGTCCTGTTGTTGGGCACTTCCTCAAGATTAATTTTGTGCTTAATTTCCTCACAATTTTCGTACACTGCGCTGCACTGAGACTAAATGTGGAAGCCATTATACACAGAGTCTATTAAATTAGCTCATGAGTGATATGCTGGGTAGTTTATAGCCACGAGTATGAATTCAACAGATCACTGTTGTCTTTTAAAGGAACACTCTTTATTTTTTTGAACAGTCCAGTTCAACTTTTCGAAAGGTCTGTAGCTTAGCATAGATCATTGAATCTGATTAGACCTTTAGCATATCGCTCAAAAATGACCAAATGGTTTCGATATTTAAAACTTGACTGTTGTGTAGCTACATTGTGTACTAAAATTAAAATTTTGGCTAGAAACTACTCTCGAAGTATTAATCAAGGAACTTTGCTGCCATGCAATGATACGCAGCTCCTGAAAATAGTCCCTAGGACTTTTTAACGGCATAATGAGTATAGTTCCAAGCCATATCGTAACTCTCTGGTCATTTTTAAGCGAGACGTAACTGTTTAACTTTAGGGGAGTTGGAAAATGAGACTATTTTCAAAAAATAGTGGAGTATTCCTTTAAAAAAATGTAGAAAAATCTGAACTTTATTAATTACAGAAGGCACATTTAATTAATTAATCAGAATACTTATTTATTATTGCACTTTTTATTTATTTATACCTCTTTAAAGTTTCAGTTGAAGTGATTCCCAGAGGAGCATGGATATTTGTCATATCATATTCATATCTGGTGTTGATTTATATAATGATGATTAGGTAAGACATGATGTAACCTAAGCTGTTTTGGATGCATGCATAAGAGATTTAAAGTGTCTGTTGCTTACCTGCAGAAAATATCAGTGTAGGTCCAGATGTTTTATTGTAAGGTGGCTGTAAAACAAATTCATTTGAGTGCACATGCGTTCGTAGTTTCATTATTTTGTGCATTTGATGAGATCTGTATTAACGTGCCCATGCTTGTGCTGATGTGCCCATTCCCTCTCTCCGGCTTTAGCCAGCTATCTCTGGCCACACAAATAGCCTCCATCAACTGAGAGGTGATTAAGGTGGGGATTGTTGTTGTGTGTGTGTGTGTGTGTGTGTGGTTTATATCTCCCTTCAGCAGATGTTCTCTTACCTGGCTCTAGCTCCTGTACCAATTTCCTGGGGGTTTAGCTCACACTGCACGTTTTCTCACACAATGCAGCACATAACCAAATACCGGAATAAAGGAATTTCTTCCAGAACATTGTGGAATCATCATTCTGATCTGGGGTCATTTGCTGCTATTATGGCTTATAAATATGTCTAGTCGGCTCAGCACTCATGCTCTGTTTGGACAAGGGACTGTAATCTTAATCATCTATTAAAGTCTCCCATGTCTCCTCTCAGCAGACTTCACACTGCATCACACCATTATAGATGTATGAGGTTGAGATTTAAAACACAATGAGCTCCACATGGTCAACAAATTAGATTTTATGTTTTTAAAGCTGCCAAGAGACAGTGATGCACATCCAGGCTGACTGAAGAAAGAGGATGCTCTCGTCCTCTCGCTCTCTCTGTGATTTGTTTGTAATTGAGGGTGTTGTAGGCTATATAACTTGATATTTCTTTGAGAAAGACAGGCTTATTTGGTGACATGTCGGATTTCAATGTCAGTTTAAACCACATCCCTCCACAACTGACTGCATTTTCATCTGTTAATTCAGCGGCCACATCTCAAAATCCAGTCAACAACTGATTTATAGAACCAAGTCCGGACTCCTCCTAATTCTTTTCTGAAAATCAGTTCTACTCAGATTTACATTACTCACAGAAAAAAGATCTCTTGCTACTTTGATTCATCTGGACTTTTAAGGCAGGTGCACAGACAAACTGTGTTTGCTGTTATATAGTGGTTTGCAAAAGCATTTGGTGATAAATATAATTTAATATGATGGCAGTGATGACTGTCTCTTCCAGGAAATAAGGCTCAAATGTGCTTTGGTTTCTGGTTTGCTAGTGATTTGGATTCATGTTATCCTCTGATGATTATGAAGAGATGGGACACCTTAAGATCTGGATGTCTTGGACTCTGTAGGGAGAAAAGTTGTTGTTTGAGATACAGTTTGAGTGTGATAGAGCCAACTGTTTATGAAGAGATTACACAATGACAAACATGCTTGCATCAGGAAAAGGTTTTTTTGAATGTATTAGTAATTAGTGCCTTTCCACCTGCTTCATCAACACATATGCAAAAGAATGCCAGGTGGGTTCAGAAAGCTGTCGTATCCTCGGTTTTACATGTTTGCCTATTTTTGAGCTTGCAAATGGTAAGTGATTAAAGGCAAGCCTCCTCTCTGGCAAATGTTCAAGGCCACCTACTCCATTCTACTGTTAAAAACAAGTGATTTGAAAGTGTTTAAAACCAGACTGATGTATTAAACAGGCTGATTATTGGACTGTATTGGAGACAAAATCTCAAGATACGATAATATGTCTATATAAACTTGAGGTACAATATTAATTGTGATTTAAAAAAAAAATAAAAAAAATGCAAATGAAGACTTCTCTAATCCAATATTTTCTGAGAGTTCAAAATGAGCCCAAAATTATATTCACACTAGTGTTTAGGAAGTCAAACTAATTAGAATATGATAATACATATCGCAACAATTTCATGTTATTATTAATTGAACAGAAGTAGATCTATTGTAAAACAATTGCGCTGTTACTACATTTACTACAAATCTGTAATCATCTGCTGTGAAAATAAAGCATAACTGGTGGCTGTTGCATTCCCAAACATGTGCTAAACGTCTCAGCACATGCAATAAACAAGTTCATTGCATTCAATCACTATGAACGAAGCCGTTCTGAGGCACAGAAAACACGAGCGGATCACCTGAACGAAGTGCACTTTGAAATTTTAAGAAATTAAGATATGTTGAGTTTTCGGTTTTAGTTCGAATGACACATACTGTCCCAAAGCATAATGGCCCGAAACACAACTTTAAAGACCTTTTATGTTAGAATAAGAAGATTAAATATATTTAAAAAAGTACACCTTTTGCCTGTAAGACAAGGTGTTTTATTTTCTGTTTTATTTGATCATGATGAAATGGATGAAATATTGCTTACCATTACAATCCTATGATCTACCAACTGCATACATTTATATTTTGAGCGCATGTTATAAAAGTTGTGTTTGTAATACTAATTCATATTTTTTTCTCTCTGTTTAATGAAACCAGTCTATCACTTCTCATGGACCAAGTAATTCTTTTGACGGATTGAATTCTTCTTGACGGATTATAAACTTCATTTTCATCAAGGTTTTTTTGTTTTGTTTTTATGAAATGTCAAAGCAATAAGTGTAAATATCTGAAAATGAACCAAAAGGAATTCTTTTCAAAAATGTAATTTTTAGTTTAGACATGCTATAATTGTACCTGTCTGTTTTTGTGAATTCTGACTAACAAAAACATGATTATTTCTAATAACTAGCTTTTCAAAATATAGCCTACTCTAATGTAATTGTTAACTCCTTTGATTGTTACATTCAATGTTTAATTATTCTACTGAACTAGTTCTCTTTACTCTTTAACCTAATAAACAACTCTTAAAACGAATTACTATATTTATGCAAAGTAGACTGCTTGTCATTTGTTTCTGTTTGAAAACATTACACTGCATCAGTTTATTTTGACCTACTGTTAACATTGTAGCTGCTGCCGGTTTCACAGACTAGTCTTAAACCTAGTCCCAGACTGTTGAATCTCAAATAGACTTGCACTGACTGATCTTAAAACATGTCAGTGCCTTTGTTTTGTCTTAAGATGCACACAAGTAATGCTTTTTTCCAAGGGGCGTTTATGAAAATTACTTAAATGTCCTAATTGAACTATGACCTAATCCTGGTTTAGGCTAAGCTCTGTCTGTGAAACCGGGCCATTGTGTTTTTATTTTTAAATGTTAAGAAACGAAAGTAAAACATGAAATAAATAACAGTGCCACAAATCATTTTGTAGACATGTAAACATTGGTTTTCAGTTATAAAATATCAACATTGGTCGATCTCCAGTACAACTGGCCTCTGTATTGTGCTCATCTCTGAAAGACGAATGTGTAATTTGTAATGTCATAAAATACTGAAACAGGACACTTTCCTTTTGCAAGTAATAATTATAAACAAAACAGCACCTCTTCATCATATTTGGGGTTTGTTTGGTCTGTATGCGTCACTTGTCCCTTCTTTCGTGAATAAGCTTCATTGAGTAGCACACAATTTAGTATAGAGTGAAGTGGCTCTGCTGGGGACTTATTTACTGCTGTCATATTGGGAGCTTTTAGATCATGCTATGATAGCATGGTTATATATGTGTGTGTGTGTGTGTGTGTGTGTGTGCTTGCTCACCACTGGAACTGTGTTGGTGAAACACAAAGCACTGAGGTATGTGAGTGTTGATCTTCCGCCAGTGAGCTGCAGGGCTGGAGATGGTGGGGGAGGGGCGGACGAGAGAGATGGAGAGAGAGAGAGAGAGAGAGAGAGTTGGAGCAAAAGCTGGCACACTAATTGTGTTCTGGGCTCTTAGCTATAGAGAAAGAGTGTGTGCATGCAAGTGAAATTGGGGGTAGGTGTGTGTGTTTGTGACCCCTCAACTGTTTGTTGGCTCTCGGTTGCAGCATCAGACAGACAGGCATCTGAAAAGACGGACGGATTCTGTTAGCTTCATCTTCTGAAATTACACTTGAAGAAAGATGATCTTCATCACGGGCTCATGTGCACCTGAGCCCCAATGACAGACCGCAAACACACCTACACAAATGCTAAATTAACACACCTGAGCCTGGAGAACAATTCTCTGTTTCAGCAATGGAGAAACACACAAACACCTTCAGGTTTTGTGCTTGTGCATTTGGCATTTTGTGTTCTCCTTTCTGTTTTTAATTTAAGTAGAAATCTCCATGACCTTGAAGAATATTTGGCTCGATCACCTGCATCAAGTGATATTAGAGCATGTACCTGGCACAGATTTACCCTGCACAGCAGGAGCCAAAACACACACGTACACATTTACATACACTGCAAAAAGAAAGAAGAAATGAGAAGTACTATCTTATCCCGAGGCAACTGCATCAACCCATAAATTTGTATCAGATAAGTAAATAATTTAGCTTTTTTGCTTGTATGCCAAGCAGCCATAACCTTTGTGCTGTTTGTGTTGGGTGCATTTATTATTACACAGACCTCCACTAACGTGCACCTTTTTAATAAGCCCTGCACTAGATGGTCAGATTCCAGCTGCGTTCTGATTCACAGGCTCCTTACACACTCTTCTCTGCTGTGCAGGGGATTTCAGCAGTTCACAGCGCATTCATTTTGAACTACATCAGCCTCAGACAACATATGAGTCACATGGATTGGATTATTGTATTTATGAAAGTTGTTTTATTCATATAAACCTTGGAGCTTCTATTTAATCAAAAATACATAGTCAGGTTTTCTTTTAAATAAAAGCTTGAGAAAGTCTTAAAGGGGTCATACAAAGCCAATTTTCTGAAGCTAATATGATTGTTTAGGGTCTTAATGGGAGGTTTGTAATATAGTTTAAATCTTTACGAGCACCGCTGACCCCGCCCCTCTTTTCCGGACGCTCTCAGAGGATCTTTTTTTAGCCATATTCTTAGTGAAACTTACTAATTAGCACATTATTAGGAAAAGTGATTTGCAAAGATTGACAATGCATTTGAGAATGGTTTGATTGTAGAAGAGGCAACTTATTTTTATTAAATTAAAAGAAAACTGGGTGGATCTTTTTCATTGTAGGGTGGTTGTGTACACACACTCCCAAAACACATTCAGCTTGTAAATGTGCATGTGGCACAGGATGACCCCTTTAAATTACAAATAAGTGCTTTTCAATCTGTTTCACATTTTCCATAAAAAAAATGATGAACAGCTGTTTTCAACATTAGTAATAAATGTTGTAATTTAAATTTCTTACCATTTTAAAATATATAAAATAATCTTTTAATTGTAATAATATTTCATAATATTACTGTATTGCTGTAGTGTCAACCAAATAAATACAGCCTTGGTGAATATTAGAGACTTCTTTTAAAAACATTCAAATATCTTACAGACCCCAACTTTTTGAATGATAGTCTGTCTTGCAGTAATGATAATGATGATATTAAATGCTGTATAAGGAAATACAGTGCTTCAGAGAAATAGCCTAATGTGAAGCACATTTTTGCATTAATTATTTCCTGACTATGATGATCTAGTGCCTCACCATGCATGCTTGCAATGATTTGAAGCCTTTCATAAAATGGCGAGATACCCTTTTAAGTTCACTTTACAGGGCCATATCAGGTGATTGGAATGGTGTATGTTTGGAAAGAATGAGCTAGCTTTGCACACTTTTTATTTAGTACACTATTCATAGTGGTTTATTTTATTTGAATAAAGCCGACAGACATCAAGTACACCTCTGCGTTTCTCCTCTCTGTGGGTTTTAGAGTGGTGTTGGTGTTGAACCACTTTGAAACTCGTATGACACAGTGTTGTGCAGGAAAACCTCAGCAGGGTGGCCGTATCTGACGTTGACACTGGCGCAACCAAGACCTTTACTTTCTGACATCTGGGATTTGGTGTGTGTGAAATTGTGCTGTATTAGTTGGTTGTAAATGGTTGTGGGATAAAACATTAGACCCTCTGGGCTGTGATGAGGAAGAGGGGGTTGAGTGTAGGAGGGAGTTATGTGGGCGGTTGACTGTGGTGAGAAAAGTCAGAGGAATAAAATTAATGTGAACAAAACATGCAGGTATACTCTTGCCGCTTACAAAAGTGTTTGGTGAACTCCGTATTTTCATCATGGTTTTCTAGGCTTAATACTGCAGCTGTCAAGTGGTGTTAAATTATATGAATGGGCTCAAAAGTGTCTCAAAGTGCTCATTGTAAAACTTGACATATTCATATATAGTTTCGATACAGAACTTTTTCAACAACGTTGTGAATTGTCTGAGCTGATATGACAGCAGGCCTGGCACACACATGACCTCCAGTTCAAACAATATCAAAATGTTGTTAAATGTATGTGTTCAACGTCCTGCTGTCTGTTTATATATGCATCAGTTTCAGGTCCAGTGTTGCTCTGCAAAATGCTTAACAGTGCGTCACTGCGCCTCACACCCTATGATATCCAATTCCTGGAATGGAATTTAACCACAGCTAACTCCTTTATTATGATCGGACCTGATTTTAATTGTTTCCCCAATGTCTTTAGGACTGTCATTATTTCATTATTTGATTGATAAAACAAGCCTCTACTTTGACACCCTGTGAAAAAGCAATTGTGTCTCAGAGAGGGAACTGACAGACATGTGAAGCGTTTGACAGATGCGGTGTGCGTGCTCATGGTCAGGAGCCTCCATCTCTCTCTCTTTCTCTTTTTTCAGTCGAGCTGTTCAGACTCATAAGCTCAATCATACATCTCTCATTCTGTTTTGCTAACACACACACACACACACACACACATCTCTCTCCAGTGCTGTGTGAATCTCCTGTGCTGCCAGTGTGTTGTTGTGTGAGATGTTCCTGGCTGGTCTGCAGTATATCACCTGTTTTTTTACCCTTTGTTCTGAGTCTGTTCACCAGACCGAATGATTTGTCCATAAATGAATGTCTGCATCTCTTTTTAGTTCGTATCTCTCCATCCCTTCACCTGAACAGCTCAGTTATTGATAGTAATTTCTCCAGTTGTTCCCAACAATTGCTGGAGTATAATGGATCTGTAAGTGATTTAATGACTGATTGGATTGCTATGGGTCATCATAAGGGGAAATTAGAGTCCTTCTTATAAGCTGCAGCCAAGGCACCTTTGTCGGCAGACTCTGCTTTCAAACAGCATTATGCCTGCTGAGTATTTTTACTGGAGCCGTGTCTATGTGCGTGTGTGTGTGTGTGTGTGTTTGAGTGTGTGTGTTCAATTTCATTTGTTTTGGAAGCCAAGCAGCTCATGTCTCTGCCCTTCCCCCATCTCTCTCTCTCTCTCTCTCTCTCTCTCTCTCTCTCTCCCTCTCTCTCTCTCTCTCTCTCTCTCTCTCTCTGTCATGCCCACTGTCTTTCTCTTTTTCTTTCTGAACCAACCTCTATGCTCTCCTCTCCTCATTTTAAAGCAGAAATGCATCATGTGTTTTATTCAGGAATGTCTGGCAGGCTCCTGGTTGTAAGAGCATCTGCTCTGATTTGTTCTTGTTTGCAGCAGAGGGATTGAGTTGTTAATCAGTGCTTTTTATTGTCTGGTTAATTTTAAACTAATTTCTTGTCCAAAGGAGATGTTAGTATAGACTGTATTTATTTACACTGGAAAGAGTGCAAACAAACGGATCGTTTCACTCAAAATTCTAATTCTGTCATCCTTTAGTCACCCTCATGGCATTCCAAACCTACGTACGTTTTAAACATGTTATTTTGAGACCTATTTGAACTGTTTTGGTACCAATGGAGTCACTGGACCTCATTGACTTACATTGTATAAACACATAAAGACACATTTTTCACTTCTTTACAGGCTTGGAATTACATGGCGATGAGTAAATGATGATGTGAGGATGTTTTTTAATTCTAAGAATGCATAGTACGGGGTTGGATTCCCATGGCTACCCTTAAAGAACAAACTCAAAATGACACAGGACACAGAACGCATCTTTGTGAGAATAGAGATGTCTTATTATTCAACTGGCCATCCCAGCACATTTTAAATAGCAACACAGCACCACCCATTACACAATTATATAACTAACATTTCAGATGTCATCATAACTGATATATATATATTATATTTTACATTTATTTTCGATCTTTTTATTTTAATGCAAGTATTTCTAAATGATGCTCCCTCAATGATATAATTCTATATTTAATGCCACTGAAAAGTGCTGCAGGCTTTTTTAAGGTCTTTATCACTTTATTAAAATCATGGCAAGCAAAACGATATATTTATAAGTAGTTATGTGTTTGCACACATGCAGCAGAAGGTTTAGAAGTATAAAGGAATAGTTCACCCCAAAATGTTTTTTTTTCACCCTCATGTTGTTCTAAACCTGTATAAGCGTTTTTCTTTTTCTGAGAAGCACAAAAAAGATATTTTGAAGAATGCTGGGAATCGAACAGTTGTAGGTAAATCATAGGGGGCTAACAACTGAACTATTCCTTTAAGCTTCCATACACTGTTTCCACAACATTTACTTGGAGTTTTAACAGTTTGCTTTTATCAAGTCTGCATTTGCTTCATCCTTGATAACAAGACCACTTCTGGGAACTTTCATGGATGTCCTCTGTATTTGCATTCTTGAGTATTGGAATTGAACTTCAACGGTTGAGGTTAACACATTACAAAAACACAAGGATGCAAGGTCGCAGAAAAGCATGTACTGAAAAATGACTGGATTGTTAATTTTTTGGTGCACAGTGTCTTTTATCTCACCAGGAAACACACATCACTCAAACTGGACAGCATGTGTTAGTTTGCCGTTCTGGAGAAGAATGGTTTATTATTAAGAATGTTTGTGTGTACATTGCCCGTCTTTGCTCTGCATTGTTTGCCCTTTTCTGTTTGGTTTTTCTATCTCATTTTCAAGCCTGTGGAATGTGACACTTCCGTTGTGTTTGTGTGTGTTTGGGGCTGCTCCTGCATATTTCATAGCTTAGACCATTACTGAACTATCCTAGCCTGAGGGAACACACACACGCGCGTGCGTGTGAGAGATGTGTTTGTATTTGAGCGTGTGCCTTCAGATGTGTGTATCAGCATCTGAGCAGCGAGTGTATGCGTGTTTGCCCAGTAAACAGTTTGGCCTATGCAAATGAAGTGTGTTTGGCGCAGAAAGTGTGATGTTGTCATCGAGTTGGCTCAGAATGTGCGTGTTAATTTCTGCCGCTCTCGTTCTTTCCTTCTCCTGTAGCAAATGGTGATGAGCCTGCGAGTGTCAGAGCTGCAGGTTCTTCTGGGCTACGCGGGCAGAAACAAACATGGACGAAAGCACGAGCTCCTGACTAAAGCCTTACACCTCCTTAAAGCTGGCTGCAGCCCTGCCGTCCAGATGAAGATCAAGGAGCTCTACAGACGACGCTTCCCCACCAAGCTGGTGTCCCCTGCAGAACTGGCTCTGCCTGGAGTCCACCCCGCTGCTGGCTCCTTGCCCCCCGGCCTCACACAGTTGGGATTTGATGGGCACGGAGCGCCCCCATCCCCTCTGCTCCCCATCTCCCTTCTTGGGCCCAAACACGAGCTGGGCCTGCCCCACCTCCCCACGAACCTGCACCCCGTACACCCTGATGTCAAACTGCAACGGCTGCCCTTCTACGACTTACTGGACGAACTCATTAAACCCACAAGTCTTGGTGAGTTTTTGAGATTTTAAAGAGTGATTGTGTTTGTTAGGGCAGGATTTTAGTGATGTGTTTTTTCAGAACAGCGTATATCTGTAGATCTGTGTGATGTACGGCAGCCGTGGAGATGCGCGGACCCGTTTTTCCCTACATTAGCATTTTAATGGTGTTGGCTGGTTTGGCATCAGCATGTTCGTTAGCCTGAGGAGTGTTGTTCAAATACACTGCCAATCCCCACAACCAACCACAGTCTCTCTCTCTTTTCCTAAACTGTCTCTCTCATTCCCATTTGCATACAGTGTTGAAATCATGAGTACACACATTATGGCACCAGACATCGTTACAATACTTGCACAGAATTTTCTAGAGCACACATTGCAATGGTCCTAACAGCCCAAAAATTAACTTGGGAAATTGTGTCTATTAACAGTTGTGGTCAGAATTTTACATACACTTTACAGTATCAGCAAAATGTTATGTATTTTACCAAAATGAGCAGGATCCCGCAAAATGCATGTGATTTTTTTTTTTTTTTTAATAAATAGTTAAAATTACCACATTTAAACATTTACATACATTTGATTCTTGGTGGAGGGTTACTCCACCCCAAAATGAAGAGAATTTTTTCTTTAATCCCTTACCCTATGTGGTTCCAAACCCAGGAGACTTGTGATTGTCCCATTGACTGCTAAACAATTACCAGTGTCAGGGTGTAGAAAAATATGAAAGATGTCGTCTGAAGATGAACCACTGATGGCAGATGGAGAATTCAGACATCAAACATCTTTCATACTTTTTTGCACCTTCAACATGGCTACTGTTTGTCAGTTAATAGGACAGTCACAAGCCTCCCGGTTTTCATCCAAAATATCTTAAATTGTGTTCTGAAGACAAACAAAACTTCACTGGTTTGGAACAACATATTGGCAAGTAATTAATGACAAAATTTCAGTTTTGCTGTGGAGTTACCCCTTAATATACGGTATTGTTACCTGGTTGATCCACAGCTCTTTTCTTTGGTTTTTCAGCATATTTTACATGTGTGAACCCTTTCCAACAATACACATGATTTTGAGATTCATCTTTTCACAACTCATGAACTCATCATGAACAGACAGTTGCGACTGCACCATAACGTATATTTTGCTTTGGTAGCTTTATTTAAATAATGTCTTGCCACTCTTCTGAAAAAATGGTTTCAGAGCTATCCGTAGTGATAAGATTTTAGTGAAGGTGAAAGTTGTTAAAAGACATGTGACCGTCATTAAGCTTTTCTTTAGCTGAATCACTAGTGTTGCTTACTTCAGCGATTTTCGACTGTTCCTCAGGAATGAGTTCTGGACAACAGCACACTTAGATGAGTTCCAGTATGTGCTAGAGCACTCACTGCAAAATATTTTTTTATACAGCTAGTTTATAGTAACAATGCATGCATAGTGGCATAATTCTGTTGCAGCAAACAAACACTCATCTACTTCACTCATAAATGCACAAACCTATGAAACTTCCATCCTAAAAATGCATCCACCAGGCAGCTCATGTATAAAATATCAGCCTGCTGATAGATGGACTATTCAGAGCGTGTTATGGTAAAACATCTGAAGTCAGAGCAAAATGTCTGCTCTGGAGATTTTTTTTAATATTGAAGACCGTATGCAGTGTGTTTTTGGTTGTTTGTATTTCAACATAGCAAAGTAACTATACTCAAGGTGGTACAACTTTTCAATTTAATGCTATAGATTATACTTAAACTGCTCACGCACAATACAACATTACTGTTAATATATCTTTGCTTTCTTTCTCTTTCTGTTTTTTAAAAGGCCGTAATGATTTTGGCATTTGATTTTGAATTAGAGTAATCCTTTTAGATTTCTTTCAGAGTTCAGAGTCATGTTCCCAGGGGTGTAAATGTGTTCTTGGATCACACGTCAACTGAAACTTTTCACAGTTTGTTTCACAGTTGTATAGGTTTTGAATTGTGTACGTGAAAGGGGATATATGCAGTACAGACAACACAATCCCAGCAGTACTAGAGTGACAGTATGCCCTTTTAAAGAGAGCAATATACTAGACTTGATGTGTAATAAAGTAAAGTGTATATTTAGCAGATTTGAATAGATAAGCAGACATGTTAGATATGTGGTTAGACATTAATATTAACCAAATAAAACCTTCAGTCTGGGTAAAACTATGTGTTTGATCGGTTTGTGCATATTTCAATTTTTATTGCGCTTTATTGAATCATAGAATATATTCCTTTCAGTCTCATTCATTGTAAGTGCTCAAGACCATTTTAGCAGCTGCTCTGTAGTTGAAACAGATGTGTAGGTTTGATGCTAGCATGATACAAGCATTTTATTTCGTATAGCTAATTTAATTTCAAGCTAAATGTTTGTATGATGAGTTGTCTGTGTTTTGATTCTTTTATTTCCCTTTGATTTGAAGTAAAGGTAGAATTAAGGCCGGTGAATAGGGTAAAAATTGTGGCTAACTAATGGTTTTAAACGAACCTAGTTGATTCACTACATTGATAATTGCAAGTTTTCTACAATATTATGTGTAAATATGCAAATGACGCGTTTAATATAATATGTGCTAATTTGCATAATTTTGGGGGAAAAAAATCTAAACACTCGGTGAAATCAGTTTCAAAATTCTTAGTTCTTTTTTTTCTTTCTTTTTTGACAAATTACAGTCAGAAGTTTTTACAGAGGGAATTTTGTCATTTCTGTGCTATATAGTTCAGAAAAAACAATAAGTTTTGGCAGTTTTTGGGGGGGAATAAATGTTGTATATTATCAAGCAAATTATAGCCTATATCAGGCTTCATCAAATCTTACCCTGGAGGTCCAATGCACTGCAGAGTTTGGATCTAACCCTAATCAAACTCACCTGAGCATGTTAATCA
>JAUMHI010000043.1:11683040-11715747 GCA_032359435.1 Enteromius unitaeniatus | reverse complement strand
TGTAATCTCCCAGTAAGTTAAACTGCAGTCCATTTGTCCATCTATCCATCATTCTAAACTGAGACACATAGTGGAGGTTATGCCTTTTCAAATATGATCTTTCATGTAGTGTGTCATCTGCAAAGTTGTTATACCAACAGTGCATGATAAATAAAGTTATTGTCTATCAAAAAGAAAAAGAGTCTGCTCACATTCGCCTAAACGAGTCGTCAGCAATTCAAATCTTTCTCTGTTGCGGCTCACCCGTCACGTCGCATAATTTGCATAATGCCCCGCCACATTCTACGTCGCAAACAACTTGCCCGCACACAAACAGTACAATTTCCACGTGGTTTACATCATGTCAAGCAGACGCTGTGCTTTCATTCAGTTATGGCAATGGGTGTTTCGTTTTCCGACACACACCAATCATAAAGGACTGCGCCATCTGACCAATCACAGCAGTGAGGGCTCACAGGAGGGAGGGGTTTAGACAGACTGATTCTTTGAACTGCTTCACATGAGTCATTTGGGGTAAAATTAAATCTATTGTTGGAGAAAACTAAAGTGTTTTTTGACCTTGCATACATCTAAACCTGTTTTAAGAGACTCATGAAGCAATATTAGCAACCTTTAAAATGGCACTTTAAATATTTTTATTTGAATAATATTCACAAGTTAATCATTTGTTGTGTTCCTTTTTCTTTACCAGGGATATCTGCCTCCTACCAAAAATGGCGTGGAACCAAAGAGGCCCAGCAGACCCATTAACATTACCTCATTGGTCAGACTGTCCACAACTGTCCCCAACACCATCGTAGTGTCCTGGACCTCAGAAATTGGACGGGTAAGTTAATAATCCCTCCCTCCCTCTCCTGGTTTGTGAATACACATAGTGTATTAATTTTTTTTCAAAATGTTTTTTTCACCTTTTATGGGACAAGAAGAAAAGTAATTTGTGGTCTAATAAGACGAATCAAGCAAGCCTATTATAGGAACTCTTGTTGAAATCAACATTTATTTTTAGCTCCCCATATGTGTCTCGCGGCCATTTGCAGTCACATGATTATAGCCAATTTTGGAGTTTGTGTGAAAAGGTCAGCATGTATGTAGTATTTTAGTATTTTCTCGGAGTGGCATTTTGAGGCACAGCTTAAAAGAGGAATATCACATTAACACTTGCATATGTCCTTATTTCAGTCATTTCTTTCAGAAAACAAAAGACTTTTTGTAGAGCATTGATGGATACGACATCAAACAGAAATTAATTAACTTGCATATTAGCAATTTAAATGCGTTATGCCTTTTGTCTGTTGTGGTCTGTGCTAATCGTAAATATTACCCTGCAGTTTTATACATTATCTGAAATAATTTGTGATCTTTGTGAATGCTCATTTACCTTTGATATGTTCTGGAAATGCATTTGTGATGGATGAATGCTTTTGTCCATTAGCAGTTAACACGTATTAAGAAAAATAAAAAGGCAGTCACTATTTTGCTTTGAGAGTAGTGTAGGCAGGAAGGAGTTCATTATCATTACTTAATCCACAGATCCCTATACCTTATAAGCTAATATATTCATCTTCTTGCGCATAATACATCTTCACCTACATATAATATTCTGCTTCATGAATGATGTCATTCCTTATCGTATAACTTGCCTCGGCAAGCAGTTAGCAATCCTGGCACACTCTGTGGTAGATTCCTTAAATTTTTCACTGTTGCTCAGGAGTCGTGAAAATTATATGAGCTGTACCTTCTCACTGAATCTTAAGGGCTCTTTATTATAGAACCTGTTCATATGGCACTGATAAAACGGTGATGTAAGTTCTGACCTGAAAATATAAATAAATGATGCCAAGAAGAAGCTTCTTCTCTGCAGTAGGGTTTTTGCACTCTGTTATATCCTAGCATTAGTATTGCATTGTCTCACTGTGATGTTGAGACGGTGAATAAGTTATTCCATAAATTATTACATTTTTCACATGTTAACTTACATTAAAATATAAGGCCGCGTACAACTTTTATGAAGATGTTAGTATTTAATGAAATGTTGCTTGGATTAAAGTTTGTGGGATGCCTGTATGTCTCTAGTAACAAATCTATTGTTGGATTGTTTTCTCAGAGTTACTCTATGGCGGTGTACCTTGTCAAACAACTGTCATCTACAATGCTGTTGCAGAGGCTACGGGCTAAAGGCATCAGAAATCCAGATCACTCCAGAGCGCTCAGTAAGCATGCACATTCCCAAGAGAAATAAAGCTGTTTTGTGTGTTGGTCTAAAACCTGGAGAAAATTGTCATTTTTGAGCTATGGGTTTCCACAGGAATTTCCATTGGGTTTTTAGAATAGCAGTTTTACACTTTTGATTTATACTACTGTTGTTTTATTTAGCTAGGATGCATTAAATGAAAAGTCAAGTAAAAACTTTTTGTGCCAAAGACTTGTATTTCAAATCTTGAAAAACAGGATTTCAAAAATAGATTTAACCAGTTATTTAAAATTGTAACAATTGCCTCAGATGTGAAGTTTGAAACCTTCAGTGACTGAACAACTTAATTTTTTTCTTTTTCTTGATATGTAATCTAAAGATGACAATGAAGGTGTTGTTTTTTCATTGCTAGTTTAATTCAGAAATATTCTCTGTGTCCTCTTGTTCCTTCCTCATGGAATATATTCTGAACGAATCATTTTTTGGTGTTTTATTTTATCCAATTTAAAACCTTAAACATTGTGCTCCATAGTCAGTAGTTATTTTCTTAAACCTACCAAGAGTACCTATCAAGTAGCGCTTGGTTGTGTATGTAAGTATACCAGAACCTTTCATTCTATATGGTGTGAGCTCATCTCATCTCAGCATTGATCTAATCACTGACAGAAATGAAAGACTAGAAATACAAAAGACACATGCAGTCTACAGCCGTTTTGAAGATTTCAGGATTCCTTCATTTATATGTTTGAGCTGCCCGGAGGCATGGCAAATATGGCGGCCGTGGACTTTGCAGAAATGCAACATCCCTGTTCTGTGTTCCATAGATTGCTTTGTTCTTGTCTGCCCTTCAAACTTTCCATGATACTTTAGAATTTTATGTAGCAACCTATAAACTGTCTGAATAGTCTTGTTAATTCTGAAAGAGCGCCCTTGTGTAAACAAGCTTCAGCACAGCAGCCTGAGGCAGCTCAAACACATTCTGAAGCACTAATATTTATTCACATGATTTGAGAAATACAAACAAGTGTTTTAGTGTAATTGTGAAGATTATGACTGTGAATATCATATTTGTCCATTGATAACCCATTTATTAAATACACACTACTGTTCAAAAGATTTTTTATATAACAGCATCAAGGCTGCATTTTTTCAAAATTGAAATAAAACCGTCATTTCGTGAAATAATATTACAATTTGAAATAATAATATTGTTGTAATATTGCCATATTGTTGTTTTATTCCTTCAGTAACTCAAAGTCATTTATTAATAGCAACGCAGTTGTAACGATCTCTGTTTTCAGCTGCTAATGTGTGCTTTTGTTTATGTCCTGCAGTAAAGGAAAAATTAACGGCAGACCCTGACAGTGAAATAGCAACCACCAGCCTAAGAGTTTCATTATTATGTCCGGTAAGCATATTGTTTGTCTGATCACTCGGTCAAACATGCAAACGTACACGCGCACACACAATAATCCATATTTTTAAAGCAATTTTTGGTCATGTTAGTTTAAGCCCAAGGACCAGCTGCAGCAAACCTCTTAAGCTAAGAAAATTCTTCATTACAATTCCAAACTAATTATCATTACGTTTTTTTTTCACCTTTCAAAGTCCTTATGAGAACCCGAGCTTTATAACATATTATTGTTTAAGCTTCTCTTGTTTCAAAGTATAGATCACACAAAGCAAAGATTGATGTTTTTTATTTTAAATTCAAAATGAAATCATATTCAGAGCGTTTTATATATTATGTCTCATAAATCTGTCTAAAACAATCAGGCTGTTTAATGTCGGTTGTATGTTGAATAAGTTTTATTCATGTTTCTCTTTTTATTCTTTGGTCTGTCTCCAAACCTACATCTGTTTGTGTATGTGTGTTTGAGTTTGCCTGGATTTTTTCCATGTGGTGTGTCTGTGTGTTAATTCCTTCATGATTGTCTGTGCTTTTGTTTGTGTTACACAGCTGGGAAAGATGCGGCTGATGATTCCGTGCCGGGCGTTGACGTGCTCACACCTGCAGTGTTTTGATGCTACGCTCTACATCCAGATGAATGAAAAGAAGCCCACATGGGTGTGTCCTGTATGCGATAAAAAAGCACCCTATGAACATCTCATCATTGACGGGTATGCACAACAATAACAGCACAAAAATGTATTTAAATAAGCTGTTTTTACAATCCTACCCCTATGTGATTTTTATATAAATAACTATATGTACAATAGTCAACATTTGAAGTGTATCAAAGAAAAATATCAAAGCTGCCCAAAGACAAGAGCACATTTGGTTTTGTATTAGGACAACTCTGATGAATGTTTTTGGTTCAAACGTTCACTTCAAATGTTGACTACTGTATATTTATATATATATATATATATATATATATATATATATATATATTATTATGTATCTGTGATACTGAAGCACAAATTCAGTCCTAATAGCATGGGCATGTTTGTAGCAATAGCCAACAACACATTGTATGGGTCAAAGTTATTCATCTTCATTTTTTTAATGCCAAAATGATTAAGATATTAAGAAAAGATCATGTTCTGTGGAGGCATTTTGTACTTTTCCTGCTGTGAAAATATAAAAACTTAATCTATTTACTAATATGCATTGCAAAGAACTTAATTTGGACAAATTTAAAGGTGATTTTCTCCGTATTTAGGTTTTTTGGTACCCTCAGATTCCAGATTTCCAAATATGGTCTTGTTCTAACAAACCACACATAAATGGAAAGCTTATTTATTCAGCTTTTAGCTGATGTGTAAATCTCATTCTTATGACTGGTTTTGTGCTTCAGCGTCACATATACTTCACATTTACTTATATATATAGTGGCCAAAATATTTATGTAACAATAGAAACTTGCACATTCATGTTTTTCTAATATAATTTTGATTTTGCATGAAGTTTTCCAGCTGTTTTCCAGAGAGTGGATGACCCTTAAATGTACATTCTCTCTTCTCTAATCTCTCCTTTGTGTCTTTTTCCTGTCTGTGTTTCTGTCCATCCTTAGGTTGTTTATGGAGATTCTGAACAGCTGTTTAGATTGTGATGAAATCCAGTTCAAAGAAGATGGCAGCTGGGCCCCCATGAGGTCGAAAAAGGAAGTGCAGGAGGTGTCGGCTTCATACAATGGCATTGATGGTCAGTCCCACTTAATGCTGATCATCTCTTCATATTTTTGGATGGGGTTTGGGCGCATTCTTGAAAACTTAGAATTGGTCTAAGACCCTAATACAGTAAATTACAGTAATTTATTTTAAAACTGCAGTCCGCAACTTCTGGTTCTCTAGCGGTTTGTAAACAGAAATGTGCGTCTTGCAGAAGAATATTGTAGCCAGAGCTTCTTCTCTCTGTTTATGTCTATAATACCGACCCAAACCGATCTAAAATAGTCTGAATATAAACACTTATTATAGGTGCAACATAGTAATTCCGAACAAGCTAAAAACAAAGTTTGGAAAATGGATTCATGGTTTACTCGCAAAAAAATCAAACATATTGAGACTGCAGCTTTAAATAAAAAAAATAAAAAACGAGAGTGCAATAAACATATGAAAAAGAAAGTACTGTTACATTGTTACAAAAAAAATCAATAACTTTTTTTACTATATGAAATAAATGCTGTTCTTTTGTGTCGATCAGCGTATCATGGAAAAAGTGCTTCTTGGTTTAGTTGATGGTAGAAAACAATGAATGTTACATTAACCTTCCCCTGAGAAATGTCATCCCACCCTGCCTTGCACATACACCCTGAAATTATTTTGTTTACAGTCTGCTGTGTGTGTGTATGTCTATAATCAGGTGGATGTCGTACGACAGTGTTGGAGCAGAACTCTCAAACAAACGGCAACAGTGGAAGCAACAGCAAAAAAGTGGAGGTGATTGATTTGACTCTTGACAGCTCATCTGAAGAAGAGGAAGATGAAGAACCCCCTCAGAAGAAAAGCTGCCCCTCACTATCTAGCATCTCTCCTCAGATGGATAATGGGTACATTTTAGCAAACCAAACAATTTTTTTTGTCTTTATAAATATGCACAACTGTAACATTCCATTTGTGGGTTTGCTAAAGGTTTTACTCAAGGTAGCTTATTTGTTGCTGTGTTCACAGGGTGCTAAATCTCCACAGACAAGCATCTCCTGTGAGTCGAACTCCCAGCATACCTCAGGTGGACACCAATTACATTCCCCCACCACCTCCCCTCATTCAGGACTACCGCCACTACTACTCCACACCCACTGACCTGTCAGGTACAGCACCCAAACATCATTAAGAGTCTGTTTAATGTGGAAAATAGTTTTTTTTTAAGCTTAAACATTTGTACTGATTTATCTCTGTTACCTCTACCTTTTACAGATCTCAACTTTTTCCCTTTTTTACAAGGAGAGAATCATCAGGTAGCAATCCAAATTTTCTTGGCCTGAGGGTACTTGATATAGCTAATCTAGCGTCTGTCTTCTGTTTGCCTTACTCTTTTTTTTTTTTTGCTGTCTCTCCAGCACTACAACATGGTGATGGCAGCAGCCGCATCAGCATCTGAAGATCACGACCTCCTCCTGAGTCGTTTTCTCCCTTACGGCTCATCACAGCTCTTCCTGGACCCTCCCTCTACCCCTGTAAGCAACAACCTCCCTCCCATTAACGTAAACGGCAGCAACACAGGCAGCAGCCTGCGGGAAAGCCTTGGACATCCACCCGCCCCACACCCCACTTCCGAATCGGCCCCCACGTCTGCCATCTACGGCCCCATCCCAGATGTCATCTCGTTAGACTGACACAGGACCGGAACTGACTGAACAGACTTCCAAACATTGGGAAGAAAACAGGACATACAGGATGACTGAAGGGTGTTTTTGTAAACGATGATAATCGTTGCCGTGTACAGAGAACAAATATATTTTTAGTTTTACTTTTGTATATACCTATCTATCTAGCTATCTAATGTATATGTAAACTTGAAAGAGTTTGTTTTTTTTTTTCCCCTCCGGCTTGCTAAATTTGCTTTGGGTTTTATCTCTTGGGAAACTGATGTTCTTTTTCATTTTCAGCTTGGTCTCAACCTCTTTAACATAATATAAACACTTTTTATACCCTTTACACGTCATATTCTGTAATCTTCTATATTTTGTCTGATTCCACAGGGCACAATGGCTGCGATCGGACCGTCTGCTAGACTCTTGGTTCTTTTCTCTTCCCAGCAAAATTGTCCATAACATTTCCCCTAAACATGCAGGATTATTTTATATAATACGTTTATAGGGAAAGTGTCATCATTTACACACCCCTCATGTTGTATGTTCTACTGCGGAATAAAAAAGATGATATTTGTTCCCCCCTCATATAATGAAGGTCGTTGGGGTCCAGTGTTATTTTTGCCCCCGTTAAAACATTCTTTTGTGTCGCACAGAAGAAATCATAAAGGTTTAGAACAACATGAGAGTAAATGATGACTTAATCATTCTTTTGATGAACACTTCCTTTATTTTGACGGGCCGTTAAGAAGCATTCCTTTACGTTCAGGTTAACAACTGGAAGTAATAGCATTGTTACAGATATCTGACCTCATGATACTTACGTGAAATGTAATTCATGACTGTTTTTAAAACAATGTAATTCTCTAACAATTTTGCATCCATATTTTCTTGCTCAATGCCAAAAGAACACTGTTTAGTGTTGAAGTTTCTAGAGTGAGAGCTTGTGAGTTCAGTGAACTTAAATGTACACTTCGAGTGGAAAGTAATGATTTTCTCTCTTCTTCTTTTGTGGCTACCACGCTTGATTGTTCATTGATTGTTTTCTTTCTCCTCTCCTTCCATCCCTCTCTTCTTGAATTTTTCAGAAGGAATGATTTGTTTGGAGGTTCTGCAGTGGCGTAGGTTCCGATGTCTTTGGTGTTGGCGTGTAATTGCTCATAGATGTTTGTTTCAGGCTCATGCAGTGACTGAGGTCTCTGCTCAGTTGTTGTCTGTTAAGTCATCTGTGTTTGGTACTGTACAGGAAAACTAAAGCCACTCATCATTTCTTCGGTTTTGTCGTGTGTGCCTTGTGTGAGTGTGTTTTGCGTGTGAAAGACTGGACCTGTTATTATGTACTTCAGTTAGCCTGTATTAATCTGTTCTTCATGTCGACCGTCAGATATGGAGCTCTTATCTACAGACTTGGTGTTTCTAAGCAAATAATCCTATTGGGTAATCATATTTGGATGTCCTTTCAAGTGTTGATTGGGATTAACACAGGGAGTTTATTGCAAAAGTTGTTTTTCTTTTTCTATAAACAAAATTTAAGAAAAGAAGATTGGGGAAAAAGAAAAAGAAAATGGAAATAGTTTATTTAGAAATTGTTAAAATCTTCTTTTTTTTTACTTGATACAGTATGCTTAAGTGAAACAGGCTATCTAAGTGTGTGTGTGGCTCAGTGTGTTGACCAGACCTCCTTTCAAAGCCTAATTGGGTTTGGGACTGGGGTAATTGCGTGTGACAGAATCTAGCTATTGCTTTTTGTTGTGTCCTTCGACCTCTAAACCTCTTTTTAACCTGAATTTCATATGAAAGTATTAGATGTTTATCACTTGATTTATTTCTTGGCTCTAGGATTGGTTTATAAATTAAGTAATTAATGAGATAAAAATGACAGAGACAAAAAATACAGTAATGTTATTGCAAAATCCTTAATACCAAATTGAGTACTTGTTAGACCACTAGCAGTGTTAATGATTGACTTTTTATTTTAACAAGTAAATCAGAACAGTTCTTGTCTGTTGATTCAGTGTGTCTGTCTCATGACATTGTTTGATTGACAAGATTTTCTTACCAGGGATACACAGGCAATGTTCAAAGACAAACACACCTGAAGTGTTCATTTCATTTGTTAATTTTTGTTTGTGACTGATAAAGGGATAAGATGTGTGTGTATGAATGTACGTATGAAAGCGTGTGCATGATTTTGTTGACGTAAGGCAAACATTGTGCAAACTTGGATGTTCCAGTAATGTGCATTTAAGTGTTAAAGTTGGATCCGCAACTTCACAACAAACTAATTTATATATTTTAGATGCAGAACGTAGTGTCAAAGTCCAATTTTTTTTTTCCATTTCAGTAAGCTGACATCTATGCTCACTGCCTTAAATTTCATCCACTCTGTGTCTATGTGGCATGTTTTATGAAAAGAGGAAAAAATAAAAAAGATTTTTAAGATGTGGAAGACATATTGTACAGTAGACCAATGTCAGTTTGTATAAAGTACTAAGTGAAAAAAAATATTTATTACATGCATTGAAAGAAATTGTTTACCTATTGAATGTTACATGTTTATGTAGAGACATTTAGATGTAATAAAATGCATTGAGTTAACCTTGGCTTTTGTCTTGATTACAAAACAAGCTGATGTGTATACACTTTTTCTTATAGTATATTTAAGAATTTGGACATTACCCTCCTTTGCATTTGTGCTGAATAGCTCAGGTATTTTACCTTGCTGTAACTTACTGTGTAAGATGGACGTAACCTATTTGAGTTGAATGGCATGCTTCTCAGTGATAAAGGTCAGACAAGCCTTAATCAATCTGTGGAAAGGTGAGGATTCTAAATTGAGAACTAACCAGGTGCCTGTTCATATTTCAGAAATAAGCAGCCCCTGTATCTGGGGCAACGAGCTTGAACCCATTTTTAGTTCACACAACTGATGAGATGATGATATACAGTAAGGTGATATGGAGTGTTTATTTAAATACTTGCATGCATACATACATACACACACACACATATTTATGCATACAACTGCCACTGAAACACCACCTTCAAGGTACAATATTTGAACCATTGAGTGTGCATGGTCCTCCCGAATACAGTCCTTAGCCTGTCTAGCACAAGTATTGGGCTCAGAGAGTGCCATGATGTTGCAGTCCAAACCATCACTAATCTACCACCATGCTTCACTAAACAGTCTAGGTGGTAAGCTTTTTTTGGGGGGGATTCTCCAAACTGTAACTCTCCCGGATGAGGGAAAGACAGTGACTCATTAGAGAACAATATATCCACAGCCCAAGATTTCCTCCGCAAGCAGTGTTGGGGAAAGTTACTTTTAAAAGTAATGCATTACAGTATTGCGTTACCCCCCAAAAACAGTCATTAATTAAGTAACATAGTTACTTTCTATGGAAATTAATGTGTTAAATTACTTTTGGGATACTTTTGGGCAGAGCTTGAGTGTTTGCTCAAGAAGTTCTATTTAGCTATAGCAACTATAACCAAACAGCAAAAAGTGTCACGAATAAACCTCAGGCTGAAGAAAAAGTAAATTCACATCTGTATTTCTGATTTCTTCCAACATGGGGTCAGAAGACTTGTCAGACAACAAATAAGAAAACAAAGTAACTGGCGTACATTTTTTGAATAAGTAACTAAAATGAAAAAGTAATGCGTTATCGTTCTAGTTACTTGGAAAAAGTAATATTATTATGTAACTTGCGTTACTTGCGATGCGTTACCCCCAACGCTGTCCACCAGCACCCATGAAACTGACTTTTGGCATTGGCCCGAGTGACCAAAGGTCTGGCTATAGCAGTCTGGCTATGTACAATTTAATTCTGCAGCGAGTTGGGCTGTGATTTTGTGTTTTTTTGGATACAATCAGGGTTAGCACCCGGACATCCCTTTCAAACACTTTACTTTTGTGTGTCGATAGTTACTCCAATAGGTCTCTCTTGGTAGTATGCTGATATTACCCTGGATACTGTGGCTCTCAATACCCAACAAAGTCAATTGTCTCACATTATATTTTGTCTCAACAATTGTCTCACATTATATTTTGTGCATTGCAATATTTTACGCACAGCTGTGCTATTCACACTCTGCTTGTACTGGTGAAAGTGCAATCAGTAAAGTTAGGCCACCAACACACGAATCCTCCAACACTATATTGGCCAGTGTTTCAGTTTCATTGTCCAACCCCTGTCTTCATTTTATGCTTTATCTTAAAGCACCTCTCTCCATTAGTCATTCATTAATGATAAAACCCACAGACAGAGATTACAAGCAACTGGTTTTGGTTTCTCTCAGTTTTGTTCTGTAACCCACCAGTCACTTTGATAACACATGCATGGTGTTTTCTACTGTTAAAAGAAATCCTAAAATAAGTGCATAGGGTTCTGCGATTCCTCCAAGTGTCATATTAGAAACCTTCAGTATCAGGCTGCATTACTGTACTAATGTGACAGTCAGCTTGAGCAATTTACCTAAAGCCTTGAGAAAAACTGGTGCATATTTACATGTGAACAGCAGATGGCAGTGAAAACTTACCAACATGGATTCACTTTCTCATCATATTGAATTTAGCACATATCTAACTAATGACTGTGCACTGACAACTATTTAGTCACGATTCTTCATCTGAACTTATCATTTAATGCCTGTAGATTTATAAGGGTATAAAATGGGTATATAGGTGTGTAAGTAAAATGTTATAACTCTGCTCTCGGTGGGCGGGGACATTTAAAAAGCGCCCGACATAAATTGTGGCGCACGCCGCGATGTGCTCAATAGTTTCAGGACCTTGATCTTGTGCTCGTGGCGATGAAGGATGAGTGATGCTTTGCCAGTTATCAGTTAAAAAGCCTAAACGTAGCCTATATAATAAATCTGATTAAACGTATGAATCTATAAGTGTAGATGCTACATTATTTGTGATTATGGGCAACGCCGAAGTAGGGAAACCGCTGGATATGGGAGACAGTAATCAGAGCGGTGTGATCAACAGATCAATCAGTGATCGAGAGCGCTTTAAAAGCCTGGAAGACATTGATGTGACCGCCGACGGGAGTCCCGTGTTGAGATGCTTGATCTCCATCACCTACTCGGTGGTTTGCGTCGTCGGTCTGATCGGGAACCTGTTGGTGTTCTTCTTTATTCGCGTGAGGCAAGAGAGACGCACGTCCAAAATAAACTTCTTCATCCTCAATCTGGCCGTAACGGATTTTCAGTTTGTGTTGACTTTGCCTTTCTGGGCTGTGGACACGGCGCTGGACTTCAGCTGGCCGTTTGGAGACGCCATGTGTAAGATCATCCTGTCGGTGACCGTGATGAACATGTACGCGAGCGTCTTCTTTCTGACCGCGATGAGCATCACGCGGTACTGGTCCGTCGCTTCGGCTCTGAAGGACCGCAGCAGACAGACCAGCTGCTCCATCAGGTGGGTCAGTGTCGTCCTGTGGTCTCTGGCCACCGTGGCCACCGCGCCGACGTCCATCTTCTCCACAGTCACCAACGTGGCCGGCGAAAAACTTTGTTTATTGCGCTTTCCCGACGGCCAGTATTGGTTGGCGGTCTATCATCTCCAGAAAATACTGATCGCTTTTATTTTGCCCATGGCAATAGTGTCCATCAGTTATCTGCTGCTCTTGAGGCTCATCCGACAGCGGAGCATGAAGAACAACTCAAAACGAAGAACGCAAGTCACAAAGTCCGTCACCATCGTGGTCTTGTCGTTCTTCCTCTGCTGGATGCCCAATCATGCCATCACGTTTTGGGGCGTGCTGGTTAAATTCAATGCTGTGTATTGGGATAAGTCGTACTATATCGTTCATACCTATGTGTTTCCGGTGACCGTGTGCCTGGCGCACGCGAACAGCTGTTTGAACCCGCTTATTTACTGTCTTATGCGTAAAGAGTTCAGGAAAAAACTGAAGGACCTATTTCTCCGAGTCTGAGAGAAACGAGTGTGCGGGCGGGCAGTCCTGGGAAACACACGGTGTTCCTTTGCTGAAGGGGCTATTTTACCCCAAATGTAACCATCAGTCATTATTTACTTAGCCTCATGTTTTTCTACGTCTGCGTGACTTTAATTTCGCAGTCGAGCTCAAAAGGGATGTCAGTTCACAGGTGTGGGACAACATGAGGGTGAGGAAATAATAAGAGAATTGGCATTTTCTAATGAACTGCCAGTACCCATAACAGTATAAGCATGGTGTACAGTTGTGCTGCGTGAATGTCTTTGTCTTTGTTCTTGTGAAACATTGTTTTAAAATAGGCTAACTGTCCATATAGAAAAGGTTGCCCTAATTTTGCGCTTAAAAAAGCAACAACAAAAATGCAGGTAAAGGCACAACACCATTCAGTGTACTATGCGTTAAATGCTCCACTTCCATGAAATGTTAATAAAATAATAATAATTGTGCACTTTGTATCTCAGTTCTAGGGGCAATTGTGTATATCTTGTTTCTGAGTGTTAAATTAAAATCTGACTTTAATAAAGAGAGAATATATAAGAGACCATGCATGTTTCTGAGGATTGTGTCTGCGCAAATATAATTATAAAAAAATAAGAAAAGAATAAGGCTTTAGGTCAAATTTCCATTTTTTGCTAGCAGGGATTTTGTGTTCAAACACGTTGTTTAAAACCCTCTTAAATCTTTGTGAATTTCAGCATCCGAAATTAAATTCCAGTATCATCATTTTGCTATCGCCATTGGGTAACAAATGGGCATATTAAAATCACACTGATTCTGCTAGATTTAAACCTAAAGGCTGAACTGTGTTTTCAGGAAAGGGGTATTTTGCATTAAAGTGAGGACAGGGGAAGTTAGAATATGTGTTGTTGGCAAAGCCTTTGGTTTGATATTGTAGAGTAATACCTTTGATGTTTTTGCTGTTTTATAAATAATTTTGTGTTACGTAGTTATACAGTTTAAATTGAGCTGAAAAGCATATAATAAGCTGTTTAATGTCCAACTTAAATACACATGCTATTGGTCAATGAACAGTCAATTTGTCCAATGAACATTATTTATTTATCTGTCTGGACAATAAAAGTTAGATTCAGTTTCTGTTCTGAATTTAAAATCCTATACAAGATTTGACATTATAAAATAACCTACCTTGTAGAAAGAAAGTGACATTAACCCTATAGTCTGCTCTTTGTAGCTACATAATAATAAGCCATTTACAACTATTAAAAAAAAATCTTTCTCAGCAATATCAGTTAAATTGATATTTTTACACCTTACACAGCCTAATAAGGATGGATAACCGAGCCACCGGTTTCTGTCCAATTTGCTGATCCTCCTTTTCTCTCACACTCACTGATTGGCAACACGCTCTCTGAAGCACATCCCTGTCAGTCTCGTCTCATTCTCAATTAGCATTACTGACAGCCACTCCCACAAGCTCCCAGCCAAGATACCACCATCCACCCTGATCAGAATTTTGTGAATCAAAGCATTCGGGAATACGTCAAGCAAAGCAAGGCAGAAATATGTTTCATTCAGTTGGGCAAGGCCATATCAGTCTCTTTGCACACATCCAAACATGTTCTTCTCTCCAGTAGAAATGACAGCTCTGCGGCATGCAGGTAATTACCCAGAAAGGGGCGATCAGGTTCATAACTGATGAGAATGTTTTATGTCTTGTTAAATTGTGGTTGCTTTAAATCACTTACATAGTAAGCTAATGATGGTCATTTGAAGGCAATTTGGAAGATTTGAAAAGACAGTACATCTGCTGCTGTTTACCGTCACGCTCACACAGAAGCCTTTTAATGGACACTCGGCACAGAAACGATGCTCTTGATGATGTTCTGTTGGCTATGGTACGTCACACTCCTGTGTTTAGTCTGTAGAGGTCAGCGGACTGTGAGGAACAGTCTGGCCAGCAGTGAAGACCAAACCAAAAGTATTCTTTAAAAACAAAGCAGTAGGCACAACTATGGCTCCTATAATTCTGTTCCTCTCATTTTATGTGTGCGCTTTGATTAGGTTGATCTACATACCTAGAAACTGAATCAAAACAAAAATAAATTCTGCATTTGTCCTGTTTGTGTACAAAAGCAACCTACACTCTCAAAAGTAAAGGTACAAAAGCTGTCACTGGGGCGGCACCTTTTCAAAAGGTACACTTTTGTACCTATTAGGTTCAAATATGTACACTTAAAGTACTAATCTGTATATTTAAGGTTACAAAATTGCCCCTTTAGGTACAAACATGCCCCTTTTGAAAAGGTACCGCCCCAGTGACAGCTTCTACCTTTATTTCAGAGAGTGTATTTGTTTCGGCCAGTAACATTATTGCTGCTATAACAAACTTTCCATGTACTTTGCTTTTTTTCTTGAGATGTGGTCACATATGTGGAGGTATGAATGTTAAACGACGGAGTGCTGGATGCAAATTCACCGGTTTGCCTATGGATGTTTGTCAATATTACAAAACTCACTTTGGTCTCCCGCCGAGTGTGCTAATATAATCACATCCCCCATTGTTAACAGGATTTCCTGTGGAGACATGGTTTCCTATTACTGAGTGGGTTTGGAGTTATGTTATACTAGTCATTTCCTAATGCACATCATCAAATCAGCGTATTCCCATTATGATCTAGATAAGAATATCATCACATAGGAATTTAATTTGTCCATTTGGATGTGTGTATTCTACCCACAGTGTTTCAGCATATTGCTCTCTGCCCCTGGATATATTCAGTAACAATATAAACCAAAACCTAGAAGTCAATGTAGTGCATTGCATGTTTTATAATTGAGTTGCTTGTATTGGCAAGAATTATAAATATCTTTATAATTCATCCTAATTGTTTAAGCTTTTCAAATGAAAAGTGGAATCTATTTAATCATGTCTGTTTTATTTTTACCTTTATACTGAGACATCAGAGTCTGATAATATGACTCTATATAACTAAAAGTTTAGAGAATAGTTTGAACAGACTTTCAAGATTCAGACAATTTTTCTGTGTGGTAACAACATCTATTGTGGTCTATGGAAATAACGTCTATTAAGATTTTTTTTCAAACGATTAGGAGACTAATTAAGCTTGGGCTTTGTTTGCATAGGCAAATGAAAGATGTGTTTGATGTTTTGGAATGAACACACAATGGATCCATTCTTACTGTCCACAGCGATAAGGACTTCATTCAGGGTATTTTATCAATGTCTGCGTATTCTCTGTATTTTTAACCCATGACCTTGGTGATACTAGTACCAGGCTCAGACAGTTGAGCTACAGTAACTACGACCAGCATTTATATATTATACTTGTTTATTAGATTGTCTCAGACAAGAAAATTCTTTAGTGCTTTACTCAACCTTGTGAACATGCCCTCTTGATCTCATCCCTGTCCTCTCTCCACTGAGAGATCCCTGGTATTGATCTTACTTCTGATGTCAACATATCATTTAGTAGAGCAAACTGAAAAAACTGAATCAGCAAGTAAAAGTGAATTAAACATGGAGGTAGATAAGATTGAAATCACTGAATCATTTCCCCCTTTCTTGACTAGAACTGTGAAATGACTTTACATCTCATTCTCCCCTTCTGTTCCTGCATATGTGATCTCAAAAAGCCTGCATGACAGCTTAAACTTGACAAGAGTGAATTATTCTTCCTTCCAGCTAAAAAACACCCCCGCCACATTTCTCACTACAAGCTGAAGGTCAAACAGATGTTGCCTACAGGAGTGTGGAAACATTAATGTCATCCTTAATGACAAGACCTCATTTGTAAAAATGAATGTCCTGTTGGTTTATGGTCTAAAATGAAGCAAAAGTTACATCTTTTTTGACCCCTAGCCCTAATTCTTTGTCCTGACTCAAGTGATTAAAAGTAAAAGTACTAGTGTGAAAGACATGGGTGTTAACAATCTTTCAGAGGCAGATTACTAACATATGAAGTCATTAACCAAATTGTTCTCTTAATATTGTTCTGACAGTATTTTGTCCAGGAACCAAACCTTGGCAGTGGAAACGTCAAATTTCCTGCTGAATAACTCTATGAGCTTGACCTGAAGGCTTATATAAGGACAAACAGGCCTCTTCTTCTAAATCTTTCAATTTCACTTCCTGAACAAAATCTATAACCAAGCACAGAAAAAATAGATTCAACAATGACAACGAATGTACTATGTATTAAAATATAAATGTAGAGATATATTATATTGTAGCACAAAATCCCCAAAAAATAATTTATTAATTTATTTGTGTTGTTTGTTTGCTTTTAGGAAAAGATACATTTGTTCAAGTAATGTCTAAAAACAGACTAATCTTAAATGCGTCACTCAGTAGTTTCATCAAGGCACAGTTGTCGTTTCTTGTGTTCTTTCCAAGGCCAGAAGGGGGCAACACATCTCTTAAATGGCACAAATATAAAAAATGATATGCATGCGAATACAGGTACTAGCATAGCTTTTAAAAATAAAAGGTATGACATTTTTTTTATATCATAAACTGGATCGCAGAATGTCATTTATGAATAAAGTTTTTTTTAACACCAGCGATTGACCTTTCAAATAAGTTATAAATGAAGGATCCTTAGCGCCATACATATTGGCGCTGTAATCAAAAAATGTAATTCATTACGGCCACCTGTTTTGTACCAAACAATTTTCTTTCCTGGACTGTATGGCTCCACCCAAAACAGTTCAGGTATTCTTCGCACTCTCTCAATACTCTATCCAAGACAAAGTCCAGCCTTTTCCAGGTAAGAATGACGTCAGACGCACAACAGCATCTCCTGTTGTTCCCTGCTATAATTTCAAACGCTGCTAGGACCACGAGGAAGTCCCACCCCCACTAACGTTTGATTGGCTGGAGCGTAATTTATTCTGCGGTCCCTCGCTACCATTGGACTACGGCGTTGTCAGTAAGGAAACGCGTCCAGATAAGCCTGCTGGTGTTTCGCGTCAGGTGAAACTCGCAGTGAGTTGTCAGACGCTAAAAGTTGTTTTTGCGTAATCAAACTAAACCGTAAAACGTAACTGTTGCTGTAATTTATTCAAATACTAACCGACAAGCTGCAGTTTATTTATACAACCAAAGAGAAAGCCATGAAGAGTTTGAAGTATCGACTGAAAAAGCATGAAGTGACCATCACAGTAAGTTTCGAGTTTAAAACAGATGTGCTTGTTTTGTTTTTATCAAAACTCCAGAATTTAAATCGCGCGAGTTTTGTTTCTTGACGCAGTCGGTTAGCTTCCTTTATTATCGGGGTGATATTTTATCTAGTTCGTGTAGTTGTTTTGTTCTCAAGAGGGTTTACTGAGATCATCCAGCATTAGGGCAAATCTTTTGACACTTAATCATGTGTCACATCCTCTAACAGGCCGGGATATGGCCACTGGGCTTTATGCTGCATGAATTAACATGAATTTGCTGAACTTTGGGAAACTTTAAATTTGCCTCTTACTGTAGTAATATTTTGCTTACTTATAAAAACGAAACCAGGGATGACTTAATATTAGGATATTATATTGAGCTCCTGAAAACTAGTTACTAGTTTTCTTTTCCTGGAGTAGAACATGGAATCTAAAAACACAAACAGCCTTAATTCAGAAGCAGCTGATCCTTGAGATCTTCACCCTCCCCTCTTTTTAATTTCCATGTCAAAGAGCCTGGCACCCAGAGCAGTGTGGGAGGCTGCATGGGGGTTAGTTATAGAAGAGCTTTTCAAGGGTTTTGTTTTGGCTTAAAATGAAGGGATCTCACTGTGTGGTGACCATGATTCAGAGGAACTGATGTCACGTTCACTCAGCATTTGATGATCGTATGTGCTTTCTTAAACTGTGAGCTCAGTTTTGATGCCTCTTTGACACATGGGAAAAAGCATTTCCACATGCTTTCAGAGCTGGACTATTGTCACTGGTTGCCCTTCGAATTAACTGAACACAAAGGACCATGGGAGTACACCCTCTCTTTTTGTGACATGTCTGTAGGTTCTTTCAGTGGCTGGAAGAGTTCTCTCAGTTTCAGCAATCATTCGTACACTTTCTCACACACACTTCAGTCTTAATCAGAAAGATTGTGTTATACTGTATGTTAGGACCATGTAAAACCACATTTCTGGAACTGCATTAAGTTTTCCATAAAGTAGTTGGTATCTATGGTCTCAGTGTAAGCACCTTATTCAGAATATACCCTGTAATTTATATCAGATATCTTATGTTATCTAAACTTTTTAGGTTACTTCTTGACATTTCTGGTATGGATTTTTTCTTTTTTTTTTTTCTTTTTTTTTTTTACGAATCATTGTAATTTACTAAATAAATGTCTTTGTCATCTTTTCCACCCATGAAGAGTTTGCAATCCCAATCTCTGGTATTTCTGAAAGAGAATAGCAAAACAAAAATTAACAATAATACACCAATAACATTTTAGTTATTAAAATATGAATTGTATAAATAAGTTGAACCAAACATTTTTGACTTATTAAAGAATTTTCCTTAGTGAAGAATTTGATTGCATTGTGATTTTAATAGTATAATTAAAAAAACAAATTAAGGCTGCATTTCAAAAATTCTGTCTGCTTTTGACAATTATATGGCAATAAAAGCAGAATAGCATTCTCATTCACCATTCCCCTTTATTTTTCAGAAAACACGATACAATATTAATCCAAAATCCATTTGTTATCAAAAATAATTAGTCAAACAGGTTTGGAACAGCATACTGGTGAGTAAATGATGACTTTAATTTGGGGTGAACTGATGATGTTTAGTGACTGCAGTGCGCAGCCATGTTTATGATCTGTTCAACACTGTCTTTAAAAGCATCATAGTCTGCAAGCAGTGGTGTTTCTGGCTCTTTGGAGCCCTTGAGGCATGCCTGAGGCCTGAATTAAATGAATGCACATTTTCCCAGTACTGCATCTCACTCGCAGTTTCTGTTTTCAGTATTAATTTCAATGAACAAACTACCTAAAGCTATTAACCCATAGATACAACCCAAACCTTTCTACCTTAATTTAGTTTTGATAACGTATAAAGTGTGATCTCACTGTTTAATTGTACAGCATCTACTGCCTTTCACCATCTATCAACAGCAGTTTTCTATAGTACCTGCCGGTTGTATCGTAAGTGCCTGTCATAGATTGTCTTCAGGATTGGATGTTGTTTGGTGTTAAAGGAAAGATTTCATGATAAGACTACTTTGCTGAATCACTGAAGCGGTTTGCATTACAAATAACCATTTTAAGGGCTTCTTTGTTCTCTAGCTCTAAAGGGTACACTGGCACCAAAAAGCAAACCAACTGTGCTGTCCTTAAAGGGATAATTCACACAAAAATGAAAATTGTCGTCATTTACTGTACAGCACTTTGTGTCAAATCTATATGACTACTTCTGTGAAGTGCAAAAGAAGATATTTTATGTAATGTTTTCCATTCCTTGCATTAAAAGTCAATAAGCTCCAATAAACTTTTTGGTTCCCAGTGTTCGCTAAAACATATTTTGTGTACCAACAGTCAGACAGGTTTGGATCAAATATGAGGCTAGGTAAATTGACAAATGTAATTTGTGAGTCAACTAAAGGGGCGGATTCAGAACACTGCAAAACTTTGTAAGACCATGCCTGCAGAAACCATCAGCTAATCAATCATGATTTTAATTTAATTGATTAGTCCTGAGTTGCTAAATCAGCCTTTAAAGCTGGCATAAAATGAGAATTTCATTTATTTTTATTTTTTTACAATATACCATAGCTTTTCAATGCTACAACATAAACTGCAGACACGGACGTCTTATTTAACTACTCATTATAAACATACGTTTTATATATATATATATATATAATATAAAAAAACTCTTTAAAAATTTCAAAAATTGTTTAATTGGTGAACGCAGTGATGTAAAATAGCTCATGTCTAGAAGGTAACCCATGTAAACAAATGTATGCCTAAATCTACTTAATTTGGACCAACTAAAACCAGTATCTTACCAGTTTCTTATATTAAATTGAACAGTTCTCTTTTCTTGTATCTCTGTGGGATAATTTGCGGCCGAGATGTGTCCACACGACTCCTCCACTTTTAGCAAAATCACGTGGCATGCACGAATATACCTGATAAGCATTAAATCACACAAGTCTGTGAATTTATGCATTTATTGATTTATTTATTTACTGCTGTGAAGAATCTTGCCACTAATTATTCTTATTTTGATAATTTTATGTAGTCACTTTGTTGCCATGGGCCTGTTTGCGATGTCCACTGCACAGACCCCAATGCGGCTGTACAGCTTGCTAGTTAAGCCACTGGGTGTATGCCGTTTATGTTGTAGAACAAACTTGAAAGTAGCGTCAAGTTATGCTTACCACAGCCATTATATTACATTTACATTTAGCAGACACTTTTATCCAAAGCAAGTTTTACTCATAAGTTGGAAAAAAAAAACTATTGGAAAGTCTTGAAGGAACTAGCAGTAAATTAGCCTAGTCTTGTGGATTCTGATATCATGCCTGGACCACTATATTGAAACCTTTGGATTGTAGCAAATCATTGTTAAAATCTATCATTTTACCCAGCCCTGCTGCTTGGCTTTGATCAAAGTAATTGGCTTTAGTTTAATAACTCCTTTGGCTGTGTTATTCATTCCTCAGTTCTGTCAAGTAGAACCAGAGTTTTATTTTCACCATCTGTAAAATGTTTTGAAACGAATTAATCATCCAGTCCTCCAGGCAGCAATATCGTGCTTTTTTATTTTTTTATTTATTTCCTGAATTGATTGGTGAAAGTACAGGAGTGTCTAAACATGGTGTATCAGTGTTTGTGCCTGCTGTGTCTGTCTGAAAGCTTTGCTGTGTCCGTGTCTCCAGTGCCCACTGAACCTCTCTGAAAGCTTTGCTGTGTTAAGCTCAGGCCCCCAGTGTAGTGGGAAACTGACAGTGAGGATTGAAGGTTATCCTAGGATGAATAAATGGCTGGGGATTACAGGCAATGGGAATTTGTTGTAGTTGAAAGCCCTCAGGCTTATATGCACAGCTCAAAAGACTGGAACCCGGAACCCTGTCATCAGTACACAGCAGAGCTGACGGTACTGCAATAAAATGAGTTTCCCCGAACCCGTTGACTAACATGGAATTGCAGAGTCCGGTTCTCTGCTCATTCCTCAAAGAGAATACTTTTAAGCTTTGATTTCAAAGTATTGAGCATATTTACAGAGAGGGTGAATTGAGTAAAAAAAGGTTTTAGTTTATTAAAAGTGGAAAAGCAAATGACCTGGTAAGCAGGTTAGTGTACAAGTACGTAATTTGCACATGGTTTGAGTTCTGAGTCTCTTTTCTAAGGCATGTGTATGAAAGAAACATTAGCCTAAGTCTGATGGTCATCGCTTTATAAATGATTTAAGAGGTTTCCTTTTGCTCAGATTCAAGGTGGTTTGAAAATCTGTGTGCTCTTTCATCTGATCTGATTTCATTCATTCAGAAAGAGGATGTCTTTGGCCAGTTGTGTCTTCAAGAGTTTTTGATAACACGCATGTCATTATTTTGTGCCTAAAACAATTAAGCTGATCCACTGCAGAGAACTTGGGAGACTGATTAATGAATGTGCGCTTTCAATGCAGCTTAGTTTTAAGCGTGGTTCTGGGCCGGAAAATTTGGCTCTGTGCATGTCCCTAAAACCTGCTGGTCTTGAACCAGGAATTGCTGTCGCCAGAGGTCTGTGGGTGGAGGGTCAGGATAATCTTTTCACCAAGTATTCAAAACAACAGTATTTCAGGATTGACTTAGAAAAAAAAAAACTCGACCCCAAAAACAAGGTTGCTCCCATTATTGTGAACAAAGCTGTCTGCACAGGAACCAGCTAATGCCGTGCACGTTCGGTTAATGGACATCCCGTTTCTATGGCACCTATGACAGGTTTTCCCTGTCCTTTTAGCTTTTTATTTGACAAGTGTTTAATTACTGTGATGATTATTTGCCATTTCTTCTGATTATCTGTTTGTTTGTGACTGATGTTTTTGTTTCAAGTAATTTGATTTCGATTCAAAGAGTACAATGGCTTTACGTCTGTTATTTTGTCAGTTTCAGAGCGCTAACAGCTTTTTTGATGGATGGTAAAACTTTTTCTTGTGAATTTTAAGAGACTTGATTTTTAGCAAGTTTGTTCTTCTCATTTGAAAATATAAGGAGCCATTTGAGGCCAATGTTTAATGCCATTTGATCACTGATCTGAAAGCGCAGGGCTTATCAGCAAGTTTTTAGTTGTATGCTGGATTTTTGTGGCTCTTCCTCATCCCACATTCTGTTTTTGCTGAAGTCATCTAGATGGTTGGAAAGCGAGCGAGAGAGAGGAATGTGCTGATATGTGTACCAGATGTTACCCAGTTGTATGATTGGTGTAAACAGCATAACATCTGGCACATTTCCTATCACCCACTATTTTAATACATTTTCACTCCTCCCTTATACTCAATTGGAAACTGTATCTTCTTCTTCTCTGTCCCATTCTCACTCTCTTGGGAAAAGTCTGAAAGGACATTAAGCGTTTCTTGCCTCACCCTTTCTGAGATCACCTTACACAACCAAAACAGCCACTTTTCCAAAGATAGGAGAATTGTTTCAATATTTATGCATTTGAGAAGGAGAGGGAAAATCTTAGATGGTGTGTTTTCACTAAGAAGGCTAACAGGGTCATTAATGAACCAGTTTGTCTTGAATTTATGACAAACAATTCTGTAATTCTGTGCATTTCGTTTCTATTCTAAATCTGTGTTCTTGTCACTCAGAACTGTTGCTTTTTAAGAGCTTTAAAAGACGTGCTTGCTAAGCAGTGAGCTTTTTCTGTTGAGCCATATTCCCATGCTTGCCCACACTTGTCTTTTACCGTAAGTATGTTCAAAACGTGTACAAACAACATGTATCCGTGGCTTTGATGTATGATTTGGTGCCCTTAGTAAGGCAGGGACCCTCCTTTGTCTTTCTTAAACTCTCTAGAGTGTTCTCAAATAGCAGTAGACTACATTAATTTGTAGCCATGATGCTATAGAGAACACTTTGTGCCTTTTTTTGTATTTACTAAACACTCATCCCATTGTCCATGCTTCTCCCCTTTTCTACCTGGCTCTTTTCCCAGAAACACCATAGAAACCTTGAATATCCATATCACATGACATCATTTTGAGAATTTAAGGCATTCCTGGTATTTGTCCTTTTGCATATTCAATTTCATTTGGGTAAAAAGTTAAGGAATCCCCCCCAAACTCTCATTAAGGCCTAACATGACAAACGAGAAATCTTAATGGATAAGATTCAGGCAACTGCATTGGTGTTCTGTCAGTTAAGATCTATATTTGTGTTAGTGTTTATTATATTAATTCGCAAGCTTTTGATGAGTCCCTGTCAGAATCATACATTCATTGAATGTATTTTTAATAAATAGAACTGAAAAAATAGCAGCACATCATTGATGTCTATTGATTCCTATACACTTAATGTTTTAACACAAAGCAGTCGTTGTAGCTGTTAAAAAATGGGATAATATCTTGTTTTTGTATAATATGCAACAGATAACACTTTAGTGCCAGCTCAGGAGCTGGAGAGATGGATAATGAATGAAATGTGTTGCTGCATATTGATTGTGTGGAACGTACTTTGCGAACAAGAGGCTGCAGTCCTTCATGAAGAGACACTATTCATTATGTTGACGAATACCTAAGAGAGATTACTCTCAGATTACTCATTAATTATGGGCTATTTGACCAGGTATCCATAGAGTACACCACCCCAAATTGTATTGGGACCCCAAAAACCGGGTCTGTTAATTACAGTTGTCAAACGCTCATTTTAGAATACAATGAAAAAATTAAAACCAATTATGTCCTTTATGAAACATTTGACACTCTTCATTCGTTTTATGGGTAGAGGTGTATAGGCTGTTTTTGAAGAGCGACATACTATGAAACTGGGTCTCCAAACACCGTCTGATAGCTCGTGATTTTGTGTGGCTCTGATACTGCTGACCTCAGCGTAAGCTCGGTGCTGAACCACAGCAACAAAAACTTTAACTGCACTTGTGTTGATTCACCGTGATCAGCAGTAAAGAAACCTGAGGAAAGGTGTTTCTCAGAGTCAGCTCCACTAAATCATTTAAAATCTTACTTGATAGGAGCATAGAAGATTTTACTTGCCGTCAAATTTGCTGATTTGTTCAAGTAAACAGCCATAGTATGATCGTGTAAGGCATTTGGACTGCCGCCTCGAGGAGAGATTTGGCATTGGTCTTAATGCATTCCTCTCACATAGGCTCTTTTTCTGTGTGGAAAAATGTGCTCTGTTTCTTGCTCACTTTTCTTACCAGTAGGTTAATTGTCTACTAATCCCACCCCATGAGGAAATGAATTCTTGGCCCATTGTTTTGTCCGCATAACTCCTTCAGGTTTGACTTGAGTTTCTACTCAGCTCCATCATAAAATATCTGCTGTTAAACCAGCTGTCACCCCTTCTGCTATTTATACCACCTTGGTAAATGTTCACTTGCAACAGTGTTCTATGATAAATGTGTTTTTACTTTAAAGAGAGAGTCCATCAAAAAAAAAAAAAAAACTTCTGCTCACCTTTATGTTTTTCTGTACCTGATATGTTCTGAAGAATGTGCTTATTTTTTGGTCAAACAAGTAAAGCCTTGACCTCCTGATGACATGTTTTTTTTAATTTTTTTTAATTTTTATCATTTTATCTTCATACAGCATTGGAATGACATGAGGTGATTTAAATGATAACAGTGTTTTCAGTTTTGACTGAAGTAGTATGTCTTTATGTAAAAAGTAACATAGGTATATTTGTATATTTCTTAATTTATTGGCAGTGCCTTAAGGATATCTACAATCCTAGATAAAACTGCTTTTTCCCTTCCAAGCAAGGAAGAGTTTAGTAGGCATAACGTGTGTGTGTGTGTGTGGTATGTAGGAAGAGGAGGGGGTGTAAGGAGTTTCTAAAGGGTGTAGTGAGACAAGTCTTAACCTGCCAGTCTCAACATTGGTTGCTGAGTGGGATGGTTGCTAGGCTTTAGCTGGCCGAGTCACGGCGGTGTGATGTCCTTTCTTTTTCTCTTTCACACTAACATTCACACATGCAAACAAACAAACAGGCAGACACACACTCATCTTTGCAATATGTGCTTTTCTTTTTCTTCCTCTCAACACTCATCAGATCTTCTCCTTCTCATCAGAGTGTACTTTCGGTTGTGTTGGCTCTGTTTTTTCAGGTGTTTCCCTCAGGCAAATGCAATATTGGGCCAGAAAAATGTATTCTCCTCTGGTTTTTCTAGTGGGATTCTGCTTAGACCTAGATGAGTTAACTAAGGTCAGGTAAATATTGTTTTTATGAAGAATGTGGACCTTTGAATATCTGAAATGCTGTGAGCCCTTGATGTGTCGATGGAAGTTTGCGAGGGTTAGACATATTGAAGAGATCATTGTGGAATTGACAATAGCTAGAGTTACATCATAGACAGGAATGTTGCTTTGATACTTGCTAGTCAGTGAGTGAGAAGTTTTGGATGGCTTTAGAGTTGGAAGCCAATAATATAATGATAAAATAAAAGCCACAATTCAAGTTTTGATTTCGTTCTTTTATTATGACTTGTCTAAGTAAGTTGTAAGTATTATCAAAGGTTTTGGTAAGTGCATTCTACTTGTACGTGGGTTTATGGATGAATGAAATGCTTGCAGGAATGGTCGTCCATCTCCGTGGTTAAGTCAGTCCATTAGGGGGCTCCAGTGTTATAGCAGGGAGAAATTGACATGTGTTAGAAAGTGCTGTCATGCTCCTATTTTCCACCACAGACCAGAATCCACAGAAATGGGAGAAGGCGAGGTCACTATAATGTAATGCCAAAAATCCAAAGCGTTCCCCACCATTACTGTTATTAATAAAGAGACATTTTCCTTTTCTCTTTTCTTTTCAACTTCGGAAGCAGGGCTGCACGATTATGACAAAAATATATTTTCTTTTATTTATTATCACAATTTACATTGAATGATGTTTATACAGTTGCTTGAAGCAACCACATGCCATATTTTTAAAGGAAAATAAACAAGCTAAAACCAACTGAAAACTTAGCACTTCTTTAAATAAAACAAAAGTAAAAATATGCATAGTATTCTAATGCTATACTAAAACTAAAATTAAAACGATGCAAAATAAGATGACATGTAGAAAGAAATGAGCACATAAGCACACATATTAACATAAGTGGATTTTAAATGACGATTATGTAGCCTAATTGTGGCATCTGTAATTGCAATTTGTTCTGAGATATTCCACTCCTCTATTTCTCTCATGTTATACACGTTTAATCAAATGGGTTAAAGAGTTTTGATAGTCTCTTTTATCCAGCCATTCCATGTTTTCACGATGTTTAGGAATTTTTTAGTATTAGCAAGTACACAAACAAATCGGTAGAAAAATCTGATGAGATTTTAGAGAGGCTCTCTCAAAAGCTCCATAAAACTTTTAAATAAACGTAAGTTGCTGAGGCTGTTTATTTTGGCCCCTGACATGGGAAGGAATCCCATTTCATTTTGTTTGAAATAACAATTGAAAAAGGGGTGACTGTGAGAGAGTTATAGTGGGAGTTATTTAGTCTGGAATTCGTCCTCATTCATCAGAGCGGTGATTGGACTCTGCTCTGGTGGAATAAGATGCCTCTGCTTTGATAGAGATGTAGGACGGACTGGCGCCGGCCAACAGAGGATGAACTCTGAAGAAGTCATGACTCCCCTGTCTAGAATCCACTCAGATATGCTGTGCCACCCACAGTCTCTATCTGTCCTTCCTGACTAAATGATGAATAATGTATCAGATCTGATTGCATTCAGTCTGGTTTAAAGTTTATCTTGTGCATTTCACTCATTCTGAGGACAATGACCACCTGCATTTGTCAGACTACCTTTTTTTTTTTTTTTTTTCTCATTTAGCAAGAGAAAAATTCCGGCTTGAATACCTGCGATGAATACCTTCACAGTTCTGTGTGTACATCCATAGATTTACTCAAATGAAACAAGAAAATGCTCTTGAAGTACCCTTCGGAGCAGTTCTGGAGATGTTATTCATGTAGCCTACTGTATTTATGTCCTCATTTAGTGAGATGGTTAATATCACCGGAAGCGTCACGCGCAGGTCAGTATACTAGTAAACAAAACGTACGTCTGCAGCATACATGAACACGAGAGCTAAGAATTCATCTTTTTTTTTTTTGCAATTGCATTGAAAGCAGGAGTGTGCTCACTTGTGTGTAAATGATATAAATAACATAAGACTATTTTACACACTTCTGGTAAAACACGCTGGCTAGTGCTGCAGTCTTATCGGCTCACTGACTTCGATGAGATTAACCCCTTTAGGTTTAGAAATTCGTCAAGGTGTTTACTCTGTTGCATCAAGGCAATTCGGTCAATACCTAAAAAGTATTGAACTCAATACCCAGCCTAATAATGAAGTAGAAAATATTTCAAATACATGCTGTACGTGTGAACTTTCTATTCATTTTTAAGCAGCACAACTGTTTTCAACTTTGAAAATGATGATAAATGTTTAATCAGTGTATTAAAATTGATTTCTCAGAATCAAGTGACACTGAATAAAGGCTGTATTGATGACTGCTGAAAATTCACCTTTGACCATCACAGGGATAAATTATAATGAAAAAAAAAAAACATGGCCTATATTCAAATAGGAAACAGTTATTTAAAATGGTAATAATGTTAATGTACAGCAGTATTATGTGTTGCTGTATTTTTTTAAATTTAAATACATGCAGCCTTTTTAAGCACGAAAGACTTCTTTCAGAAACCAACAAAATCTTCTCTTCTCTTCAAATATATACAATATATAGCGATGATTAATAGCGAGCTTGCATTTAATTAATAAAATCATCTTTCCCTCCGACGTATTTGGCTTGAACTCTTGCCAAGTGCTTGCACGTTTCCCAAACACAGACATGGGCATGCTGATGAGATGTTAATTTTTCATTCCTCTCTTATCTGTTGATATTCTCAGAGTGTTTGTGGAATAATGAGCACTCTGCTCTCAAACACGACTCGCTTTTCATTTTAATTGAGAAGCTTTTTGACAAATGCTCAAGGACTTGAATATTTATAAGAGACTTGCATAACACATAAGTATTAAGTTGCTTAATGTTGTCAATGATATCGCTAGATTGTCCCATGGTTCTGAGATGCGCTGGGAGTTATGCAGTGGGGGTTTGAAAAAGGATGAAATATGAGGATGACTCTGTACAGGTCAGCAGAAATCTGATCTTGGGCTTTACCCAGCTGTCGGAAGTAGAGGAAAATAGCAGGGAAGTGTTCTGACCACTGGGTCAAAGGTCAAATCAGAAGGTTTTCATCAAACAGCTGGACGAGACCCAACTGTGTGTTCCTGTCTGACCCTGTCTTGTTTTTGAAAAATCTGTATTCCTTTCAGTTTCTGACCTGATATTTTGAGCTGAATCCAAATATTCAACTTTTTTTATTCTAGTATTTATTACGCACACACACACACACACACACACGTATATATTATATATAATCTATCTCTTAATTAGTTTATTTTGTTCTGCTTGTTTGCATTCAGTTTAATTCATATACTCCCGGTTTAACAGACAAGACTTAAGCTAGTCCCAGACTAAAATGTAGGTTTGAGCCGTCTCGACTGAAAATATCTTTCTCTGAGATATCTTAAAATATATTGTGCCATTGTTCTTGGTCAAGATGACCACATGTAAGGTTTTCAGCTAAGACATTTTTTATAAAAGTTGCTTAATTGCCAATTTAACTATGGCCTATAGTCCTGGCTTAAGCTATTGTGAAACGGTTACATTTAATGTTACATTTAATACCTTTCCAAGACATTTAATCCAGGAAGAGAATATGGCAAGTCTTGTGATTTATTGTGTTGTTACTGTTCTGTGTTTTACATCTATACTCGCTAGTCTAGCATTCTTTCTCCTGCTGTAATGACACCATAGGAGATAACTGATGTTAATTGGTGGGCTTAGAGCCAACTACCTTAGTTACAACCGAAGATTAGCTCATGTGTCTGAAATGGATACGCCCTATGTCTGTCAACGCCATTTCGGTGTTGCTATGGCAGCGTTACACCTTTTCAGTCATTAATATTCGGCATGTCAGTGGGCCGGGACTGCCATCAGCCAATAGCTATTTTCGTTTAGCTATAGTGTACATATAAACACAACATTTTCCAATAGTTCCTCTCTGCTTTTCTTTATCATACCAACACACTTTGCTGAGATCATCAAGATGCCTTTAGGGGGGGGTAGCGGCCCTAATTAAAGTATCTATTTTCTCAACAACAGACACTGGACTTTAGCATAGCAGTAGACTTAAATAGTCTCCAGTTAACTCCAGTGTGAACAGTAATGACAGGTTAGGACCTTAACTCTCATAATACAACTCAAACGCCACTAGAGGCTTATAAAATGGTTCACAAAACAAGTGATTTACGTATAAATAGGAACACATAGGAGAGAGCTGCTGTGAAATATGATTTATTTTATTTTAAGCGTGAAAGGGATGGGTTTCAGAAGTGAATGTAGACAGTGTTTTATTAGTAGTTTTATATGCTATTACAATATTGATTTATAGGTTGAATTTGCTTTTTTTTATATATTCAAATTTTTATATTCAGCATTTGAGTTAAGCTTTATTTTATTTTTATAGTTAACAGTAACAACACTGATGTGGGAAATTGTATCTGAAATGAGGTCAAACCAGTTTGCCATGCTCAGCACAAAAAATTTGGATCCCTTTAAAAAACATGACCTGAGATGAGTTTCTTTTTGCATACTACTTTAGTTGCTTTTTTTTCTCCCAAAAATAGGATATTGCACTAGTATTCTCAGCTTCAGGCTTGTGATATCCGGCTGTGAGATGTTTTTGATGTGGAATTAGTGATGGGGAAGACTGAATTCCAAGGATCCCGTTCTTTCCCTCTCTTTCCACCTTCAGCAATCCCACCCTTTACAGTCACTTGAGAGGGTTACGTCTGCCTCCAGAACTTTCTAAATTCAGCGTGACCGCTCTCAGCTCCACTTTGGGGGGGCTGATTGTGGTTAGTGCAGCACTAAATCAGACCTGTTGATGTGTGGATGGCATGTCACTGGTCTGAAGGGACGAGAGATTTTCTGTGCAAGAAGAGTGGAAATATGACCAAAACAGATGTATGCGATGGCCTGATTTTTAGCTTCAGGTGTCCTTACAGGGAGCAGTGAAGACGATTCTGTTGAGTGAGCTGTTGTGCAGTCTTCATCTTATGCCATTAATAATTCGTAGCTGTCAACATATGGCCCTGGGCTAGTGTAGGTTAGTAGTTAAAGGACTGACTCGGTTACTCGTTTTATTTTTTAGCACCCTCATAATAACCGCCTTGTGTTTCTCAATCTCTTATACTCTCTGTGTGTTATCTGCGTATATCTGGACGCAAGTATCTATAGCTTTCTTCTATGTGTCTTGATTTATGGCCACATACGTTTGCTGTTGCCAGGCAAGACTGGGTGTGTGTATGTGTGTGTGATTTTGGGATGGGGAATAGGGTTTCATTTTTACAAGGTGTTGACATGAATTATAACACGTAGAGTCACCCAGACTGCCCGGCAGCCAAGATTCAACCTAGATACATTGTCCAACCAGAGAGCTTATCACTTCATACCCTGTTGGTCTTATCTCTTTTTGTTAAAAACACAAGTAGATTATGTGTTTTTGTGTGGATTTCATGGGTACGTTAAAATCTGCACTAGAAAAATGACACACCCTATTACTCAACCTGAGCAACAAACCAACCTGTTTGCACTTGTCCCTTGTATGCAAATGCATTTCGCTCATGCATGACATAAACACACACGCGCACACACACACTCATGATTCGTCAGCTGTACCTGGATTTTAAGACTCTTAATGAGTTTTAATTTTGAATCCATTAATATATTCACAATGATTTTGTTGTGAACACCAAAGATGTGTAAAGTACAATACTTAGTGCTTGATGTTTGCTTAATATATAAATATAAATATATATAAATACACACTACCGGTAAAACATTTGGGGTCCGTAAGATATTTATTGGTTTTAAAGATGTTTCTTATGCTCATCAATGCTGCATTTATTAAATTGAAATAATATTATACAATATTAAAAAAAGAAATTCTGGATTTTTAATTTAAAATAACCGTTTTCTGTGTGACTATATTTTAAAATGTAATTTATTACATTTATTACCTGTGATACAAAGCATAATTTCTCCTTTCTTCAGTGTCACATGATCCTTTCAGCAATCATTAGAATATGATGATTTATTACTAGAATTGTCAATGTTGCAAACAGTTGTGCAGCCAAATTGTTGTTTTGTTTTTTTTTTTTTTTTTTTTTTCTCAGGATTCTTTGATGAATAACAAGTGAAAACAACATAATTTTTACCAAATATAAAACATTTTTAATGTAATATTTAACACTTTTAAATGTAAATCTATGCTTTATGACATTTTTGTTCATTTAATAGATCCTTGGTTAATAAAAATATTCATTTAATTCAAAGAAGAAAGAATAAAAATGTACTGATTCTGAACAGTAGTATAACAGTAAAAAAATGATCAAAGAATCCTAAAAAAAGCTATTAAGCAGCTCAACGGTTTTCAACACTGATAATAAAAAAGCAGCATATTAGAATGATTTCTGAAAGGATCATGTGACACTGAAGACTGGAGTAATGATGCTTTGTATCACAGGAATA
>JAUMHI010000043.1:11657732-11682940 GCA_032359435.1 Enteromius unitaeniatus | reverse complement strand
TATATATATATGTGTGTATATGTGTTTGTGTGTGTGTGTACTTTATGACAGTCAAACAGGTTTGAAGCTACAAGGAAAAGTGTTTTTGTTTATTTAATAAAAAGAAACATTTTTCACAATATTATCTTCTGTGTTCCACAGAGATAGTTGCACAGGTGTAGAATGACATGAGGGTGAGTAATAATGACAGAATTGGGCTGAACTATCCTTTTATCATTTTCAAAATAGTTGACATTAGAACTGCAGTGATGTGTGAGAAACAGCAGAAGGCAATTTCAACAGTACTTTCACTTTTGTTAAGTCTCACCTCTAAATGTTTCAACATAGTTTGAAGTGCGCAATTCTCTTGAGTTACTGGAATCGGTCACTTTTTATTTAAATAACGCTTTTAACAATACAGATTGTAGAGTGATGGTAATGTACAATGATGAGATTAAACTATTTATTTATTAAATGCAGAGACTGTCTCTGTAATCAAAATGACGATAATCGCTAGAAATTAGGTTCCCCCAACTAAGCAAGCCAGAGGCGACAGCGGCAAGGAACCAAAACCCCATCCGTGAGAGAATGGAGAAAAAAAAAACCTTTGGAGAAACCAGACTTAGTTGGGGCCAGTTCTTCTCTGGCCGGACACCCAGCACCTAACTTCCTGTTCAATTTTAAGTGCATGTCAGATTGTGCAATGGACTTATAATGTGTGTGTTTGTGTGCGTTTGGTTCCGGTGATCCGTCCACAGAGCTCATCTAGGTGTTCTGGTCTCCGATGAAGATCATCTCTTTGTGCTGATACACCATCTGATCTGAATACGGACTGAGAAACAGAATAAGAAAGATTAGTGTAAAAGAGTAATATTAGTGTAGATGCCATTCTTTTTACGATGTAAAGAGTACATCGTGTGTTAAGGGGAGTGTTCCCAGTTCTGGCTGATCTAATTAATGCAGTTTTGATTAATAAATGTGTGTTAAGTGTAAGCCGGAGTAAAGAGATGTGTCTTTAATCTAGATTTAATTGACAGAGTGTGCCTGCCTCCAAAACAGTATTAGGTAAATTGTTCCAGAGTTTGGGCGCTAAATAGAAAAAATATCTGCCACCCGCAGTAGATTTTGATATTCTAGGTATTACCAAATGGCCAGAGTTTTGAGAACGCAGTGGATGTGATATATGACAAGATGACTATAATGTGAGAAGAGCTCGCTCAAGTACTAAGGAGCTAAGCCATTCAGGGCTTTATATGTAATTTAGCAAGATTTGAAAATGTATACGATGTTTGATAGGGAACTAGTGCAGTGTTGACTAGGGCTGTGTGATTTGGACAAAATAAACCCACGATAAATCACGATTTTCTTGAACAATAATTGCGATTTCGATTTTAATCACGATTTTGACACACACAGACATGTTACAGTGTGAATCTGAAGCATTTTTCAAAGCAAAACAATTAACTCTTTATCAAAGACCTGTAACATGTCTCTAAATAAGACACAAGACGAAAAAAAAATAAAATCACCTAGTAAAGGTGTAACAAAATGTCTCTAGAACAGACCTTTGACAAATCAAATAAGTAGTGTGTGTGTGCGTGCATGTAACAAAATAGCTGCGTTCACACAGCGGCAGAATACAGGATTGACAAGCATATTTTCTTTACCATCTAAGTCTCGAAATGTCTCGTTCACACAGCAGCTTTCAGTTTTTTTCAGTTTAGAATTTTTTGTATGAATGAGCAACGGGAGTCAAGCCCGTATTCCTTACCAGTAACCATAACAACCGTGATGAGACAATAAAATTGTCTCCTTATTGTCTTGAGACAATAAAAAAAACAAAACAATAAAATCCACGAATGACAACTAACCGCCAAATGAATGCCAATGAGTTGCACTTGCGGTTTTTAGATTAAAAGCAAATGATCAACAATCAAATAGGTTTGATTTATACTATAGGAAATATTGAGGGAGTTAAGTTATACATTATCACTTTTAAACAACAGAGAGTGATAGACAGAAATACAAAGCTACGTATCCGAGCTACAAACTCTCAGCAGAGTGGCAGGAAACCCATTCATTTAAAAGGGTTGTCCACATACTTACAACCGTCTGTTTGTCTGTGTGTATAATAGTGTTAACACACCAGTCAAAATATTGGCCACACCTATTCATTCTTCATAATTTACTTTTTTTTTTTTTTTTTTAAACCACAAAAGCAAGTTCATCTAAACTATGAAATGACACACGTTGGCGTATAAGAATTATAAAGTGACAGTTGAACTACACTGAAAGTGTCACTTTTTGCATAGATTACAGCTCTGCAAACTGAATTTGCATGTGCTGCATCCTGGAATGGCTGTATCAAAGAGGTTCTCATATTTATTGGCCACCTTGTTTTGGCTCTTCCATCACTTTTGGGTAAAACCCTGCCTCTGTTTTACTAATAAATCTTTGTCTGCAATCAATATTCATCTTTATCAATATACAGCATCAGTCATGTGTGCCTAGACAGACACGCAGTGTATATTTTCTTTGGTCTTGCTCTTTAATATGGCATTGAATTGCAGTTGTGAGTTATTTAGCCTATTCACCCAGTGTCCTCGGCAAAAGACAAAACAAAACAGAAATAGTCCACACATCCACACTCTCACTGTTGTGCTTATTTAAGGTGCTAGACCCTATATGCATCCATTTCAGTGTCATTGTTTCTATGGGACTGAGCAGGTTTTGAGAGTCGATACCCTTCCCAGTGCCCCCCCCATATATGACATGCTATACGTGTGGGTATTCTCGCATGTATTCTGCTGTATCGATGGGGGTAGAGGGGCATATTAAGGGGTAACCGAACTCCCCCACTGGCGCTGGTGTGAAAATCTAATGCGTCCATCCAGCCTTTTGATCCACTTTCAAGTCTCTCACCTACCAAATTAAAAGCTGACGTCTTGCTTTTAGAAATAGATCGTTTACGTAGTGTTTGTCTTGCAGATACAGAGACGGCAAGGGGCGATTGTAAACAGGGTTTCAGGCTCCATATGCCAGGCAGCTGATTGTAAAAAGCAGACACCTAATCCTGCTACCGTGTGCTTCATCCGTCAGCTCAGACCCCCCTGGTGCGAGCGAGGCTGGAAGCGTCGTCTCAGACCGCCAGATGATGACCTGGTCTGGACCAGAGACTTTAATCTCCTAGAGATTAATGGTTGTAGCTTTATGTGCGGCCGTGGCTGTGGAGGGGGATACTGTCAGAGTGTGCCTGCAGCGCTGAGGTTCCTCTCATTTGGCTGGCCTTGTTGCTCACGAGTGTCAGCGTAACGATTACTCATGGACTAGATGTGCTAGGATGGTTTATTATTAGCGGTTCTACCCCAATCAGTCATTGGAGGAAGGTCTGAGGGGCAAAAATAAAGAGGTAACCACCCTGAGCTTGTCTGCGTGTTGTTTACAGGGATATTTTAGACCTGGAAGAGCTCACATATTTACCGCCAGAGGTTGAACGTCCTTGCCATTTGGCATAGAGGAGCAAAGCAGACACCGACAGAAAGAGAAGAGAACGCAAAGCAAGATAGAAGCTGTACGGATAGGAGGGCGGTCTGACAGAGAGGGGAAGAGACAGATACTCGGCCCCAGAGGAGGAGCTGCTGTCCCGGGGCTGGTCCCTGTGCTACAGCGGCTCACTCTCTGTTTGTTTGCGCTGTTTCTCGTGCCGTGATGAAGTCTCGTGGAGAGCCTGTGGACTGGAGAAGCATTCGAGGACTCTGCCGAGGTTTCTGGTCCCCCTGCGAGGCGCAGGCTGCCTGCTGGAGAGGGGGATTCATTTGAAGACCACAAACACTCGCTGGCTGAGTGTTCTTTTTTTTATTTTTTTTTTTCAGACAGAACTTTTTCTTATTTTTGTACTTCTCCAGACCACGGCAAAAGGACCACCAAGATGAGTCGATGGCTCAAATGCACCTCCATGTACTTTGTAGGTATCAAGATTCTCCAGTGGTACTTTTTCCTTAAAGATAATGAATTGAAAGCTCAACAAAGTTTATGTATGCAAAAGCTGGAAGGAGAGAGGCTGATTTTTAATTAAGTGTATTAAACTGTTGTAGAGAAGCATTCTGCATAAATTCAATGAATTGCAGAATCCTGGAACTGTTGCCTGAGATCTTTGGAGCATACAAGTTCACACAAGCTTCTCGAAAGACTATTTCAGGCTTAAAGCATCTTTTGTTAATGCAAAAGCTTTTTTTTTTTTTTATTTGAGTAATGTGCAATTATTTATTTCCTCTGGTGTTACTTTGGTTTATAAGGTATTTAGTGTCCTGGGTGACTCCAAGCCTTTATTATTATTAGTTATTTCAATTACATTTTTACGTTCAGCATCATGTAAACATTTTCATTTCTATCAGATTTCATTTTTTTTCAATTTATGTAAGAAAAGCTGTTATTTTGTTAAGACTTCAAGTGTTTCATTCCATCTGTGCTTTTGAATATTTGAATACAGGGTGCACTAGAGTTGTTAACATTCCTTCATTCAGCTAACTGCACCTGTGATCACCACCCTGATCAATAGGGGAGTCATGAACAATAGCTGTCACCTCTGCAGCTTTATTGAACATGACACTGCTGTCTTTGTGTACATGCTGATGTTATGAGTGTTCTGATGTGTCTCTCTGTTTCTCTCTATCCTTTAGAACACAGACTGGAACAAGTATGATGACAGGCTGATGAAGGCAGTGGAGAGGAGGGAGGTGGACAAGGTCGCAGCAGTACTTGGCAAGAAGGGCATCATCCCTACCAAACTTGACGTAGAGGGCCGCTCTGCGTAAGTATCCCTGTCACTAAGGATTGGTCACCATGGTTGACTTGTCATCCAGCAACCGATTAGGCTATTAGAAAGGGCAACGAGTTCATCTATATTTGTTTTTCTCTAGATTTGTTTAAGAAAACATGTCAAGTTAAACAGTTCTTCATCACAAACCTTGTTTCCAAATCCTGTGGTCTCAGACCATGTGGTCTAACTGTATAATTTAAGAACATGTTCCTAAGAAAAGTGGCCTCCCTTGATGGGATTAACCCCAAACCGGTCTAATTATACAGGGCATCCTTAAGACCAATGAATTGACTAGGCACCATACCTGTTAGTCGGTTTTGAAAATATGTAGTTTTGCACATACCTGCCTGAAACACACACACACAGTGAAATTAATTATTTAAATACTTGAATACTCTTAACATCTGCATATTTATGTAATAATATAGGCACAACAGTATTTAAAATGTTTAATTATAGGAAGAAATTATTATTATTTTCTTGAATGTATTGGGATTCCTGCTTAAAGTCAGCTTTGAATATAGTACACACTTTTATCATATAAAATTAGAGTCGTCGTTTTTATTTATTTATGCATGTATTTATGCTTTTGTTAAAACTTTGCTATGATAGACCCTATGTTTTTGTCTGATCTGGACTGTAGCATTTTGTGGCTGACCCAAAATTTTTGTAAAAATTGGAAAACATGTTGTGGTTGGAGATGCTTGACCCGATGCAGACCAGAAGAGTCCAGAACAGCCTGGGCCGGAAGTAGGTCTTCATGGAATAAATCTATGCTTGTGTACACGGACTAAATTTAGGATCTAGGCATTTTTTTTCTGTCATGTTAACTGCTTACTTAATCTTCTTCGGAAAGTTCCATGTCCGGAGAGCTTTAGATGATGCCTTTTTTTGATTTTGGGAGAAATGCAGGAAAAGTATTTGTGGGTCAGAGGTGAATCGTTGAACCCCGTTATTCAATATCACACTGAGTGATGTTCCACATTATTACATGGCCACACAGTAGACTCCAACACTTGTGGATCAACTCTGTCTTTTCCTGTTTTAGAAAGCCTAGTTGGCCTCCCATCAATCCCTGATGTTTTTACTGCCTTGACAGGGTCAATGTAGGGCGTAGACGGACACATTTCAGCTTGATTTAACCACAGCTTTGTTTCATTCCCTCATTTAAAGCCACTAGGTTCCCCTTTGGGTTTTTTGTCATAGTGTGAGATTCTTCTTGCCGTGTCGGGTGGAGAAGAGCTTGACTTGTAATAAGGTGCTAGAATTTCTCAGGACTAAGTCAAGAGCGTTGGTCGCCGCTGCAGACGCCGGGTTGGTGTTATAGTGTAACAGAGCTCAATTAATAAACACCAGCCTGTTATATGAAACATGCTTGTGGACATCAGTGTGCCGTAATGGCTGCCAAATGACCTGCAAATGGGGATATGCAACCTTTTTGTGCGTAGTCAAGTGGAATAGCAGGTCAGATTTTGAATTTGTGGAAATCCTCTGTTCATATATAGCAGGACCTCACATGCAGACTGCATTTCTAGCCTGTTATTTGCCTTACCGGTCAGAATAGCTCACAGGGAGGGCAGACCACAGGGCTGTAGGGTGTAATCCAGTAGTTCTGGTGGGTAAATTGGTAACCTGCATTAGGACAGCATTTTTTTGTTGCCGTGTGGGCAGATGGAAATGAGTAGATTTCTGTGTGTTTCTGTCTTTAATAAAGACTATGGAGTGAAATGCACCTGCTTGATGTAGCTAATAAATGTTTAGCTCACAGGAAACGCAGATCAAACCTTCCTGCTGTGGCAGTAACTTTTGCTTCTTTAACACACCCAGTTTTGAAAATAGATGTATGCACACTTTGTAATTAATCCTTTGCAAAAGCTCAATTAGAGTAGACCTGTTTAGTAAGTAAGTTGGCAAGTAATTGGTAGGAGTTGAAAGATCATATATGGCTTAAGTCAAATTGCAAGACTGAAAATCTGACCCTCACTGATGTCAATAAAGTGTCAATTTATCAGTAACTCTCACATTTTAATCATTTCTACCTCAATTTATCAGTGACACTATAACCTGTCCCTTTTTTTTCAAAGATTAAGAGGATATGGTTTTATACTGTGTGTGTTACTCAAATAAAGTTAAAATAAATTATAAATATTACATTTAAACTTTAAGCTTATAAAATACAAAGTGACAATATAAATAAACCCACATAAAACTATTTAATAAATGACAATATTATGAATATTAATGAAACTTAAAACTGTAATGTCAAAATATGAACAAATACTATAATATGTGTATATATAAAAAATATGAAATAATGAGGCAAACAAAGGTCCCTAGAAGCTCTTTATATCATGTATTATGTATTACTACATCTCTCTTTTTTTTTCTTTTTTTGGAAGATGACTAGTAAGATAACAGGTAATACATATTTACTTAAGTTCTTTTTAGAGCCTGAACACACAACAGTTTCTTTAGAAGTTCAAAACATTCTTTTCAAGTTTTTTAAAGGCCTCTGGCTGCAGCAAAATATTAAGAATAAACCTTGCATTCAGTAAAGCATTAAAATTTTGAATGCATTCCACACTTATCAGATACTCGGATGCATTGAAATAGCTTTTGCTGAACTGCAGAGACATCGGTGAGCGACTAGTACAGCATGCAAAAGTCTTGTTTTGAATTCAAACTGACCCCCCATCCCACCTCTCTAGCACCTCTAAAAATACATAATGTATCTTGAAGCCGCAGATATGCGAGTCAGTCAAGGAGTTGGAGCCAAGCTAGAATGACATGTCTGGGTCTTCATGACCATCTGAGCCCTTCAGTCTCCTCTAATGATCGTCACTTACCATTATAACAGTCCATCTACCTAATAAAATGTTATTGCGTTGAGTCATTATATAGTTATGAAATGATATTTAAAGGAACCTGCGAAGCAATGAGCTGTGTCTCCCTTTTGGCTTCACTGGAAATTGCATTAACTTAAATTTGGATTCAATTTAAAAACATCATATAGTAGTGGAACAATGTTGTTTTGATGACTTGCAAAATGATCATAACGCAACTAATGTTGTATGAATGTTTGTAAAAAGAAAGTTTCAAAAAGTGATGCACACTAAGGTTTGTGAACAACACATAAGACACATTGTAACAGTAACAAATTGTCCCAAACCACCACCCGTGGAGTGATGGATGCATATCAGTGTGTGGAGTCAGTCTTCAGGTCAAAGGCCTGTCTGCATGTTTAGCTTCTCACCATCAACACTGTCTAAAATAACACACAGGTGAAAATCTGCACGTCCCTCTTTGCATTTTAAATCGAGCTCGAAGTGCTGATTTTGATCAATTCTGCATCTTGCATATGAATAAAGAAGTTAAATAAAATATGGACATTATCTCGGCCTGTATTTTGATAAGTATGATTAGATGAGACATGCAAGATTAAAAGGTGTGGTTATATAATGTAAAGAGAGAGTACATTTGAGAGAGTTGAGTTTCTCTTGATGAATGCTGATGATGGTGGTAAGAGGCAGGCATCAATTTTCAGCATGCACTTGCCACAAGTTTAACCCTTTCTCCTGTTTCTGTTCCTTTCTCCATTTCTCTTCAGGTTCCATCTTGCTGCCTCCAGAGGACATCTCGACTGCCTGAGCCTCATTCTTAATCATGGTGTGGATGTCACAGCCACGGATGCCACAGGTGAGGATTTTACTCTCGGCTGAGTTTGGATACCAGGGAACACATCTAATGTTCAAATATATCCCATAAATAAACTTAAATGTGCTTTTGTGAACAGTAAACCTGTCCGGCTTCCTAAAGGGATAATGTACAGAAGGGTCATTAATATCTCTCTCTAAATCCAAACCAATTATTTCCAAATTGAGGAACCAGACATGTTTTAGAAATATCTTATGAGCTCGGAATAACTCCTGCTGTTGACATCGGACTTTGGTCTCATCTAAAACAATTCTGTTATCTAATGGCTCTTATCGATTTGTTGTTTTGTTCCTGCAGGAAAAAATGCCTTACACCTGGCAGCCAGAAATGCCCAGTCACTATGTGTGCAGAAACTACTCCAGGTAAAGCTGCTTTCTGCAAGCAGTAATCGTAAGGAATGGATAGAAACTCAATGTGTTTTTGTACTCTTTTCTTTTAAAGCCAGACAATTTCTGCTCTATTGTATCCTCCTTTTGATGTGAAGGACAGGTGCTGAATCATATTTTTGAAGAGTAGATAAGAGGTTTTTCATTGTTGTAATGTTCCGGTTCAATCTTGCATCAATGTGCCCAGGTTTTCTCCTTATATTGTGCCGATACGTCACTAGTTTTCTGTATTATTAGCTACTTTCTAGCATTTTTTGAGCAGCATTGAGCTGCAGTTATTGAACAAAAGATTCATCTTTTCTCTATCTCATTTGGTCCCTTTCTGAATCTCTTTATCATGTTTGATTACAATTTTAATAGCAATCCAGTTATGTTTTTATAGCAATGTGTTGAATCGTGGTGTACAGTAAAACAAATGAACCAAAACGCACCAAAATATAGTACTATGTAAAATATTGTTTACTTTTTTTTTTGCCAATTTGATATTTAAAAAAAAGGGTTTACAGTCATGGCAAAGAATTCTTGAATATAAAATTTAAAATAAACTACTTAATTTGAAATGGTGAATACTTTACACAAAATGAATATTTTCTGAAAAATTGAATTTGTAAATTTCTTTGAATTCAAGTATGTGTAACAAATAAATCGATGACCTGAACTCTGTTGCATGAACCTGACATCCTGGTTATGAGAAAAGGATGCTGTTTGAAGGCAAATTGAGCAGATCTTGTTTACAGATACGCCGCTTAATTTCAATCAATTAATCCACTAATACGTTTCGTAAGAGGGTAAAACTCTCTGTGCCGTTGTGAGTGATGGTGCTTGAGATAATTAAGACAGGAAATGATTCCTATCACTTGCTTGATGACTTCAACAACAGCGTCTTTGTCACAGTGACTTGTTTGTGTTAATTACTTTGCACCGCAGGGAGCAAAATTAGAAAAATCTGACTCTGCTAATTATGTGAAAATGAGTTTTCGTATCTGAAAGTTTGTCTAATGCTTGCCTTTGAAATCACTGACAGCTAATATGAAGTGTAATCCACCTTAGGTGTCATGACTGTGTCCTGTTATTTAAACAACATTGACTCACTGGATGAGAGTATTTTCCCGGGTGTCTGCAGTGTTGACAGGCTGCCCGTACTGTAACCTACAGTCTATATTTCTATGCCATCATCATGTGCAATCTGAAACTGGCTCCTAGAGCCCATCAGATAGAGTTACCCAGGACACAGTTAGCCAGCAAGACCATGTGACCTTGCTACTGGTTTTGGAGGCTGTTGCTAGAGCATAAAAGGTTTTTATAGTGACTGAAATCAGAGGAGTTGTTTTGTCTGAGATAGCAAAAAAGAGATGGAGAAAGTATTGGGTTTGAGAAAGTAGGACAGACAGAGGAATACGGAGAGAGTAAAAGAGATTGTAGAAATGAGGGCACGGGGGGTGGTGGGACTGAAGACCACTGAGGCCAGTATCTTAGCAACACTCCTTTGCTTGACCTGGTTTCACTTCTCAGGTTCAGAATCATTTTAAAGATTTAAACTAGAATCTCACACATCCATGTCCGTCTGGTTCATTCCTTTTTGTTTTTGTTTTTTTTTTGTTCATCTGTTTAGGAGTAGTCGGTCACCATGGATGTTTTCAGAAGTTTAGACTCATCCTCTGACCTTTCAAAGCTTAATGGTCATGTAGTGTTTGTGAATGGCGTGACTGTGACTGTGAGTGTGACGAGTGTTTTGTGTTTCAGCACAATTGCCCAGTGGGAAACGTGGACCTGCAGGGAAGAACTGCCTTGCATGATGCTGGTAAGCAAAAAGCTTTGTACATTTTGAGGTTTTGTTGGAATTGAAGGTTACACTTTTTATTTTATGTTTACACCTATTAGTTGCTTATTAGTATGCATATTAATAGAATATTAGACATTTATTTGTGCTTATTAATCACATACGAATGCCCAATTCTGCATCCCTAATCCTACCTAATACCTAAAATAACCGCTACCTTACTGAATATTAATAAGCAGCAAAGTAAGAATTTGAGTCATAGTTAAAGGGATAGTTCACCCAAAAATGAAAATTTGATGTTTATGACTTTGTTCCTTCAGTAGATTTTTCATTCGGACCGCTACTCGGTCTGTCAGTCATATAATGGAAATCAATGGTCACCAAAGGTTCCAAAGCTTTAAGAGCCAAAACATACACCAATGAAACCAACTGAAACACCCTGCAGCTCATGGAGATGCATTGAGGTGTTAAGACACAAAACAATCTGTCTGAGCTCATTCAGAACATCCGGCATGAGGCGCGTCAACGTGCTCTGGCAATTCGTGTCTTAACACCTCAATGTATCATCACAAGCCCTAGGGTTTAATTTGGTTTAGACGGTGTGTGTTTTTTTACATTTTTTTATTTTTTTATTTGTTGATATATTTTATATTGACTTCCATTGAATCACTGACAGACTGCAACGGTTTGTGTTCTAGTGAAGAAACAAAGTTAGCTACATCTTGGATGTCCAGGGGGATAAACAAATTTTCATTTTTGGGTGAACTATCCCTAAGTTAACAAGCGTTACCTATTCTAAAGTGTTACTGAATTGAACTCCATTCCACCTAACTTGGATTTTTTTTTTCTGCTCCCTCCATTTTTTTTTATCCCTTTCATTCATTCTTTTTCCTTCCTCCTACAAGAAGTGTTGAAGCAGAGATGGAGAGGGTAGTGGATGAACAGTGAATGTGATTCTTTGAGGCGGCAGTAGTCGTAATCAATAAGTTGTAGTTCACAGGCTTATTTTCCTTCCCTCAGAAGGCTTTCATGTAAGATTTGGAGCTCTTGCTCTTACTCAGTGCCCAGTGGAGGTTTTTAGATTTCTTTTTTTTTTTTATGTTTGAGTGTGATATCCAATGAATCTAATTTACATGCTTGGGGGAAATGTTATGGAATATTGTTATTGTTTGTCTTTTCAGTTATGGCTGGCTGCTCCTCCAGTGTGAAGCTGCTCTCTGACAGCGGGGCATCAGTTAATGCCAGCGATTTTGTGAGTTAATATGTGACTTCTGGGATATTTAATATCCTGATGTCCTCTCATTCTTTTTACCTGGAGAAATGTTCTGTATTTTTATTTCCCCTCAGACTTTATCTTCAAATGCTCTCTCAGATTTGTATTTATTTTTTTGAGTTAATGTTAATGTGCGTTTTATATGTTTATAGGATGGTCGGACTCCATTGGTGCTTGCCACTCAAATGTGTCATCCACACATCTGTCAGCTGCTGTTAGAGCGAGGAAGTGACATTACAGTCAGAGACAAACAGAACAAGTAAATATCACATTCATATTTCTCAGTTTTTCTTGCTTTTCTTACTCCATGTTTTTATTCAGCTATAGTGAATTTATTTATACATTTAGATTTATACATAGATTTTATCCACCTTATTTTTAATTTAAGAGCTGTAGCTGCCATTTTTTTACTTTAAGTATCAGGTGCTTTCAGTTATTTTAGTGGCTTTATAATACAAATAAAGCATAATACCTTAAGTTATCATCCCTTATCATAAACACAATGATATGTAGCATAAACAATTTAAGGCTGCACTGTTATTCGTCTAGCTGATGAATCTGAAATCTCACAATTTCATGACAAATAGCTTGCTTTCTATTATATAAGAAAAATAAGGTTAATAGAAGGATATAACAAATGTATTTGTGTTACCCTTGTCCTATTAGTCCACTGAAGTATTTTTTAAACGTAATGTTGATGTCGGACAGCCGTATTGAAAATGTGTTTGTGTACTTGTTTGTTCACTCAGAACAGCATTGATTCTGGGCTGTGAGTATGCGTGTAAGGATGCTGTGGACGTTTTGTTGAAACATGGCGCTGATGTCACTGCTGTGGATGGTTTCGGCCATGATAGTTATCACTATGCACGGCTCAGCAAAAACCAGGAGCTTGTCTCTCTGGTCAAGAGTTATCTGGACAGTGCCACAAAAGGTTTTGTTGCTTCCTATTTTTATGATCTCTCTCTTAAACTGCATTGGAACTACATTATATAACATTCTTGACATAACGTAATCTAAACTGGCATGTTTTGTAAATGCACGAGCAGCAAATGCCTGTTAAATGTATCCAGAGATGAAGTTTTATTGTACACACAATTTTATGGTTTGTTGCATTTTATTATTTGCATCAGTTGTTGTTTGTCACATCAGAACAGATCGAAGTCTGTAATCTAATGTACTCGACATTCAGAGACATAAATGAGAACAGATTAGGAGAGGAATCTTACATTTTTAAATTGAAAACAAAAAAGGAGGGTGAAATCAAACTGGTTACAGTCCAAGCTTTTTGTAGATGTGTCCAGAAAAAGCACTCCAAATAGCCATAGTGGCAACAAACGGAGCGAAAAAAAGTGATGTGCCAACCAATTTCTGGCACACATTACTGTTTTCACTGGAACGAGATCTTTCTTTATCACTCATTACTTCCATTGTCCTTTGCATTTAGGTGTTTTTTTTAGTTATTATTTATAATTTAAGTTTGTTTCACGTATTGAAACTTTTCACTAAGAGGCTGATGAAAATGTCTGCCATTCTTTCAAATCAGTTGAATGCAACTTTTTGTCAGATTTTTAATCCTTTCCCCCCCTGCAGTTCACATTACTTTGTTGCATCACTTTTGGTGTGAATAGGCCTTTATCAGGTAGTAAGGTTATAGAGATCAAAGCCCCAAGAGCTTATGCACACGCTTCCTAAGAAGAGTGTAGAACAGTGTCTTTTCAGCTTCATACTTCAGAGTAAAAATATAAGAGATTATGCATACCATAACTCCTGAGGGATGTAAAAAAACCCCATCTCAATTCTCCTTCTGTATTTAATTATTTATTTCTGTTGTTTCATGAATTGCTAATTAATCATTACTCATTTGTATTCACAGCAAAAGAGGCGGCCAAGATGGAACAAAAAAAGAGACAGGTATATAAAGCATTTTCACCTTCACTTCCTTCTGAGCAGCTCACTGCAGAGGAGATTTAAAACAAACATACGCTACAGATTATAACCCCCCCTCACTTATCAGTGTCTGAGTTTAATTACTTACTCCAAAACATACCAATATATTTTCTTACAACGTGCCTCTCAGAAAAGGGCTGCCGTTATTCTCATTGTAACTTCACTAAAGCCATCTAGAGCAGTGAGTCTTGAATCCTATGAATCCTTTGATGTGCAATGTAGTTTGTTTCAAAATAAATTATTTGAATCTACTGTATTTATTTATTTATTTTTTAAATCTCAAACCATGTTTTGTGTTTTTGATGTTCTAATCTGACTACCGCACTAGCGACTGCAGTGCTTTGAATTTTTACGCACTACTGCCACCCAGTGTTTAATAAAACTAATGCACAAAAAAAACCATACAGCACTTTTTATCATTTAAGCTCCCTTTTATCCTCATGAAGTTCACTTATCTTAGTAAGTCACAATTTTCTCATTTAAAAACTGCTTTAAAGGCAGTATGTGTGTAAGGTCAAGCTGTAATAATCAGTGACCATGCTGGAAAACTGCAGCCAATCATTTCTAACGTGTGGATTTATCAGAAGGATATGTAGAGCAGCTATTTCTTTTCCACAGCCAGGACCAGCACATTTGTTCATCTGAACACAAAATTTCTAATTTACATGAACAATATTAGCCTAAAATGATAACACTATTTTTTTTTTTTTTTTGTTGCAAGTTAGCTTTTGACCTGTAATAAGATCATCATGATTAATTTTCGTGTGGCTTATCATTTTTGTATTTTGTTTTCTGTGTCAGTTGCAATCTGTGGACATGGTCCCTGAAACCCCTAACCGTGATAAAATCATACAGGTGAGGGCCAGTCAAGTCTCCAGTAAAATGTTCTTGTTCTTTATTAATAGTTTGTTTGTTATTGTTCATTAGTATCAGACCTTACGTATTCTGTAGAGTTAATTGGTTATTAATTATAAGGATTATAAAACATTAATCGTGCAATCAATGGCTCTGTTAGTAAATGTGTGTATGTTTGTGTTTTCTAGGACCTGGAGAAAAAGAATGAGAGCCAACAGGACACACTAAAGAAGTTCCACCAGGAACAGAGAACGCTGCTCGATAAAGTTAAAATGCTTCAGCAGCAACTCAGTCAGGTATTTCTTACCGCTTTTTGAAATTGGCCAATTTATTAGCAAGTTTACTATTTTATCTGAATTGTTCAGAGCAGGCAGTTGTGTATTTTTGTTGTAGTAGTTCTATAGATATCTTTGTAAAATGTGTTTCTCTCTCTCTTTCTAATTGATCCTTTTTTTAGGAAAAGTCAACTGTGGAGGACATTCACAAGGAGGTAATTTTTGTGTCCTGGAAGTGCTTTTCTTCTGTCCCAGTGACATTTGTTTATTCTCACTTTCATCTCTTCATTTAATTTCTGCCACAGTATTGATGGAAGGTTGTTTACCTTTGTTTGGTTAGTTTGGGTGTTAGTTGCTATTGAATATTCATGTGTATCTGTTTTGTACACCAGAGAGAACAGCTGAAGCGCTTACTTTCTGCCAAAGAGAAGGAGGAAGGAGCCAGAGCCGTGGAGACTGTAAGAGTCCAGCAGCGGAGCCATTTGGTCAGTAAAAATATTTGCAACATACTAATCAAGGACTGCTGCTCGTTAACTCCAAATCCAGCAGTTGATGATCAAAGTTTGAGGAAAGGATGAATAAATCTGCATGTTTTTATTTTACAGGGAGATTACCCTGGCCAGTCAGTGATCAAAGGTGATTTTGTCTTTTAAAGTTTGGATCTTTAGACTGATTAATTATGGCTCTTCTGATATTAGAGACCTCAGTATAAACAGTGTGCTGATGTTGAAATAATGTCGAGTGTAGGGGTATCAGACATTTTCTGTAAGTAAAGTTGTTTTTGTGTGTTTTCATTTTGGGTCCTTTTTTTCTCTGCAGGAAAAGACAATGTACTAGTTCGACAGTCACACAGTCTGGATTCTGCTCAGGTGAATTTAAATCTCTTCAAATTTTCTTAATATTAATGCTAAGGATTTCAGATCAAAAAGCTCATTTTCAGTCAAACACTTTTTTTAATGCCAATATGTGCATTGTGGGCGTCATATAATTAGTAATAAAACAAAAGCAATTGCTATAAAAAATAATCTGTGACATTCAACTGTGTTTATTATTACTCTGTATGCACGTGTAAATACACAGAAGCAAGTCAGTTCAGTGTGCATATATAGATATCATATTTTCCTTATGCAGTTCAACAACAGCAGACTTCAAGTGCAAAGCTTATATGTAAAGTCAACAATTGATTCTAAAGGTTTGCTGAGAACGCTCAAGCTTTACATACGGTCATTTCACCCAAGGTTTGGTATTTTAGTTTTTTTTTTTTTTTTTTTTTTTTTTTAAATGTTCAGTAATGTTCAGCAGTGAGCAGACTGGCTGTGTCAGCTGCGTTAAGCTTAGGCAGTGGCAGTCAGATAAGTTGCTCTCTCTCATATCACTTCAGAACCTTCATAGCCTGCAGTGTCAGAAGGGTTTATGATTTATTAGCTCAATTCTCTGAAGGGACGTACTATGCTTGGGATCAGCTTTTGGGCAGATGTGGTGGATGCAATTTTGTTGTCACATTAGCGGCAGAGACATCTTTACTCTCACCTGTGTTAGAGGTCACTGCACACTTTAAAAAGATGAAAAAAATGCACCTACTAAAGTAGAATCAGATGTCTGACTTGGGATGTGGCCTAGTTAAAGTTTTCTTTTGAAAGTTTTAAGCCCTAGTGTGACCCCATATGCGAAAAAGTATGCAACCATTTCATCTTCTCATCTCTTTTAATGCTGGCTGTTGATTTTTTTTTTTTTTTGTTATTAATTTAAAAAAAAATTTACCCCTAATTTCTTGTTCTAATAGTCAAGAGGAAAAGGAAAGCCGTGAAGAACAAAAAATATTTCCAGGCTTTTCCACTGTGGCGCAGTATCCACTTAAAACACACAGATGCCAGCATCATTTGTTAGAATATTTTGTGTGATTTTAATAATAAATGCCTACTTGTGTTTGAATTCAGATCTTGCAGCCTACAGGACCCTCTCGATCTGTGGCTCGACCTTTGGAGCTGTCTCTGCCAGTGGCTGGGGATCTTGAGACGCTTCATCAAGAGCTCGAATGTGTCCGCAGACAGCAAGAGGTTGCACAAGAGGAGGTGGGCCGTCTTCAAAAGGCTCTAGCAAGCAAGTCTCAGGAGTGTGAGGAGCTCACTAGGAAGTGTGAGACCACCAAACGCGAATCGGATCAGCAGGTAAACAAGCTGGAGGAAGCCATGGGAGATGTGCAGAAGCGAATGATGGACTCTGAGGCAAAGGTGAAACAGCTTCAGACTCATGTTGTGGCTGTAAAGGAGCATCTCAGTAGCCAAGTTATTGATGACCTCAAAGCACAGCTGAATGAGGTGAAGGCAAAGTATGAAGGTGCTTCTGCTGAGGTTGGAAGGGTCAGGAACCATTTAAAACAGAGTGAGAAAGCTTTGGAGGAGTATAAGAAAAGTGAAGGGCTTCTGGCTGTGGAGGTTGAGAGGCTCACTGCAGAGCTGAGTGCAATGCAGGAGGATCATAAAAACCTGGAGGAGACGCTCTTAAACATGGAGGGTCAAGTGAAGACTACGGATGCCAGGTTAACCTCAATGGTTCCAGGAGAGAAGTTTGACAACATGAAGAACCTCCTTACCAATGCTGTTGACGAGAAGGAGCTACAGCTGGCTGAGTTAAGAGAAGATTATGACCGCGTGCTGGAGGAGGTGGCAGAGCTCCACCGTGCAATGGATGACCGACAAACGGTCCCCTTACAAGAGCACGAGCGAGTCCGGTCTGCTCTGGAGGAGCAAGGCTTAACCATGAAGAAGAAACTTGCAGATGTCACTGTAAAATGTCAGTCATTGATATGTGAAGTAGAAGAAGGTGAGGATGAGAGAGAACTGCTCAGAGAGGAGCTGCAGGAGCTCAGCAACAATATGAAGACCAAGTTTGTTACCCTGGAAAACCATGAGGAAGTGAAGAGGTCTATGGGACTCGCGGTGGAGGAATTGAGGGTTAGGTTAGCCGAGGAGACAGAGAAGAGAAAACAGGCTGAAGAGCAGCTACAAAGGCTGCAGGAAGAGAAGACCTCTCTTTGTGAGAACATTGCCAATCTGAGGAGCATGTACATCCCTTGTGAACGTTACGAGAGCGAGATGGCTGCACTCACGGAACACAACACAGAACTGGAAAGAGATCTTAATAGCCTTCAAAATCAATACCAAGAGAAAGTCAGTGAGCTTGAGATTTTGGCAGCTGAAAAATCATCGCTGAAGCAGAGCTTTGACATTGAATTCGTCACAAAGAATGAGCATGAAAGAGTGCAGGTGGAGTTAAATGAGGCTTTGGAGAAAGCGAAGACTGAAATCGCAAAGTTGCAGGATGGTTATAGAGTTCGGGACGAGGAGTTACAGAAGGCGAATGAAGGAAATGCTATGTTGAAGAAGGAGTTTGAGAATGTGCAGGCCAAGTTAGAAAATGACTATATTAGCCTTGTGGAACACGAGAAATTGAAAAGCACAATGAGCAAAGCACTATCAGAAGCGGAGGAAAGAGCTCAAGATGCCAACTCCAAGCACCAGTGTGCTCAAGAGAGCGCATTAAAGCTCCACGAGGAAATTGAAGCACAGAAGAAAGAACTGGATACTATTCAAGAGGCATTACAGTTGAAGTTTGTTCCATTGACTGCTATGGAGGAAAAAGAGCTGCATTTTAACACAGCTTTGAGGGACTTGGCAGAAAATCTTGCCAAAATGCAGGAGAAGTACGATGGCGAAAAGACCAAAGGGGAATGCCAAAGGCAGGAGAACGAAAAATTGAAAGATGAGATGGGGTCTCTGCAGCAGAAACTTCAGACAGGGATTGTGTCCAGTGAGAAGTACAAAGAAGTAGAAGATCGCTGCAAGGGCCAGGTGGAGGAGCTGAGTCTGAAGTTAGTGGAGCTGGAGCAGCAATATAAAGAGGTTACAATCCAGCGAGCCGAACTAGAGGAGAAAAATGCAATGTGCAACTCTGAGATCCAGAGTCTCCAAAATAAACTGAACAGTGAGTATATCCATCTGGAGCAGTTTGAGGCCATGCAGAGCTCTTTGAGTGGCAGCCTGCAGGAGGCGCAAAAGGAGTGCAAGTGCGTACGTGAAGCTCATAGACTGGAAGTCCAGCGTGTCCATGAACTAGAGAAACGGCTTCAGAGTCAGAGCTGTGACGAGGCCCAGTTTAGCCAGGTAAGAGAGGCTCTGGAACATGAGGTCAGTGAGCTTCGCTTGGCACTGCGAGAGGAGGAAGAAACCAGTGCGCAGAGGGCTGAGGACGTAGCTACTCTGCAGAATGAGCTTCTCAGAGCCACGCATGCTCTGGATGACCTCCGTAGCCATGAAGAGCAGGTGACTGAGCTCAGAGCTGAAAAACAGAAGTTGGAGGAGGAGGTGCGTGAACTTGGTGATCGGCTATCAGGACTGGATGAGCAATACGAGGACCTATACAGGGAAACAACTCTGGCTAGGGAGGGTGAAAAGAGGGCGAGAGCAGAAACCGAGGCCTTGCAGGTAAAGAGTGCCTCTATTGAGAAGGAGATCCGAGATCTGAAGGAGAGATACGAGGAATCAATGAGCACCATTGGAGAACTGCAGAAGAGAATTCAGGCATCCACAGAGCAGACTGAGCTTAAAGACAAAAGGGTGAGATGGTTGTATACCAATTTGTTATTTGGAAGAGCTTTTTCGGTAAGTGCCTGATATTTTGTCTTGTTATAAGCAAGGTGTTCTTCGTTTCAGATCACAGAACTGTTGGCAGATGTTGAAAGGCTGAAACAGGCTCTGAATGGTTTATCCCAGCTGGCTTATGCTGGCAGCACGCCCAACAAGATACAGACTCAACACATTGACAAACTCCAAGCCCAGGTCAAGAGCCTCCAGCAGCAGCTGGCTGTGAGTAGCTCTGTGCACATGCATCTACCAGTAGATTTGTTAGTAATTGCCCACAAATATGACATGCCGTAACCTTGGACTAAATAATACACTCACTTACTGACTGAACTGAATTCATGATGGAATCTAGAGCTTTCTGCCCAATAAAAAAGTTGAAGCAAGAAATGGGGACTGATAAAATGCTTCCAAGATTTGGTGTTATTCTGAAAAACTATTAAATGGTCTGTTTTACTTGAGTGCTATAGTATATGTTTACTTTTTTGTTCAATAATGTGTGTTTAATTTAAAAACTGTGTTAAAAGTTAAAGAAATTTGCTAAAATTTAAACGACTATTTAAATACTTTAGAAAATATAATTGTGATTTCATAGACAAACCCAAGTAACCTTGCAAGACCTTATTATGTGGAACTTGTAAAACGCTGTGCAATATATCTTGTCTTTTTTTTTTATCCAAACAGGATGCTGAGAGGCAACATAGAGAAGTGGTTTCAATTTATCGAACTCATCTTCTCAGTGCAGCACAGGTAATTGTGTGTGAATGCGAGTTGGGTTTTTTTCTTTTCTGCAGTAGCAGTTCCTTCTGTTTTGCCTCTATGTCAAGGTCATTTCTTGAAACCTCTTAGGTATGTTACAGTGTATGTTTTTCTTTGTACCGTAGATGACATGCAGAGATCAACAGTGCTGTTATATTGAGAAACTGTAATAGTATACAGGTCATAGCCTGTAGTTGCATAGAAGTTTCTTGAAGCAGTTCTAAAGATGGATATGTCCTCACTAAATACCGGTCACTTCTTTTCTTTCAGGGTCACATGGATGAAGATGTCCAGGCTGCCTTATTGCAGATAATTCGAATGAGACAAGGTTTTGTGTGTTGAACTCGGCACACTGAGACTACACTGACTCCAATTCATCATTCTCATAGTAACCTCCCATTCAACTCAGTGCGGTTTGATACTGCTCTGGAATACTTTGCTCAGAAAGTCTGATTTCAGCATTTGACATGTCCTGATTAGGTTGAGCATTTAAGCACTAACATTGTGTATCTATAACCTAGATTTGCTCAGTGACAGTACTAGATATAGCAGTAAGGTTAGTTCTACTTATCCAAAAGCAAAACTCAAAGGATAATGATTTAGTCACACTAGCGAACTAGGTACGCTATTGCTATATGCTATAAGGGTGATGGAAAGTGTGGATTGCCGTAAAGATGTAAACTGCACATTCAGTAATTGAGTCTCATGTACCTCCTTATTTCATGTTGAAATAACCTAACTACAGTTTAAAGAAGAACATTCCCTCCCTCCACTCTTATAGCCTTGATCTGAGCTACATGTACAGTGTATTAATGAGGGACGAGAGATTTTAATGTTCTGTTCTTAGGGCAGCATTATTGTATCCTCAGCAGTGATTACAGTAATATTATGGTTAGTGGAAGTGGATCTTTCAACACTAGCTTCCAGGCTTTACTGGAGTGGTGGGCAGAGACACATTGTAAGCAGACAATAGTAATACTACATATAAGTACATTACACAGAAAGAGCATAAATGCACAATAAAAGGTTTTTTTAGAGGGTCCCAGTTTTGTTATGGTCCAAAGTTATCATAAAAGACCAGAGCACACCACTGCAGCTTCTTGAAACACTTATCTTTTGCCGTTTTGCCCTTGTTCATACACTGGATCGTTCGTTCCAAATACGCATGATGTATTTGAGTCAGTGGGTGTCTGTTGGGTTGGGTGATGTATGGTGGAGTGGTTGTTTTACTGAAGTGTTTATGTAAAATTGCTTTGCTTCAGCAGTGACTGCGTCTCATGAGCGAAGCTTTTAACACTGAGGACTGTCATAACACTCTATCCCTCATGGTCCTGTATCCTGGCTGATATCGCCATCTAGTGGTGTGACTTGGCTGGCCAAGTTTGATGTGTGGTTTTGTGTAGGAGAATGTGATGCATTTAGGTATTCTCCTTTTTGATGCTTCCCAAATCTGATTTATCACATTTTACATGGCTTTGTAATACTTTTGATTTATGAACAACACCATGTTTGTGGGAACTATTGCAGAATTCAGCAGGACTGGAATGGAAAGGCACAATAATCTGTTCAGGTTTCAGAACACGACTGTAGACTGACATGCTTTATATTTTGTCGATCTGTTTTTGTTTTTTTTTCCCTCCTTCATCTAAACTGTCAAATTATCATTTAAGTTTCCAATCAGATATTTTAAATTGAGCACCCAACCATGGCTTTCCAGTATTGATTATAATTTCTTTTGAAAATACCACCAGAGTTGTGAACCATTTGGTTTGATTGGTATTAACCTATTGGTTTTCTCTTTTGGGGATGACTAATTGTAATAATGTTTCATTATTTATTAGTATTACATTCTAACTGTGCTCTTATGATTATCAGTTAGTCTGTGTTTTTTCTTCATGGACATTTTCTTTTCTTTTTGATTTGCAATTTTGGAGTCTAACATCAATAAAAGTGCCTCTTTTAGACTAAACTGACTCTGTGCAAATGAATAAGATTAAGCCCAGCAGTCTCAGAGTGTCATGAAGTGAACCTTGCCTTTGGCAGACCGTTCCAGCCCCTCTCACTCTCCTTGAAGTGAACACACATGTTGTTACTTTAAATCCAATTGAGGGTTCTTTTATTTTCCTCATGTGGTTTGCATTGATCTGTACCTTAGCATTTAACTTACCTTTAAAACATGAGATTTATAAAAACAAAGAAAAGACAATATTTTTCTCCCCTTAAAGGTCATAGTTAATACTATTTTTAAGGTAAGTAAAAATGTAATACTTCAACAGAATCAGTGTTGTTTTCCTATCTTAGTTTCTGCAATATGCTTTGATCAGTCACTTTTCTTCTATACCAAGCACTGTGTTTCCAGTGAAGATGCTGGAGGTCATCTAAGCTCTAAACTGATTAACAGCTGATTGATTTCACATTTTTGTGTATGTAATTGCTCAAACAACCGCTCTCAGCTTGCCTCTGACTCCCTCTCTCCCCCTCTTCTCTTGCAGTCTCTTGTTTTTATGAGTCTGTTATTTGTGGCCTGCCCTGCATAAGCTGTTCTCAGCAATTATGGCAAATACAATTCAATCTGTTTGGAGCTTTCCCTTTAATCTCATTTCCAGGACCATAAGCAGAACCAGACATCCTCCCACCACTCCCCTCTCTTTCCCTTTCTCTCTACCATTAATCATGTCCGTAAGGATCACAGTGGAACCCTGTCGTTTAGCTGGCCCCCTGGTAGGTGGGCAGACTTGGAGCTGGGGGATCAACCCTGTTCGTGTTGCTTTAATGTGGTTAGTTACTCAGTCAGTAGTCTTTGTGTCGTGATTCACGCTCACTTTGACCACAGAGCCCTCCATGTGTCATGAGAATAATTTGCTCCCTTTTTAGTTAGGGTTTTTTTTCCCTTTCCCTGTCTGTTTTGGTTTTGTATGCATTTGAAGTTTTCTTACCTTTCCTTTTAATAGTTTAATAACAAATGCAGATGTGCAACACATCCCGTTCTGATCAGTTTCACCCTCTTATCTTCGGGTTCTCTTATACGTTGTGCTGGCCATGTTTAGTACCTTTTTAAAAGAATGTCATGGAAAACCCCATCTTTTCTCATTAGCCACCCTGGATCGGTCACCTCTGCTAACCCCTTTAATGTTTTTGCAGAGGTCCCTGCACTTTGTTGCCTCAATAAAGTTCATTTATAGGATAACGGGGCTCTGGAGGACACATGGGGCTGATTTGGACTAGATTGATTCAACATGTCCCCTGCCCAGCTCCTCTCTGATCCTTGCCATGTGATCCATACCTCCCTGACCTCATCATCCATCATATAACACCTGGGATGAGGGGAAAAATGGTTGAAAAAAATAAAAGAGACTCTTTTATTTTGTTGGATTTATTGGCTGGCCGCAGGAGAGTCCCGCTCCCACCGCCAGGCCATGGCTCCATCTCTCCACGGATGGGTTTTTATGCACCCTTATGGAAGACCAAAGGGTTGTGTTCTGTATCTTTGCTGTTTTAGCTCCATTAAAGTGTGAGTTAAAAATAAACATCCTTGTTTGAGTGGGACGGCACATAGGCGGCGGAAGGTTGATTTTAGATCACACAGGTATAAAAATTTGATACTGTTGAGCACGTTTCAAAGAGACTCCTAAACCGCGAGGTAATTTTGCAGGAGGGGGTGTTGTACTCTGAAGTTGAAATTTTAAACTGCACATTTAAACGGTTACATCTGAGCTCATTGTTGTTCTTTTTCCCTCATTAGCTCTTGGTTAACCACTAATGCCTTGTGTATCAACTCATTTTTACTTTCTCCCCCTTTTTCCGGTCAGGGCTCAACAAGAAACATGTGGTTGTCCTCTCTTCCAAGCTCAAGCTCTTAATAATCCCCAGGCTTCGATGGAAAATCGACTGCATTTCACATGTCTGCTAAGAGCTGACACATGGGGCTGTGTCCGTGGTTTAACAGAATAAGCCTGCGGAATTGATGGTTGGCTGCTTGGAAATAGTGCTGCAACTAATGTACTTTCTTGATTTTATGAAGGGTTTGGTTTTGACTGCTTTTCTTGCTTTGCGGTGTGGGCTTGTGGTTCCTTAAAGGCTTGTTAAGAGGTAAATTGAGGGGAAAGGTGAAGAGAGCATAACGTTTTCCTTTTTTGGCCATCTTTGTTATGCCTTTTTTCTCAACTGGTTGATGTTCTGAGGTCACTAGAGAAAATACTGGTTTACTTTTATTCAGGTAGACCTAAGAACTTATACGAACTAGTTTGTAAGTCTTTATTTCAGGAATGTATTAATAATAACAAGCTGATAATTATTTATGGCAGATAACCAATTAATGACAGAGAATTAAAATGTAAATGTACCGTTTAAGTTTATAAAATAAATAGTAAGATATACAACTGAATTCAGCGAATCAGCATTTTGATGTAGATGACGACAGTGGATATTCAGTTTCAGATTAGTTGAGGATGACATATTACAGTGTTTTTGAATTATTAATATTAGCAAATGTAAGAAAAAAAAATGTATGGTACAACGAATTACAGTGGGGCAACTTAAATGAAACCTTTTTTTTTTTTTTACCTTTAACATTCATCAAGATAGAAAACCTTTGCAAATCGTGATTTATTTATTTTTTTATGTGTATATTTATATATTAAGTAGAAATACAAATGTATGTGTATGTGGGGGTGTGTGTGTGTGTATATATATATATATATATATATATATAAATAATATAAAATCTATAAACATGTTAAGTAAAATAAAATATATACTGTATGTGTGTGTGTGTGTGTGTA
>JAUMHI010000043.1:11646191-11657400 GCA_032359435.1 Enteromius unitaeniatus | reverse complement strand
TACATGCATATATATATATATATATATATATCATGTGATAGTCAACATAGTCTCAATATATTGTGCAGTGTATTATCTTTATGATAACCATAGACTGACAATTACTGCTGAACTGTTATATATTATTTTTAGTTGATCATGTTGTTAAACTAAAGAACCATTCCTGGTGATCTTCAAGTGATTTGTTTTGCCTTTTCTTCTTGCACCCAGCTTTCAGTGTTCACTTCCTTGGTTTCGTACCTACAGCAGGAGGCCAGCAGTGGGGTGAAGGTGCGGCTCTGGAGGTGTTTGAAATGTTTAATGTTCCTGAAGAGTTTCCTGCTAGCAGAACATAAGGTGTTAGTTTATTCATTACTCATTAGGCTCACAGTCAAAGTGCTTTAGGCAGATTCAGGGTTGTGACTGTCGATCATTAGCGTTGAAAATGTGCATTTGTTAGACAAAGCCGCAGTCACACAATCCAATTAAGACATGAAAGCCCCCGTCTCCTAGGAAGGAATTCACAATACATAAACAGGCTGTAAAGTGGAAAATTACATCTGCATTTGCTTCTTTCCTTGAAATTCGGCCACATTTGGTAAAATGCTAAACCCTTGTTGAACACTTTGTAAGAAAAAAGGAAAACTAAATTAATACCATGTGTTTTGCAAGCAACACAGGGGTTTATTGTAGTGTTGAGTTTAAGGCACAATCTTGCCTACATCTTTGTAAAGTGGGAGTTTGGTAGATTTAAACAAGCAATAATGGTCAAATAAATTTTTTGTTGTTTTTACCAAATTTGCCTTGAAACTCTTACCTGCTTTTATATACCAGAAATTCATTATCTAAACCGTCTCTAATTAAGGTAATTAAGGACAGGCTCTTTTGATGTGTTGAGTGTGTAAGTATAACATGCCTTCAGATGTTAATTAAATTGCTTTTTCCGCTCTTCTTATAAGGCAAGGTATTGGATTAATGGCTTTAAATGTCCTCTACATTTCTCTAATCTTCCTCTCATCTGCAGCGGTTGCAGGTTTGTGTTGCTGTGATTTGCTTGCATCGTCTGCCTTTGATTGCACCTTAATGATCGCAGATTGCCCTGAATGCAAATCCCATGAATAACTGTTTCCGGATGCTTGCAGGTGTTAGATGGTAGGATCCTGTGAGGAACAGTGGCTGCTGCATCCAGCCTTTCATGCCTCTGGCTTTGGGAGAGCCAGTTTCTACCTTTCACAAACAAAAGGAAATATTTATGATCTATCTACACAACAAACATCTGAATCCTGAGTGTCATGGCCCAGAGAGAGAGTCAACAGTCTGGCAAATCACGTTAGGTGCAGTGAATGAGCGCGCTGCAAGGAATGGTCCGATCAGAAACGATTAAGATATAACAATCATTACAAATTCTGTTTGAAAATATTTTTAGAGGATGTGTACCTTACCTTAGTTACCAGTTATATCCCTAAAAGGTTCATATTAGAATCTATGAGCATTAAAATGTTTCCTCTAGATACTATTATTTTACAGAGTACAAAGATGTCTATAGGTGCAATCTGAATGTGGTGTTTTTGTAAGATCTACAAAATTAATATAATTAGTTTATGTAAAGAAATGGTGTATCCTCTTACTTGTTTTGCTCTCACTGGCCAAGTTTTGTTCCAGTAGTTTTCTTGGGAGGAGAAATAAAAAACAATTTTCCGATTTTTAGACTTAAGATATTGTGCCTAACAGACTCCATCATTTTAAGTGGTTATAACAGCGCAGGCCCCATTGTGCCCGCTCTCCAATTCTGTCATTTGCCCTTAAGTACTACACCAGCAGAGTCCATTAAATATTCTCCAGCTAATGCCTCATTAGCTTCCACAGGCTAAATGGTCAAGAGACGCACATTTTATTGGTAGTAAGCGCTGTCCTCTCTGAATCACTGCCTGGAGTCGTAACAATGAATCTGGGTTTAGAATGGTCTCCCAGTTTTCATATCTGATATTTAAGACTTTCCCTTGAGGAGCTGTTGCCTTTATTGTGAGACAGAAGTGTGGTGTAGTTCCACTCCCATCCTCCAGAGGGCAGACCTACATTATGTTTTAAGATTTGGCATTGATTCATGACAGAGCAGAATGATTACTGATGCTCTTAGAAGAAATATTCATAGTGAACATTGTTGTATCGCATGTCGGTCTCTCTCTTTGTAACCTACCCTCTTTTTTTGGCTTCATAGTACTAATGAATTTGAGTTAAAGACTTACACAATTAATTTTTTTCTTTCTTTCTTGTTTTTGGATTCACCAATGTTCCTCTTAATCCATCTATTCTGTCCCTGCCCAATGAAACAAGTTCATCTGGAGACTGGAAAACTTTTGGCTTTTAAGGAGTACCCTGGAAAGATTCGGATATAAATCTCTGTCCTTGCAGATGTACAGCTTGAGCTCATGCTTCCTCTGCAATGAATATGTTGGCCCTGTATCTCTGTTTACACAGGTGAAATGGTCTATCATCAAATATTTGTGCGATTTAATACTTGATTTTCATTGGCTGAGGTGTTGGCAGGTGATCTACTGAATTTGCTGGTGTTTTATGGCTACTCATTCCCATTCTAGATGGGCAATAGAATGCCAACTTGCATCATAATGCCTCTGTGAATATTTACCCAGGCTCACCTGCTGCCACATCTGCTGAAATGATTGTAAAGAGTCCGCAGAGATGTGAGGTGGGGATGCAAGCATCTGAGCATACAGTGCTGCAGTTTTTTTTTTCTTTTCTTTTTTTTCCTGAACCTAGCCAAAAAAGGGATTATAAAGGCAGTTGGTGTAAATGGTAACTCTTATGATCGAATGACAACAACAATGCGTAAATTACCCGAAATTGGCTGTTGGCTGCCTTTAGACTTGTGTGCCAATCCTAAACTATTCCCTTTGCCTGCAGAGATTCCCAATCAACCAGATTGCACTAAAACTAGATGCCACATGCAGAGAAGTGTGTTTGTGTACTAAGGAGTAATTGGGCTGTTTTATAAGCAGTTAGATGTCAAAACCCAGTATGTGTGCACAGAAAAAGAGCAATGCAGATGCATTTGAGTGTATGTGAAAATGCGTTTGTAGCCTATATAAGTACTCCTTATCAGTCTCTTATTTGCTTAAGTGTTTTTTTTTTCTCTCATTTTCATCCAAGTCAAATTAGGAGAATACATGATTAAATTCTTTCTGCTACACCAATCGCATCACAAACGGTAGATAAATGCAAGCGTTTCAGATGCTGCGGAGAGACCAGAGAGACTGCTTCTGAATTTGTGGCTTTTGATGCACGCTTTCTGTGGTTTTGGATGCACTTCTGACAGGTATTGTCCCTGAGGCGAAGGATTACCTGAGGCCTCCTCACAAAACAGACCAAAACAAGTTATCAGAGGACTTGTAAGCCTCTTTGTGGAGAGTTGGACATAAATTATTCTAGCCTTGCAGATGTTCGGAGATCAAAATCTGCATGAATTTATGCCATTGGCAGTGAGTCTCACTTCTTATTAGTTTTCATGATGCATGCTGGAGCAGCAGTGATGCTGGGTCTTTTACAGAGGTCATAAATCTGGGTCTGTCATCATCTCAGCCACTTTGGTAGAGATTATTTCACTCCGCTAATAAAGCAACTCCCGCTCGACATTACAAATGCCTGCAGGTTAACAACCTTGGCAGCGGTGCGATCTCGGCGCTAGCTCGCACTTCAGAGGTTTTGCGAGCTGGGAAAGAAAGAGAAGCCCAGATATAATGGAGACCCTAATGGTTCCCAGGTGGTTGTTAGATCCCGACCCCACCTGATATTTTTCTTCTCAGAAGGGAAGAACCTGGGTCAACCTTCCTCAAGTGTTTGGAATTTCATTGTTGGTTTAGTCTCTCTTTGATGTTGCTGCATACCAAAGCTTACATTTCTGCTTTGTTCAGGAATGGTCCAATTTCCTATTTTTGGTAAAATGTCATAGCTCACATTCTTCAACATGGAGTAGTTCAATAGCTGCATTTAATGTTATTCTCTCCTAGGGGTGCACAGTTGAAAATTTGCTTTTCCACTGGAAATAGTCTCAGCATGGTTACAATGGCGCTATTAGTTGAGTTAAATTGATTAACTTCATAGAATTAACTTAATGGAGCCAGTCAGTTGAAACCAATTTGTTTTTGTGTAATAGGTCCTAACCTTGTGGTATATTCTTCAACCCATTCTTCTGCACATTAGAGTATAAATTGATGGTGGAGTGCGCTTTGTTTCCTTTTTTTAAGGTATACTGTCCATTCAGTATTAACCACTCTGTTATCTTCTACCATCCCTCCCTGATGGAGCTTTGGTACCCTACAAAAGCTACAGTAAATGGTATATCTGGTACGTTTTCTACACGTTACATGCTACATGTTAGTACCCTAAAAGTGTATATAAATATTTAAAAGAAAATATTAATACCTAGTATGCACAAGTACCTTTTGAAACCGACCCAGTGACAGTTTTGTTTTTTCTTCCAGAGTTTGAGTCAGTTTTGAAACATTGGATAAATGTTTTTATCACTATAGCGTAGGCTACATGGTCTTATGTTATAAGCATACCTGGGTGCACTTTTAAGTGAGACACGCAATACATATCAATAAGTACAATCACTGCAGTTTCCAAAAGGAATGAACACTAGCGGCAGTTAAACTCTGACACTTTTTATTCCTTTTCACACAAATTTAGATTAATAAAGCATCATTTTTGCTCAATTACTTAAAGTTATGACTTCAAAACAATATTAAAATGCTAGAAAATTCGAAAACTGATGGTTTTGAACGTTAGCATCACACATATCCAGCTTCATATCTATGGGTTTTCATAAACTAGGTTTGTTCGGTAGCTCACGGAGTACAGAGATGTACTGTTATTAAGATGCAAGGAGCTCTGGTTCGAATCCTTTGTAACTACAGTTCAACAAAACAAATCTGCATAAAAGTAAGATGAAATGACGCGGCTGCATCAACAAATTAGTTTTTATATCTGTTTTGCTTTAACGCTATCAGTTTAGATTTGGTCTAGTGCATATTTCCAACATGATAGAGCATTAACTTTTAGCAACTGTCCACAGACATTTCAATTCTGAACCGCTGCAATACGTATCTGAAGCAACATAATAAAAAAAGCAATACACTCCAATACACGCGCCTGTGTTTTAGCGCCACTCGTTTCTCTTTGAAACTGCGGCGAAATGTACAGTAAGGTACATAAAAACAGTGTTGCACAAAAAGTGCACAGAGGTACTGTTCCCTACTATCGTCTTTTCTATTTGCTTTGCTTACAGAGCCATTAGCAGCTTGCATTGGTTGCTAAGTTTTTAGTCAACTGAGCCCTGCATAGCAGATTAGATTTTCTGTCTATTCCAATTGAATCAAATAGACAGTCATTCAGTTCATATTTTTGGCTCTTTTGACAATGTGATGAGAGAGGGGTTTTATTCATTTCATAATTCATAAAACTTGAAATTTTGTCAGCGCCACTCTCTCTTTATTTTTAAAGGAGTTTAATGCTGATATAGTGCAGAGTCGCTGTATTGCATATCGTATAAAATTTATTTGAGAACATTTGTTGTTGACTGAAGCTGCATCCTGTAGTAAATTAGGATGCTTATGCAACCACTCCAACATCTTGTCAGCCTCAGGGAATGACAATGATTATTCAAATGTGAGTTTAAGCACTGGCATACATGTATGATCCTGTTGCCAGTCTTTTTCTAACAGAAGGAAAATTCTGTAGAAAACAGATTTTAATCTAGTGTGCTTCCATCTCTTGTCATTCTTGGCTCTCTATGTGCCATTCGTATATTTTCTAACAGTGGCTACACTATTAAACTACATTAATTTTATTCTGTTCTCTATCCTCGGATCAAGCCATCAGGCAGGTGTGAAGAAGGGCAGGTCCATCCAGATGATACTTAATTCTGCAATATTTCAGACTACATGGATGGAGAACTGTGCTCTTGGGACCTACATGTAGAATTATTCAACCAAGAAGAGTTTTGTGTAGTTTTAGGTATCAAGTATTTATGACTGTGACTAGTGGAGTGTCCTTTAAAGGCAAGTGTGCATGTGGATTATGTAGAGAGAGAATGAATGGTGGCAAAAACCAAATCTAAAAACTACTGATTTGCTGTTTTTTGACTTTTTGTTCTGTAAACAAGTTTTACCTTGGATATAGACATGTACTCGAGGACAAAAAAAGAGAGAGAACCTATTCTCAATTATGATTTGATTTCATTATTCAGTAGTGAAGGATGATACTCGATGACAATAATCAACTTTAATACGATTTACAAAAAGTACAATGTTCTATGGTTTGATTTCACAATCTGTAAAAGTGGGTCTTCCACATTATTAAATATTTTGACATTTTTAATATGAGATGTTGTTTAATACATATAATTTGCTTGGTTTAATAAGGTGTTTAGATTAAGGACATCAAAATTATTGTGAAAGGACTTGCACACAAAAATGCATTTGTTACAAAATTTGTATAAAATCAGTGATGACAGCTCCTCAAACCCAGAGGAATGTTTCAACAAGATTTTAATGCATGTTTGGAAACAGTTCAGTGCAGACATTTGGTTCTAACGGATGTGTTCAAAAAAAAAAAAAAGGATCCAGTATCAGATTGTTCTGGTCAAGAGTGAGTGTTTGGCTTATATGTCAGGGTTGGCATAAGTATAAAGAATATTGCTTTAATTGACTCAAGCCTTTCTTTCAACACTTTTTAAATGTGTGTTGTTTATTACCAACTTACAATTTTCAAAAAATTATAGCTGTAATGCAGAAGTCTGCCATTTCTCTTGAGGACAATTGCCTATTAAATGAGCATAAGGTCAAAAGCTGATTGTTGTAAATAAACTAAATTCATTAACTAAAGTCACTTAGTGCTCATTGGAAGTAGTTGGCCTGTAAAACTTCACGACTCCTTACACAAGTTAGTGTAAGCATAGCTAACCATATGTTGTGCACGTATATCTTTCACCCTTTCGCTTAACTGTTAACATTTGCATCTTAAATTAAATTTTAGTTTCATTCCATCTGTTTTATAAAGATTCGTTGCTATAAAAGGAGCTTCACACATATACAAACGATGACATTTACTAATGTAACGTCTGTCTGGTCTTGTCTGTCTGTTTTGATTTCTCACATGTTTTGCTGTTATTTGGAGTTTCCTGTCTATGTGATTATTAGTTGATTTGTTCCCAGCCGTGTCTCACAGGTTTCCTTGTGTATTTTATCCGTGTCCTTTTCAGTTTAGTTTGTCAGTCGTTGTTTGTTTGCATGTTGAATGCTTCACGTATCACGTATCTCGTTTTCTTGTTTTATTATTAAAATCATTCATATTTGTGTCTGTCTGCCTTCCTTGCCCGCCTAGAAGTGCGCTGTACACAACCACCCTACAATGATAAAGATCCACCTAGAAGTTTTCTTTTAATTTAATAAAAATAAGTTGCCCCTTCTGAAATCAAGCCTTTTTTCAAATGCATGTCGGTGTGGCGTCACACAGACAGAGGCCACAAGTTTCAATATGAATAGGCTCAAAAAAGATCCCCTGAGAGTGCCTTGGAAAAGAGGGGTGGGGTCAGCTCGTGAAGATTTAAAGGGGAAGTGCACAGAACGGAGTGCTTTTTGAAAGGGTAAAATTAGCGTAAAAATTATCTTTGAGAAATTTTTAAACAAACTATATTACAAACTTTCCATTAAGACCCTAAAGAATCATATTAGCTTGTGGAAAATTGGCTTTGTATGACTCCTTCAAATGGACATCATTTGGGTGCATTTTATACAAATGACTAGCTCTGGAATCAGTCTCCATTAACATAAAAAAAAGGTAAGAACAAATGTGTGAATGAACCTTTGAATAATTCTGCGTAAGAAATATCTTTCCGTGAACATTAATATGCAAATACTATGTAGCAATTAGTAGCAAAAAGTCCCAGAGTGTTTGCTCTTTGCATTCAGCCATCTCATTTTCATACAACTTGAGAAGCATGTGTGAGTGTTTTGTTCGCATTGGCCAAAGCCTCAAACTCTGCCCCACCCTGAACTTTAGGCAGACCACAGACATTTGTTTTCTATGGCCTTTCCTGCTTCTCTGCATCAGCTGGTAGCATGCTGTTCTCTTCTATTCCTCTACCCATTCCTCTTTTGCTTCCACTATTACACTCTCACCCATGACTTCATCTCTGCTCTATGTGCCTCAAGTTCTTTTTTCACTGGCCCGTGGTCAGACCCGAGAGTGCTGACCACAGTAACCACCCTCAAAGCAAAAGCACCATTTCCTCTTTACCAAACCACACCAACCTCTACTAGTCTTGTGACACAGCATTTAACAAAACACTTGCTGTCCAAGCCAGAAATGCTTTGCGGACAGAACCTCATACCCTATTGGCCATTAACGTCCCTGGAAATCAATGTTGTTGTTTTAATTTTCAGAAGTGCGTTTGGTCTGGTTGTACTCACTGGTTTGGGTCAGTCAGCCTGACTGTGTTTTGTGGTTTGTAAGAAGCAGCAGTAGGTCTGTGTGCATGCGGAAATGGAGGATGTGTTTAAAGATGCCCCCACGGCGCACTGCGGCTGGTTGGATAACAGATTTAATGTAATGGTTTGTGTAGGAGGCCTCTGGGCGGCCAGCCCAGGCAGGGGAGACAATTAGACTGGCCCCCCATCTCAACATGATTTCCTGAGGGGAAAGTGCAGTGCGTGAGTGTTTGTGTACTGTATGTAAATCCTTTATATATATGTATATAGTATATGACAGATATATATCAGGATATAAGAGATGGAATAACGGACAAATGTGTGGAATATGTCATTGCTGAAAGACCTTGAGAGTTCATGGGGGAGATTTATTTAACATCCCTCTTTCCCCTCTCATCACAATCCCCTCACCGCAATATCCTGCGCAAGGGGGGAAAACTGCGAAAGAGAGAAAAAAAACCCCAGGAAGGATCAAATCCCTCATTTCCCATTCTTGCAACATATTGCTTTTACATTCCCCTCTTCTGTTCCCATAGCTTTGAGAAGAGATAAACAAAGGGCTGTAGCTTAAAACCGTACAGAGACAAAAATGTAGCTGTAAGATGAGCATCGGCACAGGAAGGCCTGTTTTCATTGTTTTAAATGGGACACAGACATATAATAAAATCAAAACCAATGGCAATGCGTTTGATGTCACAGGATGGATTTGCTAAGAAACTATTTCTCCTCGATCACAGCTTTCAAATTCTAAATACATTGAATGAAGCTGAATGTTGTGTAGCGTATTTTAGAAATATGGGTTACACTTTATTTTGTAATATGTTTACTTGCAAGTACTTACAATGTAGATACATAGTGTCCTTACCCAAGAAATTACTGGCAATCTAAGGTAACTACGGTAGTTGGTGGGGTTAGGTTCAGGGTTAGTAGTTATTACCTAATTATTGCAATTACTTCAATAAGTTCACAGTATGTACATGAGGATCAGGACTGTAAAATAAAGTGCTACCAAAATATGTTAGAGGACTAACCTCTCCTCTTTTTAAATAATTTTAGTTACATGCCTAAACGGACTCCTTTGGGGATGTCAAGTCATCCTCTTTGGACATTCATTTCCTTTCTGACTCTCAGAGTTATTGTTTCTGCAGTGATCAGCACAGATTGAAGTCTCATTATGTTTTTCATTATTTTAATGTAAAAGTACAATCAAAAACACCTGTATTGCATCTTACCGACAGACAGGACATATGATTTCACATTTCCTTTTAATATCGCTATATGAAAGTTCACCTACCATTTGGTTTCGATGACAAAGATATTTGTGAAATGTAATGCTTTTGAGCTGGATAAACTGCTTTTGATGTTCTTGCTTAAACTGAATCCATTGGATCCACTAGTGGTGCACGAACCTTTCTGAAACCAGAAATATTTGGATGAAATGGCAAACAATAAAAAAAAGAAGAATCTTTAGTTTGGCCAAATTAGCTTTGTATGACTGAAATCTTTGACTGAATTAGTGACATGTAATTAGTGGTTCTCTAGTAAAGCATTTAGACTGTTTAAGCATTTATTTCATGCACACAATGTGGACAAGCCACAACAGGTAAACATGTCAGCAGTGTAATGACTAAAAATAATGCAGGAGTAGTAATATGCAAATTTAGATTAGACTGAAATATCGAGAGCTGGCTTGTTGCTAAACAAATTCACTACTTCTACTGTAATGTATCACTGGAGAGAATGACACCCTGAATAGTTATTAAAAAATAAATTGCTGAAACCTTATTTTTAGTATCAATTTCAACTAAAATGTCATTTCCATTTTGTAGAAAAGTTGCTGCATTAGTAAGATTCTCCTGTGTCAGATGTAATTTATTTAAATGTGAAACTTGATCATGAGAAGCTCTTTGTATACATCTTGTACGATAGTGTTAGGTGATTAACATTATCATATCATGGTCATGATTAGATTGCACTTACTCAATAAGGTGGAAATACACTTACCAGTCAATTAACTAGCAGCAAGTCTGTGCATATTGCTAATGTTCTTTGTTTCAAATGTGGTTTTGTTTACTGCACTACAACACATGTGATGCTCACAGTGCTTTCAGCACCTGCCCTCTCACAGTATGGAGGACAGAGATACTATTGTATATTGTTATTGTATATAGGTCTGTTACACTCAAAAAAATCATTCATTGGATGAACTCAATTTAATTAAAGGCAGGATTTACATCTAATAAATATGTGTAGCCCCTGGGTCAACTCAATTTGATCAAATATAGTTTTCATGAAAATTATCAATTTTATGCTTGTTGAACTCAAACTAAAACATTTGACCAAAAAATAAATTCATAGGAAGACATCCTTCTACACTGAAAAAAAAGATTTGCTTAACTTCAGGCATTAGCCAACTTGTTAAGCATAACATAGGATGGTTTTGATAAATCCACTGCATGTCCAAAGTATTATTATTGATACAACTTTGATTCATGTTAGCAGGTCCCTAAGCACATGCTCTACACTTTACCACAATGGTAACCCCCAAAAACACCAACATAGCAGAAGTCTCTGCTATGTATAATAATCATAAAAGAGCGTTAAACATTAACAAGTCTCCTAGTTTTATCATCTCAATAAAAATGGCTAAAATAACATTTTATTTCAAGATTTACTATCCTTATCCTGCCCTGTGCAAAGCATGATGGGAAGGGGAAATCCAC
>JAUMHI010000043.1:11619695-11640014 GCA_032359435.1 Enteromius unitaeniatus | reverse complement strand
AACGCATTCGTGATATTGAAAAGTGTGTTTGCTATTTTGTATTTGATTTCTAAGTAAAACTTGTTATATTTTTTTTTATAAATCACTTGTGTTTAATGAGTATTTTGATGTTATAAGCTGATTGGGAAACGGCGTATTAGTTGCCTAAAGGTGTAAGTGTGTAAAGTATAAAAGTATTTCAGTTCATGGTAAAGTGCATATATTAAGGGTTAAACTGTCTGTTAGAGGGAAAGAGCATTTCATATATTAAGTAAATAAGCACACACACATAGCCAATTCAGAAATAGCTAAGTTTAGTAGTAAAACCCTACTCACTTTATTGAATATAATTTAATGGTGAGTCTAGTTAGTTAAACGAACTCAGGTTAGCCACCTCTCAAAAAGCACAACGAGCTAAAGAGGCGCTACATATGTAAATGAGTGTGACCTTTATAAATGATCTTGTTCGTGATCTGTAACTTGTGATGGGTGCCACCATGTTTGGATTTTCAGCGCGTAAATGAATCAATTTCTCCCAAAATACATGATAGTAAGCGGCTGGTGAACTGAGTGAAGAATAGAGTGAACTTAATAGCTACTTACAATATGTGTATCTGATATGAATAAAACACATCAGCAAATTAAATTTGAATTGATTGTTATTGTTGCTTCGATAGACATCATTGTGTATTTTACAAGCTCTAAATGTATTGTTTTACTAGTAGATATGTGTATTTAAATGTGAAACCTAACGTTCTAAATGTCCTGTCTGAAACAAACGTTACTCCCACCGTAAACCGTACTCCCAGGGAAAGAAAAACCCCATATGTGGGACCTTACCGCACAAAAGGTTAAATGAATATACATGTAAATACTTTCAAAGTATGTACTGCGTGTGTGTATTGTGTAACTTTATATAAAATGTTATTTATTATTGTTGTTGTTATTAATATATGTTTGTTGCTATTGCTATTTGTCTGTTGATCAGTAACAACAAATGTAATGCCATGGTGGTGTCACGCTGTAGGCGTGCCCTGTCTGTGTCCTCATGTGTCCATGTGCCTGTGTTTATGTCATTAGTGTTTTATCCTCTGCCAGCCGCTTTGTCCAGGTGTCCTGCATTAAGTTGTTGATTAATTTCTGTATAAAGTCACGCCCCATGTCTTGTTTGATTGTCGATCGTTGTTGTTCCTGATGTGGTTAGTAGACGTGTGTCTGTTTCGTTCAGTTCTTTGTGTTTTGTTTAATAAATGTTCATTCCAGTGTCCGAGTCCTCCCGTGCCCCGCTGAAGAGCGCACACTCGCCTGGCTCATCTCGTGACAGGTGGGCTCTTGGCTATGTATGTGTGTATATTAATGTAAGGCCTATAATAAATGAAATGATTATAATTATTATAAGATCAAATATATTTCGTTGTGATTAGTTCTAATATATGTATGATTGCCTGGTGTTGCATTACAGATGACTGGTAAAAATTCTCTAGATGTTCCCGTGAGGGTTATACTAGCTGCCTAACTGCATCATTGGAGAGATGTCTATAATGTTTGCACAGGAACTGCTCTAATGGATACAACTTGAGCTTCCCATTAATGCTCGTGTATCTACAGACAGAAACATCAGTGGCTTGCATCAGGCAGCGTAAAGGCCTATTTACAGCAGCACTCTACCTGATCTGTCTGTACAGCCCATCTCTGCTTGCTTCAGATTTCATCTTTTCCATTCCCCTGCAAAACTTCAATAATTTATCTTTCCTCTCTACCAAGCGCACTTGTTTTTATTTAGAATCCAGATGAGCCTCGTCTCCGCCGTCTGACTCCCTGGAGCGGTCTAGAGCAGTACACCTGTGATGGGCTGATGGGATGTATCGATCACCTGCAGCTAATCATTCCAAAGCGTGTCCACCGGGAGCCGATGGCAACCATTTTCCCACTTCTTTTTTAATTAGTGCCAGGACCCCATGGGCACTAATCCATGAGTCTTGCTCTGATATTCGTCTGATGTATGCCGCTTTGATTTCTCTGACCCTACAAGGAGTGAAGAGATTGGGAGACGCTGCTGGAATCTTAATGCTCAATGCAAATCTCTGTGGAAGACTTCACTGCAAAGAAAGATGTGGGAGATCAAAAGAGACTCGCACAACACATCGCAATATTTTGTTATGTGTCAGCTGCTTTGTTTCTTTGAAGAGATTCAGGCCTATGAAGTGATTTAAAAGCTGATGAGTGTTCAGTGGCGGCTACATCCAGTTCACTTTGCTTGTAGCAAAGCAAACAAAGCAAAACCGCATATTGCAATTAATCATCATTCTGGTATCTAACATGTGGAGGTGTGTATATATGGGAATACAATAATGCATGGCACAGTTAATCCTCATTTCTTCTCTCATGAGGCCAGGTTGGCGGCACTCTATTCGCAAGAGTCTATAATTTTTTTATTTTTTACTATGATTGTGTAAGAATAAATAAACTTGATCATGGCCTCAAAGAACGCATCTTCATTTATGCTCAGCAGCAGAATTCACATGTATTTCTCAGATCAATTAAATCGTCTGGTTGTTAGGATGTGTTCTTTAGATTAGTATTCATAAAGTGTAAACGTTGTCGTAGTATTATGTTTACAAACAGGTTAATTTGCCATGCATATGGAATTCTCTTCATTTTCAAGTAATTAAATAAATATAGCAGCTCTTTCTCTCAGACCTCCACTCTGATCTTCAACCTATACATGCTGTTTTTCATGTGGAAAGTTGTTTTTTGTAAGCTCTAAATACCACAGAATATGAGCAAAATGTGAGTTTGCTCAGTGATCAGCTGCTGTTGATTTAAATGATCCCTCTTTCCTTTCATCCTCTCTGTGCTGGTCTGTAGATGAGAGAAACTTGATATGAGAGCTGAAGAGAGGTCACCAGGTCTGGATCCAACGGTTTCAGGTACTCAGCCAAATCACAACACTTTTGAAAATAAACAAGCACATAGTCTGCATAAATGTTAAATGTGATTCAACCCGGTCATGGCAGAAAAATAAAGCCTGACAGGTTGATATAAAGTATTTATGTAAATTAGGTGTACATATATACTCTTGTTATTAATCCGTCATATTTAAAGTGTGGTTCTAGTAAATGTTTTAATATTTTCACACAGTCGTTTCACACATAACATTTTCATAACAGAAATGTTATGAATCCTTTTGATTAGTAGAATATTAAGTTTAAGGTTTTTTTATGTAATGACTGATATTTATTTAGATATTTGTATAATAGTATATTGTAACTACAACTATCGATGTGTAAATTGTGTAATTTCTATGATGTTATATAATAGTTAGGTTAGGGTTGGACCTGTGCTTTAAAAAATATTGACATAATATATTTATATATACAGTATTGTGTAAAAATCTTAGGCCACTAGTATTTTAGCCAACAAACAAAGGTTTTAAGTCGGTTATTTCTGTCTTTTGCCGTAGTGTGTCAGTTGGAAATATCAGTTAACATTTCCAAACATTATTTTTGTCATTAATTGTAATAATGCAGTGAGATTATTGTCCGCACAAGGAGTCTGACAACAGCCAGTGCTCCACACTGAGATCTGATCTGATCATCATCCAGTCTGTCTGGAATGACCTGAAGTAACAGAACAAACTGAGACTCAATCCAGAAGAACTGTGGCAACGTCTCCAAGATAACCGACTTAAAACCATTTTATGTTGGTGAAAACACTAGTGGCCTAAGACTTTTGCACAGTACTGTATGTATGTATGTATATACATACATACATACACACACACACACACACACACACATATATATATATATATATAAAATCTGTAAATAACATTTTAATTACTGTCAATATCTCCATATTGTTTAAGCGTGTATCCACACATATTTGTAAATGTTACATACTGTAGGCATACCAATGAATATTAATAAGATCAGATTAATAAAATTATCGCGGTGTATGGAGATCTGTTGCCAGGGTAACCATTCAAACATGCAGTTTAGTAGTCATATTTAGGTGCAGAATTCTGTTATTGATTATCCAGAATCACGTGTTTCCACAAGCAGTGCAATAACATAGCTTAACAAATGGAGGAAATCAAAGCCACCTTTAAGCTAACTTGTAACTGTCTGTTTCAACTGCATTAAAAAAAACAAAACGCCAATTGATGGTGTTGAAAACATGCCATACAGATGATTAAAAACACCGTCTCAACAATCCACTGCCTAGTTTTATCAAGATAAAACACAACATAATGACTCAACAGCTCAGCATGTTTGTCCTCACCACAGAAGACTTCCCTAGAGCCTCCCAAAGATCCACTTCCTCTTGCTGCACGCATGTGTTCGGCACCAGAGATTGAGCTATTGGACAGGTTGCTGAGTGTCCACCCAAAGAGAGTAATGTCTCCCTGTTGCCACCGGAGCTTAATGCCTGCTCAGCGTCTCACAGGCCCAGACGCTCCTATTGAGCGCTTTTATCGTAGCTCAGCTCTCCTCGTTTGAAACCATATAGGCTGACTGCCGCTATTGATTTTAGCGGATTGTACTGTGGTAAGCTTTCCTCTGAGTCTGCCTGCTATATTAAGCAATCATTCGTCCTGCTGATGGCAAAACTTCCTCCTGAGGCAGCGTGCAGGCCTCTAATAGCCCTAGTATTACTCATGTTAATTGATTGGGTGGCAGTGAGGGGTTGAGGAGGAGAGAAATTATGGCCCTTTTGAGAAGAAATCAACACAAGTGGCAGTAATTAGCGAGGAGAGAAACTAGCTGTAATTGAAAGGGCCTCAGTCATCGACTGTTCTTAACAGCAGCCCAAAGGAGCGCGCGGGAACGAGCGCAATCGAACGCTCCATGTCTATAGATTTCTCTTCCGCAGAAAATTCACATCAGATGGTGAAGAAATGAAGATGTATGTGTGTTTGGACTTGGGATGCATGCGGTAATGTTCGTCCTTGGCAAGCCGGAGCTGTTAAACTCCCCACGCTGAAGACTTTGGAAATGCACCCTGTTAAGTAGGTCTGGCGAGCAGCATTCAAAATTTCAGATGTGTGCTGCTTTTCAGATCAGCTCCTCATAGTGTCTCTCTAAAGCCAAGTCTCCATACATCACCTCGGTTTGGGGGAGAGGGCACATCTGGGCCGCATAAAGCTTGGTGCAGTCACGCATATTTAGATATACAAGCCTCTTGTATTGCTGTTGATTAGGACGCACATGGTGGCCGCTCTTTTGTCAGAGTCGAGTGGGAAAGAGTTTTCAGCCATTTGGGAAGGAGAAATGGCTAAACCATCTGGCGAGCGGATCCACTTTCTTGTCCAAATCGAAGGGCGTTTGTGTGCATGTCTGTCGTCCCTCTTCGAAGCGTTCTGTGAAGCTCTGATAAATAGTCCACCGTGCCTCTGTGTCTGTCAGCGGTCCAAAGTGTGTTCTGTGTTTTTTTAATTAACAACCAAAGAGTTCATGTGTTTTGTCCCTTTCGCTGTCATCTAGATGATAAACTACCCCGCTGAACGTTATACATCTACAAATGTGATAACACCATGATGGCATAAAAATACAAGCAATTTATTAGTCTTCACGGGAACATCATCTCCCCACAACTTCACCAGCTTGGTTTGTCCCAGAGCCCTGAACCACAGACCGCTTAAACGCTTCACATAATATCCTCTCAGTGACTACATCGCATTAACAACACAGGCCGAAGGGACCGGGGCTTCTGGCTGAGCCTGCATGAAATTTATGATGTATGTGTTATTTGTGGGTCTGAAATTTGGTTTGAATCTAGTGGAAAATCCCATTTACACTCCATTTCCCGTCCTCCACAAGGACTAAGATGAGACTCGAAGGGCAGCTCAGGGCAGTGCTTTAATTTACTAATGGAGCGTTAGCTTAGTTGCCCTGTGTTGTGATTCATTATGCCTTGTTGTTTGGGGTGAGTGTTTTCATTACTACATTTGTAGTGTCAGAGGTGCAGGCTGGGTTGCAATAGTAAGTGGCTTTAGGCCTGTCTATCATCTGTAGCCTCCTGCAAGGATAAAGCTGCGTGATCTGTCCAACAGAAGCCTGATGGAGGCCATAACCACAGCCCATAAAGGGCCTCAGAGGTGAGCCAGCGTCTGTCAGGATAATCTTTCCCCCTACCGCTGAACCTTTTTTTCTTATAACAAATTTATTTGTGCTTATATTTGCGGTACCATTGTTCTGCCTTTAACAACACAGATAATTTATATGGTCACAGAGCTAATTTTCTTAATGTTTTCTATATTATCAGAGGGAAAAATTAACCCAGGAATATATTTACAAAGCAGGCATGAATGGTAACGGCTTGCTAATTGCCTGTTAGATGATTAATAAGCTTACAGAGATGCTAATGAACAGAGCACTCACTGTTTCAGAGGTGCTCTGGCAGTGCATGTGTTTTGGCAGCTTAATTAGGGAGATAATTACACACTTGTTGATGCTGCTCTCCAAGCAAATGCCATCAACCATTAAAATATATTAAGTTGAATTACAGCAATGTGGACTAATCAAGGTGAAGTGTGAGCACTTGGATTGTCTCGGAGGGAAATAAAGAGCACCTTTAGAGTGACAGCTCGGATGATTGCTGAAGTGTGAGCTTTCTCTTTTTGGAAAAACCAGTGCAATTAGATGAAGCTGTTTAAATATCATATTTTGAGCTGCAATGTTATTCGTGTAATGTATGTGTATCAATTATGTATGTGTGTGTTGGTATTTATCTGAACATCAAAGAACCCTGCATCACAGTTTCTGCTAAAATTTTGCAGCACAGTTTTTAAAATTGATAATAATAAGAAATTATCTTTAGCACCAAATCTGTATATTAGAGTGATTTTTGAAGGGTCACATGACAACAAAGAATGGCGTAATGTCAGCTTTGGCATTAAAGAAATAAAAATACATTAAAATAGTAAACATGTATTTAAACTTTCAAATATTTCACCATTACTGTTTTACTGTAATTTTCTTTAAATAAACACATCCTTAATAAGCATTAGAAACTTCATTCAAAAACATAAAACTACTTGAAATGTACTCCATGGATGGATTTACTTGGCTGTAGGTTTGGGAAATATATATGGCTGTATAGATTAAATCACAGTAATAAATATTCTGTCTTAGTACTCCTGTTTAAGTGAGGCCGATGTAATGAAAATAAATCTGCTTAATGTTGCATATACATTATAAGGACACCTCTTCCTTGATATGTAGGCGCTAAGAATAATGGAGACTGGTTTTGCTGATAGTGTTGCTATGATCACTTCGATTAAACTTAATGGTATTTTAGTTTGTGTATTAAACAGTGTAGAAAGGCTGTAAAGACTGGGTGAAGTTGGTGACTGAAAGGTCCAGGTGTGAACCCTGTAAGGGGCGCTCCATAACCACTGTGCATTTGGACAAGTTCTAGCTTGCTGTATAGGGGGCTTTCCATACATAAGTGTGGTTTAAGTCACTATAGAGAAAAGTGCCAGTTAAACTGCAAAGCACATAAAAATGTGCGTTAAATGGAACAATCTCATTGACCACATTTATATGCCTACTAACATTCTAAGAAGTGGAAAGAACTAAGTGGAGTAAAAAAAAAAACACTTTTTCTCTCGACACTTTTCTTTCCCTTTTCTGCCTGCACACATGCACACAGTCTCTCTGTGTCTCCATCTCTCCTCCTCCGTTTCTAAATTGGCAGTATCTTGCTGATGTAGCTCTCTTTAATGCTTTTCAGCCAGTAGCTGCTGTTGGCAAGTCTTTGGTTTCTTGTCTCAACTCATTAATTCAAGAGTTGGTTGGAGTTTGCAGAATGTTGGCTATAAAATATTAACTTCAACAAATCTTCAAGGGCTTGTTCAAAAACATAATAGGCGGACCAATTAAGAGAGTGGCCTGCAGTCAGAGTTTTACAGCTCATTCATGTGGATGGAGAGCACAAGTGCCAGCTCTACACAGTTAAAACAGCTTAAAAACAACATATTTTATATAGGAAGTGCTTTTTTATATTTAGTGTAAATGGCTTGTTAAATTAATTCACAGCAGCATTAGAATATACCATTAAAACAGTCCGTTATGCTTTTTTATTTTTGTGTAGTCTGTTAGCCGCTACTACATTTATTCTTCAGAAAGCTGAAAGTCAGGCTGTTGGTTGGGTCTGGAGGGACAGATCTCCTCCTGTCTCACATCACTGTAACACACACCTCATGGGATCAGAAGACATATGTGTTCTAGCTCAGTTTGGATAAATGTCAAGTTGTTATTCAATATACTATTTTTTCACCAACAGACAGATAGCTAGTTTACAGTGCACTTGACATTTGAAAACCTTTTTTTTGTACCAAATGCTCCATATGGCTCTATAGCATACTGCTTTTGCGAGCGATATGTTGCGTAAGCTAAGCTAAGGGAATGCATTAAACATACTCTGACTTATAAAGCAGAAATATTTAGTACAAATGCACGGTGCAGGCATATTTATTCCTCTTGAGTGTATAAGACATAGTGTAAAATATAACTGCGACCAAACCAAAGGCAATATTTCCCCTCAGCGCAGGTCCCTGCTAGTTGCATTTATAAAGACAGAATTACATTTACGCAAGGCTCTTTTAATATTAATTTGACTGATGTGTGCGCTGGAGTTGCCAAATGAGCTTATTGCCCTTTGAGCTAATGTTCGGAAAGGTTGTTGTAATTCTTATTACCTCTCATTAGGGAGCAGCAAAATCGCCCCCTTAATCAAACTCACTTTGGATCTTCAGTAATGCGCTGTGTGCACAACACATTCATATCCTGGCCCTCTCAGCAGAGTCCCATAAAAGTTATTCATTTGTGAAGCACCTTAAAACATTGCAGAATGACCTTTTTAGGAGTGCTGATGCTTTGTGAAACATAAAACTGGCTGACGCCTTTAATGAATAACTCTTACACTAACGTGACACGGAGCACAGCATTGCTAAATTGCATAAACATTATAACCACTCATAAAACTCAATGAGTCTTCTCTTGTTTACCACAGTTCGGTTGCAGTGTTTGCCTAATTTAATGTTACGTGTCTTTTTTTCCACTTTAATTATTAACATCTGGCTGCTGAAAATGAAAGTAGCACACCAATAGACCAATCTGCCAGACAAATAGGAAGTGGATGCCTGCATTATTTGGTAAAGCTCAGTGAAGAGCCTCTGGATTAGAGGTAAAGATAACACTGCTGAACACATGCCCCTGGCGCTCTGTCAGATCACAGGCTTTTAAGCTGAAGTGATTGGTATAATTTTTTTATCTTAATTACAGTGCGGACAGAGGGGAGATCAGTTAGTTCTGGCATTTGCACTCTTCTGTAATTATAGATCAATCTGGCTGAAGTGTTGACTTATCCATCCATGCTTATGTTTCTTGCTCTAGGGAGGATGTTTGTCTGAGTGCTGTAACAGGATGAGATGAAGCGCTAATCTGAGATACTGGGACAGACTTAGGCTGACCTCAGGTCAGTGTTTGGAGTGACCTCTTGGAGGCTTTTCTATGCATCTCTGTACTTTCGTTCCATCATTCTGACTGACTGGTAATAATCAGGAACAAGAGCAAAGACCTGAGCTAAGCAAACTTTTATTCTAGGCTGGTTTTCAGGCTTGCTATCATTGAGATGTCTAAGACATTCTGATGTCAAATTCAAGCAAATGCTTTAAAACCTGTAGGAGGACGTGTTGTGAGGCATACTGGAAAGGAGGAATTTGAGCCGTATCAAAGTGATAAATATATATGGCTGCTGGAAGTCTGACTTTTTCCTCCACAAAGCACGGTGTGAGAACTGACACGTTGCTGTGTTTTAAAAATTTCTCTGTCTAGATGTGAAAATTATTGCATTTCAACAAAGCCTTTTTTTAGAGGGGTGGATGGATTGATACCTGGATGGATGGATGGATAAAATTATGTTGTTCTAAGCACATCTGTCTACTGGTTTGTGTAGTTTAGTCATACCTGTACACAAGAAAATAGACTGCTCATTTTTCCCCACTGTTCCTGAACCCTTAAGGTAAAGTAAACAGCTTGGATGGATTCAGAAAAATAGCACCAGAAAATGGATGATGCTATAAACAAACTGCCGGCATTATCTAGTGTTATGAATATATAATTTTTATATACGCTAACAGGTAAAGCCCTGGGGAGGCAATAAATGACTTGGCATCCTGTGATATTTATGCATGAAATTCCTGTTAAATTATGAATGCATCTATTTATATATGGCATCACAGTGACAGGTTCAAGGTAGCTGAGAGTTCGTAGGATTCTGCCCTCATTTCTCAACCTACACACTGACATTTTCACCAAATATTAGTTTACTGAAAGTGTAACACATTTGAATGGCAGGAACATGTGTTTGTTCACCTCTCACTAGAACTTCTGCCTTTGATTTCCTGTATCAACATGCAGCCCAGCGAATGTGTGCCTACACAATCAACAAAAACAGCTTGATGAGAGTGCCACTCCATTGCGTCATCCAGGCCAGATCTTAATCGCTCTTCTCTCAGAAGTGTTGAAGAGCTCTATCAGTGTTGATCTGTTGCCACTGAAAAAGTGATCTGAGAATAGTAGAGTGTGACTCACACTAAATGTTGATAGTTTTCAGATCATTTATAGTGCAGCAGATTGTGTTGCTGTGGTGGGCGAGAATCACATGAACTGAGTTCTTCATTCTAATATGTTCACATGGAAAGTGAGCAGAAGGCCAGGAGCGAAGAGAACCAGTCTCTGACAGGTGCTTCAGCTGACAGAAAAAAAGCCGCAAAGGAAAAAAAAAAAGGTACAAAGCTGTCACTAAGGAAGTACTCTATAAGGTACAAAAGCTAAAATGTACATATTAAAGGGTGGTTGTTGAGGATGTAGTTACAATACTAATATTGCACTGATATATTTCTAAGGTCCAAAACCACATTGGACCTAATAGCCTTTTGTTGTGTGAGACTTTTCAGAATATTTTTTTTGTGTGTTCCACAGACAAACGTCAGTCATATAGGAATACTTACAGTCATGCAACATGAATTAATGTACAATTTTCACAAAGGGTGAACTATCCCTTTAAATGGCCTTGTTCGCTTTTTTTCTTTCTTTAAGCTCAGATTGACATTTCATTTAACCAGGAGAGAGAACAAGAGAGAATGAGATCTATCCGGAAAGAAAAAATTGACACAAAGCTATGAAGTCTGGATGGCAAAGTATGAAACAGACTGTGATTGTGTCAGCTGTCATCTTTTTTTACGACAATGAGGGCTACAATGAACAATTTAAAAATATTATTTGATTCTACATAACAAATCTAATACTATTCACTTTCCACTGAAAACAATGTATATTTAGAAAGTAGATGGATAAACTCAGCAGCAGGTTCTCAGTTGATAGCGGCTCCATTATAAAACAGACCATTAGAGGACACTAAGGCCTGTTATCGCTAGTATGAATAAACAGCACGAGTCTCATTATGCATCTGTGGTACTCCAAGTACACACTGGGTCACTTTAGTAATTAATCACCTAATTACCAAGAGTGGTTTTTCTCCTCAACCAAGATGTGATAATGATAATGACAAATAAACAGCAGGGGTGCAGAGGATAGAATTTCAATGTCAAAACAACAACAACAGGAGAAATAAGCTGTAACTTGCCCTGCAGTAATATAACTTTAAGGGTTATTTTTTTGGAATGTAACAAGTTTTCTTCACGTTCACAGTAGAGCAAATAACTTGGGAGTTCCTAAGTGCTTACTGTCAAATTTCTATATTTTTTCTTATATGGTAAGGAGTGAAGAAAAACAAAACAAAACCAAAAAAAAAAATTAAAAAAAGAAAAAAACCATTTCATTGCAAGTTTTACAGTGAGTTCTGTGCACATAGTGCGTGCAAATTTGTCACACTCCGCTCAGCTGATTCAAGAAGTGAAAACGAAATGACCTGTCATTCCCAGCAGAAAGAGATGCAGTGAGAATAAGAAAGTGGAAGATCTTGTTCCATCCTGTCAATATATGACACAAATTGACATGATCTGTCTCTCACCTTCTTTTTCTTCTCTTGCTGGCTTCCTGTAAAGAGCTCAGACAGTTACAAAAAAATAAGGTGATGAATAACGCAGCAAGATGAAAGAAGAAAAAAAAAAGAAGAAAAAAAAAAGTTTAAAGCAAAGCGCAAGCATAATTAATCTCTGGGCAACACAGTGACAGCGCTATTAAAAGGATCAATTTATTTGAACAAATTGAGTGAATTATTCAATGACTATAATGACACTCTCTTGTCAGATTTTCAGTTAATCAATTCAGTGAATGAATCAGTGATTCACTTGTCACCACATATTGTTGTAACCAGCATATTGAGAGTCGCATTAAAACCTTACTGCTAATTCTAAGGCATATCAGATAATTAGTCAGAAAGATGCTGAATTTATCTGAAATACAATCAATCCTCCGGTTAGATCCACAACACTGTTGTTTGTGAAGCATACATGTACTGTTTGATAACAGAGAAGCTGTTGACACACATTGACATTCCCTGCTAGCGATAAGGATAGCGGTGCATCTGCAGCTGGCTGAGTGAGTGTGGAGTTGGTGGGATTACGGGGGATTAAGTGTGGATGGAGTGAGTGGATGGCTGCTGGGATAATTCTGGATTAAAGGGATTAGGCTACAGCAGCAGGATGGAGCTCACAGCTGAGGCCCCTGCAGGTGTGGATGTTAACCCTAGGGAGAGACAACCACTCTAGGCTACACTCCCTGATTCATCCTACACTCACTCCGCCATAGAAATTGGGCCCCCTTGCTGCTAGTCTACAACAAATTTCATCATGGAGCAGTTGCACGCTTGTTTCAATCTTACTCTTTCTCTCTGCTTGTCTGTACCGAAACTTCTCTTTCATGCTTTTACATCAGCTCCACAAGTCAGTGCTCATTTGTAAAACACAGAGGGCATACAAGAGCGAACATGAAATAAGCAACTTCATTGAAGCTTAGAGACATGACATTATATTAACATGTCAAGAATATGTGTGCATGAGTTGATTAGGTTGTATAATTATTATGTGATTATGAACAATGTGATTTTACAAGCAGTCATTAATGAGGATGAATGTGCAAGCGTGGTTCACCTTGAGTGATTAACTTAAAGGCAAATGCAAGATTGTTTTTCTTTTTACTAAGAAGGTTAATAGGGTGGGGGGTATTTAACGGCAATTTGTGCTAAACCTTTGACATCTCCATTACCCAGCTAGAATTGAATTTGAGCACATCTAAAGAAAGCACAATGGTCACTGATCACTTCATCAAGTATATTGCAGTATATTAAAACCCAGTAAGTTGTTGTGCAATTCATCACACCATGCTATATAGTTTTCATTAATATTTTGGGTAGGAGTAGCAAATATGTATTTTAGGTAGAGTTGACATGGTGGTTGGTTTTGGATATGTTAAACATGTAAATTATTATATTTATTTAAAACGAATATTACTGTCTTCATTGTTTAGATCCCATTTAAAGACGGCTGTAATATAGTGGTTTCTGTGGTATCGGCTGTACACAAAATAGCACTACGCTCATAAATGCTACTTTTTTAGGCATTATAGAAAAGATGAAAAGAAAATGTCATTAAAACTACACTGTTGGTTCCCTTCAAAGACACATATAAAACACCTGTGAATTTAAAACCTGTTACAATTTAATCGAGCTATATCGTTATTCTAGTCTTTCCATCCCCAAATGTGAGACCATAATGAACTTTTTGACATAATGAACTGTTCTTATACCATTTAAGGCATTTCAAAATTTTTATGGCTTTAAATTTGGTGCAATATGATTGCTAGGTCGTTATCATAAGGGCAAGGTTTTATTGCTGATAAGAAAGAGCATGACATAAGATGGTGTTTGACCATACCCCAAGTTTATACATTTGCGTGCTTCATGATCTGATAACTGCTGTTGTCTACAAATAGCAGTTTACATAAAAAACACACAGAATTGCTTCATGTTTGAGGTTTGACTGGGCATAATTGAAGTTGTAAAAAATACAAAGCTGGCTTTCTAAAATCCCCAAGGAAATTCTCAAGAGAACCTATTAGCCTTCCAAGCTGGCCTAGAAATTGACATCCTGACTGAACAGCTCTATAAAAACCTCTTCAGATGACAGTTTTAATTGCAATACACTCAGTGTTACCAAATTCTTCTTGAGCATATAATTTATGAACTATAACCTTTAACTTTTGATGATATTTTTAGCATTGTCTGACTCATTCTGACATTGTGCCAAACCATGTGACACTGTTAATGTAAACACATCCACCAATTGTACTATCTTCAGACAGATTAGCATCGAGAGAGAATCACATTCTGTCCTTTTTTTTTTGTTTGTAACTCAGAATAACAGATTCTGCGTCATCACAACAACTACAAAACTCTGTACTGTTGTGCTTTTTATTTTCTGGCCTTAGTTGTTGCTGTATAAGAAAGAAGATGTGGTTGTGAGAATCATCATGTCGGCAGAAATAATGAGGCTACCAAAACCAGTTCCTCTTGCAAAAGCGTCTTACTTTCACCACAAACGCGCACACACTCGTCTCAAACACTTATCTTGGTCAAAAAGTAACAAAAACACAAGTTCACACTTGCTCATCCCATCTTTTTTCCCCTTTCTTTCTCACAAATTATCATCTTGTCATGTGCCATGGTACAGCCTCAAGTTTATTTTTAAGGTTGTTTTTCTTTTCCAGTGTGTGTTTGTGTGAAGGTTATCTCACAGGTTCAGCTGCGGTTTGGTGCAATGATCTATAAGTGCTGAGTGAGCAAGAGAGACGTTTGCTCTTGTGAAACCTCACAGACCAGAAACCGCATGCTGTCTCCTCTGCAAACTTTTTTTCTTTTCTTTCTCTCTCTCTGTTGTGTGCTCTTGCAACATTCAGAGTAGTACTGTCAAACGATTAATTGCAATTAATTACATCAAAAATAAACGTTTTTGTTTACATAATTGCAACCCAAAATGCGTGGCAATATGTGCCTCAACATACATTTTTGCAACCCTGTAATTACGTACCTTACTGCATGTTTCGCCCCAGTTTCAAAGTGAAACGCCCAGAGAGTGGTGCTAAAACACACGTTTAATGTGTAACCGTGGCGCGTTTGTATTAGGTTGGTACAGGTATGCATTGCAGTGTTTTTATAATTCTGCTCGAGGTACATTTTGTGGCTGAGTTCAAATACCCAGTGAGTTTTACTGCCTCTAGTGTTCATTTCAACTGGAAACTGCAGCGATTCGTATGTATAGGTTTGTTTTTTTCAGTTTTGCAGAAATGTATGAAGAGGCACGCATTTCCAATGAGCCTAGGTTGCTGCATGTGTGCTGTGTATTTATATTTTATCATATATAAACACACACATGCATGCATATATTTCAGAAAAATAGGTTGTGTTTATACATTAAATATACAGTATATATGATCAAATACCAATTAAGCAATTAATTGTCGGCTAGCACTAATTCAGACCGAATCTCCCATAACTCCCATCACTTTGAGCTCACCACACACATAAACGCTGTCAGTGGCTGATTTTGGGGTGCAACAATCATAGACGTGTTAACAGCTTGATGTGTAAACTGTGCTGGTGTGATGTGATTATGCAGTTGGTTTTCTTTTCACTCTATCACACCAGCTGCTTGAATTATTGATGTACTTTCTTACGAGCTGCTGTCTGCATGTGTTGTTAAAATTGTTATGAGTTCTCTTTTCCCTTTTAATGTCTTTCCCCGCTGTCTTTGTTGCCTTTGACTTGTCCATACAAAATGATCTGCTGCTCTGTGTTGTCATGGCAACTGAGGGCATATACACGATGCATTTTCTCTCATTGCACATTATCAGTTTGTTATCAGATTGTATTTCCACGTTCAGTCTTCAGTCTAATTTTTCTGTTGAGCGTTAAATGCTTTGTCTTTCTCTTTCAGTATTACAGTGTGGGTGATAAGCAGAGGTTTATGGTTCCAGGAGCTGTGCACCTCTCTCGGTGTAGGTGTAGGTGACAAATTGGATTTTGCACATATTGCCACCACTGTCATTGCTTTTGATGCGTGTGAATGTATCGAGGGCTGTCAGAAGAGTGTGGAAGCTAAAAATACACATTCCGTGCCCTACATGGCACCTCTTGCATTCTCTGTTTATTTGTTAGTTCTGTTCTGCTCAGACTAGTCCATGAAATGTAGGATGCCACACATGCATGCACCACATGTAAACACCATCTCTCACGCTTTTACACGTCTTATCATCATCTGAGGTTTGGTGAGCACGCTCTCTCACGCATATCATCTCAGGGGCAGTTAAACCCACAACAGCATAGGTAAAGTTCACACGCGATGTACTAAGCAACAAAACAAAAAATGGAGAACAATGCAGAGAAAAGAAAAAAAGGAAAAGGGTGGAAGATAGGTCGCAACCGCACATTAGCAGGCACACTGCTTGCCTAGTGAGAAAAAGAGAAGTGGATCAGAGTGTGTATGTTTGTGTGGAGTGTTAGTCTACTCTACAGGAAGGTAAAGGCAACGCTGTGGTGCGAGAATGGCTTGTGTACACTTCTGAAATCAACCCACAATAGTGACTTTGTCTTTGTTTAATCCTTTCCTATGTATTTAGTATAGTTAAAGATCTGTCACCTACTGATGTACTTCACCCTCCCTCAAAGGAAAAATACTGATTCAAACAGAAATCTTCTCTTGTAACTTCAAAATGAGGTGATGGTTGCCATAAAAGCATTGTTTTTTTCTTTTCTGCGTGACATTATGTGGGTGTGCCCTGTTTTTGCCCACTTTAACACGTTTTTAGCATTTGTTTTCCTGTGTGGTAGAAAATAGTTCAGATTAATATTATGATGCTAAAAAAGGAGTAAAAGAGGAACACACAATGCATGCAAAGTTCATGCAAATATATGTATAATGCAGTTATATATAATACAGTAATATTGCCAAATATTGTTTTAGTTTAAAATATCATTTTCTGTTTTAATATTTTAAAATGTAATTAATTCTTGTAATTGCAAAATTTTCAGCTTCATTATTCCAGTTTCAATGTCACATGGTCCTTGTGTGTGTGTGTGTGTGTGTGTGAGAACCAATGAAGTACTGTGAAAATAAGAGTCTGGAACGGATGAGCCTCAAATGAAACATTCATCAACCATCAGTCCCCATAGTTGGTTTTAGCCGCATGCTGGCTTTTTTACACATCATCTTTTTGCACGTTTCCTCCTTTGTTGGTCTCTCTCTTCACTTTATACACACATGCACATCAACCTTCCACACAGGTCTAATGATCCCACTTCCCTTTCTCTGTTTCTTTCTTTCTCTTACCGTCTCACACGCATAAACACGTCCTCCACCTCACCCTGACACTGTTGTGCTTCTCTCTTTGTAAACCACAGATGATTTAAATACTGAGGAGGTGTTTTCACCTCAGAGTGAAAGGCAGCATGTTATCTGTGTGGGCTATGACACACTTTGAGACCGAGAAAAGCTTGTTATGAACACCATAATCTCTGAGATGAGTGTGAGAAATTGTGCAACAGCTACTGTGCAAGACCAACGCACTCCAACTAGGGCAGTAGGAAGCAGGAGTTCTATTGAAAACAACTGTTTTGTGGTGTTTGTGTGCTTCTGCATGTATATTCACATCCGTTTGTTTCATACACGCTTACAAGTTGCTCATGCATCCTGCAGGCAATTATTAGTTTAACCCCTGTTCGGTCTTCCTTCTCTTTAAATGATTTCCTAATTACAGTGATGTAAATACATTCTTTCTTTCTCTCATCATTTATTCTCCCACTGAAATAAAGGGCAGTTTTGTGTGCGTGTGTGTGTGTTCATTCACACTGACCTTTAATTTAAGGCTTAGAGGCAGATTCTCCTGCAGCCTTGCTAAAAATAACAGAACAGAAACTAAGCTACGGCAGATTTTTGTTATTGATCGTAACAGTCATGCACTCATTGTGCAGTTCTAAGTTTTTTTTTTATTATAGGCTGTAAATAACAAAGTAGATGGGCTGGAAGTCTTCCATGTATAGCAATCGGAATTTATAAACTGCTCCATTACCTCGATTTCCATTGGTTTCTCTCCGAACATTAGCAATTATTTTCACGCGAGCGGTGCTCATAAAAGCTATAATCTGGTGATTTACTGGCTTGCGGCGCAATGCACTTGGCCTCAGTAGCAATTTCCTCCTCTCTCCCTGCTCTGTTTATCTCTCTTTGTATTCGCTTATGTTGACAAAGTCAGTAGCCATTCTGGCTTTAGCTGATTCAGTGAGAAATCGGTTTAAAGAACCAACACATCTTTTATGCGTGTTGATTTGGAGTCTGTTTGGATGGAAACGGAAATTGTACAATTGTTCATGTACTTAATTTTCAGTGTGGGATGAACTATGGACAGTAAATTGGGCAATAATTAGTTGAAAAAAAAAATTATGCTTGAATCCATTTTTAGCAATTCTTTATTTATTAAATGCGTGTCTTTATGGTGTAGACATAGAAAACAATGTGTGCTCGTTCTTAGCCGCATGCAATGAGCTGCTGAGAAGTGCTATCTGTGTCTAGTCAATCCCTGCTCATAGAGATGGATGGATAAGGCTTGTGGAGGTGAAAGCAGACTGTTTGCATATGTGTTTGTTTGTTAGCAGGTCACAAAGCTCTATCGCATTGCTGCCCACTCAGCCTACACTCATCAAGCAATTAAAGCCCCTGGGGAGAATGAGAGCGAGTGAGATGGATGAAAGATGGGGGGTGTCCATTTGTAATACAAAAAAAGAAACCAATGTAGAAGGAGATGGAATAAGATGAGCTCATAAATCACGCACGATGAAGACAGAGCAGCTGCTGACATTGGTTTTTGCATTGGCCTCATATGCCACACAATTTGAACTACGGGATGAAATACTTGGGGTTAGAGGTTTGTTCAAATCCCTAACTTTAGCTATTCGCATTAGTAATAGTGATTTTAGCTTTAGTGACTCTTTTCCAGTCTGTGAGACAGTGCAAGGCTCGAGTAGCAGTTTAGTGCGCTGAAGGGTGTTGAGGTCACAGGGTAGATGTGGATTTGGATGAGGTTGTGCTCTATGGCTTCAGAATGTGTTTGGGGATTTCAGTCGATGTGCTTGGACACTCTCTCTCTCTCTCCCACTCACTGCTCTGTGACCGCTCTGAAACACAGCTGTAATGGGACCATCCAGATGTTTGCTCTTACGCTCACAAATTACTACAGATTGTTAAAGAGGAAGCAAAGCCTGGAAGGTAATCAAACATGCCACCAGGGAGTATTAGTTAAGCCATTTTCTTTCTTCTTGTTAAATATACACACGTAGGGTGAGCTAGCTCAGTTTTAATGCAAGTGTTCATTGAATTATTTGTGTGCCTTATCTCCTTTTAAAATATCTTCAAACATGAAACTCCATGTTTGTTTCCACATGGAGTTTGGGTGGAACATAATGAATCCCCCCAAATTCACCAGTTAATTCAGTAGCTATAATTAAATATATATCATATCTTTCAACATTTAATAATCTTGATGAATGTTAATTTCATAAACATTTTTAATGTAAACAAATAGAAGTTAGTCACATATACCAATTTTCATAGACAAAGTCAAGTCATTTCAGTTGGAATCTACATTATTGGGAATTTTTCCATACAGATTTTGCAACAGATTCAAGTCGGTCGCTGAGATGTGTCATATCGACCAATAGAAAGTTCCTTGGACCTTATTGTAAAGTGTAAAGTGTTAAGTGGGCAGTTGTGGCCTAGTGGATTGGACCTGTAACCCAAAGGTTGCAGGTTTGAGGCCCACATCTGGCAGGGATTGTAGGTGGGTGGAGTAAATAACCAACACTTTCTCTACCTTCAATACCACAACTGAAATGAAACTTTTGAGTAAAACATCAAACCCCCAACTGCTCCCCGAGTGCCGCAGCATTGGCTGTCCACTGCTCCGGGTGTGTGCTCACTGCTGTGTGTGTGTGCACTTTGGATGGGTTAAATGCAGAGCACGAATTATGTCACCATACCTGGCCACAGGTCATTTCTCTTTCAATTGGACTTTCTTTCTTAAAAAAAAAATGCTAAAAAAGCTTTAGCTGCATACAGTCCTGAACCTTCTAGTTAGTTGCTGGTTTGAACAACAATTTGATTGAACAACAAACTTGATTGATTGAGCAATATTTTAGCTGTGTAATCCTGGAAAACTGTAATACTCAATTGCATACATACGTGTTGTCACGGTGGAGCCAACACAGACACAGTGGTAGTGACATCGCGCCTCGGAGAGGCGATTTTATTTCAAATAAACA
>JAUMHI010000043.1:11541092-11619595 GCA_032359435.1 Enteromius unitaeniatus | reverse complement strand
CCTCTCATCCGCCCACTCCCGTCGGGAACCTGGAGAAGGGCGGCGCTGAAGGACGGGGAAGGCGATGATTCGCCGACGAGGCCGTCTGCCTCGTCACAGTGTGTTAAGTAAATTTTGTCCAATTATAAGTGTCCTTACCCACACAGCATATACGTATAGTGTAAAGATGGATCCCAGCAGACATATAAACTCAAAAGCCAAATGATGACTTAATGGCACTTTTAACTCTTTAAACCTTATAGCTACAAGATCCAGCATGCAAAAAGCGTGATGAAACAAATGAAATGTAACAACTGTGTAGCACCACACACAACCACACTGCTTGTACTGTAGTCAAGTAACCACTTCTTCTTTCTATTTTTCTGTGTCAGTTTTTTGGCACTCCCTGTCTGTCTCTCTCTCCTTCCCTCTCTGACTAACTCTCTTGAGGTTTGGCAGCTGAGCCCCAGAGTTAAGTGGCTTTTCTAGTTTATCCTGAGAGGTCAGTGGGAGAAATGAAACCTCATCTTAGAGGCATGATCGCAGCCCTCGAACATGACAAGCGCCCTGGATCACAATTCTGCTTTCTATCAGAAGCTGCATTTTTGCATGTGACTGATTCTCGACATTACGTAAACAAACAAGGAAATCTCATGTTTGTGTGTGTGCATGCATGGATATAAGAGTGAGAGCAATGCAGATGGTGGCAGCAACAGTGTCGGCGGTTTCAGTGGCGGGTGAATTACAGCCTGCTGTAGAGCTGTGGTTTAGTCTGCTCTCTCTCACACACAGTAAAGCGCTCCACTCATCAAGGGCTCTCGTTTCATAGGCCCTGATGCGCAACACTGCTGTAGGCCCTGAACCTGCACACACATGCACATACACACACTTGGGTGGGCCATGAGTGCCAGGCCTGGGAGCTCAGCCTTGCCACAGGTGCTCCTCTGTACTGCGTGTGTGGCTAATGAAGCTCATAAAGATGGTGGATCATTACTGAAGTGTCTTCATTGCGGCCCTGTAGATTTGCTTATGCAGATTTGCAGGTTCCTGCTAGCTCCTCTTGACACATGTCTGTGTAGTAGCAGATATAAAATTAGCACTACAAAGAGGGAGATTGGAATCTGCAGGAACACTAATGTGTTCATAACAGTCCGGTTTTTAAACTAACCAACCTTGATAATGCAGTTGTAGCTGAGTTTCCTCCAGCATGTCTATTTCTTATTAGGACTACATTTGGCCATGCTGCTGTGTTATTTCTCAGGAAGTCATGGTAATGTTTATTTAATCTTTCATATATTTGATTATGCATTATGTCGTGTGCTTAGACAGGCAGATGAAGACTAGAGTAGCATTTATCTAGTAGTTTATCATATTTCAGCTCTGTTTATCTGACTTTTGCAGCGCACATGAAGGTATTGTAATGTGATTATACTAAGATCGCCTAAAACCTGGAAAACACTAAGCTAAAGACTATTAAAAATAACTGAATTAAAAACAATTCTAATAGTAGATAAATGTAACTTTTGAAAGTAAGTCTGCACTTAATGCTCGTAAACAAACTGTGTGAGATGCTTGTGCGTGGGTGTGTAAAAATGTGTTACCAAGAGTCAGTGTTCTAACTTATGTCTGGTTCTCAGCTTGCTTAGCGTGCTAACGAGTGTGACATTAATTACAGCTTACACCGCTTTTCCCTTTCTGTGTGTTTATGTTTGTCTCTTTCTCTTCCTCTTTTTATCCCGGAATTGGTGTGAGTTTCCATTCGCTGTCATCATGGCTCACAGACACTTGTTAATGAGGCTTCAGATTTAACCCTTACTGGTGGATTTATCAGGTACTGCTCCCAAACAGCCAAATTATGTTGAAAAGACTTTAATGAAACATAAGTTGAGATTGTCCTTTTTTCCTTAGTGTGACATATATCCAAGTGAAACAGATATGGGAAAAGGGAAAAAATGTATGTCGGAGCTTGATTTCGTCCTTTGGTAATTGATTGGATCGTTGGAAGATGGGCGTTTCTCAATTATAGGTTTCTAAAGAGGCATGGAGACAGACAATGATAGTCATGCCCTTGCACCATTGCTCATGACCGGAGGAGAAGATGAATCATTTTGAGGGGGAGGGGAGGTTTATGTTTTTGATAAAAGATTATGAGGGCACATGAACTGAAAAAAAATAATGAAGTGCATAGATAAGTTAATTCCTCAGTCTATATTTCAAAAAGTCTCTACATGATCCTTCAGAAATCATTCTCATATGCTTCTAATATAATTTTAATATATTTTGTTGCTCAAGAAACATTTGTTCTTGTTATTATCATCAGTGTATAACATATATATGCTGCTTCATGTTTTTCTGGAAACTGTGATACATTTCTTTATATCTCATTGCAAGTCTTCTCTTTTTGAACAGCATTTTTAACATGTGATATTTGCAGGGTTTGTGAGCGTTGGGTGCAAGGATGCATGACCTGTTTATGTTCCTGTGTGAAGTACAGATGTGCTCTCAGAGATAGACGCTCTAGAATGTGGTCAGTCTGCGGTGTTCCAAGACACAGTTCAGCCTGTCTGATCTGTGACGCACTTCCTTTGTTCTGCCATCTACTGCCACTGAAAAGTCTTGGCCTCAGCAGCCACTTCCTGCCTAAGATGAGCGTCTTTTCTGTGGTTTTGAGGGTGAGTGGAACATGTGGGTACTGAAGCGTTGTCATAAGAGAAACAGCAACCAAGAAGAATAACAGATGGACCTACTTTAAATATTAGAGCTTTATATAATGTATCTGCTAAAACCCAGTTTAGGTATTGCTCTGCTTCCTGTGATATTTTTAAAAATCACATTTCTGCCTCAAATAAAATACATATACAAAAAAAACTTTGTGAAAATTTTTAATTTTAAACCGTGTGACACTGTATCTCACAATATGACTTTATTTTTAGTTCAAATTTGATCACAATTATGCTTCGATAAACAGCATGCAGCAGGAAGCATTTTATGTGACGTTTATATGATAAATGTGGTGCATACTTATTCTGCTCATTGCATGTTCAGGTAGTGTGCTTCTCTACACGCCTCTTGGGCAAATGGAGCTGTTTTCTGCCAGCACCCAATTAGTGAGGGTCACTGAGCGACTTTGACGTGGGTATGTGCGGTTGCCCCATCAGTAGGCCAGAAAGCTCATTAGTGCTAGCGCGCTGTGGACTCAGTGTCCTTTGCTGAGCATGCAATCTGTCTGTAGTAATCCACAGGAAGCTGGCATTGGAGGGGGAGGGGGGAGTCTGCACTAAAAAACGTCTAAAAAGCAAGCTTGAGGTGTAAGCGGCTCTGCCAGAGCAATATAGATTTATTGGACTGCCCGAATACAAGGTGGAGAGGCGGCGAAAGAGAGCTGCAATGACAAGCATCTCTGCACCCTCACAGTCGATTGTTCAGTAGAGCCGAAAATGTGTTTTCAGATCTTGGTTGGACTTGCTGTCCTGGGGGAGACAGAATAAGAGAGGGAAGCCCAAGAAAGAGATTTCATGTGTCTGTATGATGGTGGATGTTAGTGTACAGAGTGTGTGTGTGCCTGTGTGTTCGTTCTTATGTCAAAAGCCATGTTCTTAGGACTTGTGGGAATGATGTGAAGACTGAAGCCCACACATAGTGTCAGATTAAGCCCTCAGACTGACAGGATTCATTTTGGACTGAACTGCTTCATCATACGCCTTGAAATCAAAGTCATGTTAACAGTGTTTCATGTGCAGTGTACTTGACTCACTTACAATATTTGAGAAGGGTGTAACAAATTCTGGGGGTGTGTTAAATTTTATTTTGAAGTGTTGTCTTTTGTTTCCTGCTCCTATGTTGGTGGTTTTCCTGTTGTGATTGTTGTCAGGTGTGTCTCGTGGTTAAATCATTATTCTCTATAGTTATTTTTCAGTAGGCTGTATCCTGGTAAGGCTGTATATCTCGGCTGCCACATCATCAAGCAGTGTCAAAGGCCTTCTAAATTTTAAAGATCCTTGGAAATCTTCCTTAAGATCAAAATGAAATACAAGAAACACACAAAAAGTCTTCTGTTGTGTTGAAAATTTGTCACATGATGCCAAACCTTATTAAATTACTAGGAGACCACAAACATTTTTAATATTCATTAAAATAAATATTTTGCACCGTGTCTGCAGGGTTATGGAATGATATCCCAGACATTTTTCAAAAGGAATTGCAAATTGCATTTGCAATTGCGTTTTCCATGTGTGGATGCATAAACTGTGACATAATTCAAATGCAATTGCAAATTTTTAATTATGGTTTGCTTTTCCGCTTTTGCGGACGAACACTGACTGACACATTTCAAATGAAAAAGTAAAGTCCATTTGCAGTTGCATTTCCAATGTCTTACAAGTTATGAGCCTGTCATATTTAAATAGCAAAATCAATTACCACATTTGTTTTTTCACTCTCTCTCTGTCGCGCATGTAACTGGACAAAACTTAAATGGAATCGCATTTCCTTTTGCATTTGAATTTCTGATGCATTACGCAGAAACCTGTCTATCAGCGTGAGGGATGGATCTTTACTGTGAGGCGTGATTGTGACATCTACGGATGGTTCGCTCAGATATTCCTAGCAGGCGCGCAAGCTGGACACACGAGTAACCACACACAACGTAGTACTCAATCATCTCTAGTGGTATGTCTATCAAAGGACGTCCTGGCCCTTTAGTTGTTCTATCCCTTAAAAAATGCCTTTTTAGCCACTTCACTCAGATTGGCGAAGACAACATTACTAATGTTGTTGTTCTTCAGGGCGACAAAGTCATATAACCTGTCCAAAACTAAATTACTTCTAAGCAACTGAAAATCTACAGAGTGTGAACTATCATCAAGTTGCTGCACTAGCATCATAAGTTCCTCCACAATTTCACCGATCACCTCCATTATTCAAATTTCTCCCTCTTGGTCGTCGAATGCGAGTGACGTCACAATCACGCCCCACAGTAAAGATCCACCCCTCACGCTGATTGACAGGTTTCCACGTAATGCATCGGAAATTACCCCTCTTTTCCAGACGCTCTCAACCGTTTTTATAGTGAAACTTGCTAATTAGCAAATTATTAGGAAGGACGATTTGCAAACATTCTTTAAAAGACATTATACTCACTGCTTCTGTAGGTGAGGCTGGATCATTTCGGTTGATCAAGGGGGCGTTTCCCTTCAGAACCAAATGTAACCTTCAGTCACTGATGAGGGGGGTAAATGACTACTGTAGATATTGTACTATGTTCATCAAAACATTCAACAACAAAACACCTCAATCTCTTAGGAGTCCTGCTTGTCTCTGTGTCTCAGTCTGATGACGGCTCACTCAGGGCAGGTCTGAGGTAAGACACCAGTTCAGTCTGTGTGACACGCTGCTGTCAATCATCTATTGTGGGTGTGGCCTCTGTCTGTGTGATGTCACACCGACATGCATTTGAGAATGGCTTGATTTCAGAAGGGGCAACTTATTTTTATTAAATCAAAAGAAAACTACCTGTGGATCTTTATCATTGTAGGGTGGTTGTGTACACACACTCCCAAGACACATTTCAGTCCAAACAGCTTGAAAAAGTGCATGTACCACCGTATGACCCCTTTAAGAAAAAGTCTAGCCTCAAGGCTTCAGAAGGACTAGAATAGGAAGGACACAGGCTCACTAAAATGCAGCCTTCCAGTTAAAAAGGACTTTTTGTGTATTACAGGGGTCATCAAACTTGATCCTGGAGGGCCGTCCTGCAGGGATTTGCACCAACTTGCCTCAACACACCTGCCTGGAAGTTCCATGTATACCTATTAAGACCTTGATTAGCTACTTCAGGTGTGTTTTAATTAAGTTTTGAGCTAAACCCTTCAGGACCAAAATTGGTGACCCCTGGTGCATATCATAGGGTCAGGGTTTGGCTAGTTAATATGGACAGTTAGCCCTGTCAGTAGGTGTTGCAACTTTACAGTTAGCGGGGGAAAACATCTTTCTCCATTGATGGGCATTCCAATGAGTATTCTGACACAAATACTTCCATAGTAAACGTCCATATTGTATTCACTATATTTACATTTGTCAGTATCCTGTCCTGTATCTCTTTTCAGTTTACTTTGTGCAGACGATGTCTCAACTGTCTTTAGACATTTGTTTATACTGCCAGTCGTCATGTGAGTGCAGAACTGCTCTCTATCTCATGTGGCACAAGACTCTAGACACTTACCTGTATGTTACCAGGGCAACTCCTGCTCTGAGACTATTAGGAAGTCCAGTGTGTAATGACTGCAGTCTTGGCCTCGGAGTGAGTGAGGAAAATATCTATCATGTAAAACAGAAAATCTACAGATTGATTTTTCCCTAATCTTTTTCCAGAACCCATTAATCTGTGCAAATAAAATAACACATTTCAACATAAAACTCTTCTTTTCCTTCCCAGCTGTGTTGTCGGAATGCAAAGATTTGTTCCAGTATAACGGTGGGTTGGGGGGTGGGGGATTGTATCCATCCTCAAGGGCTCAGAGCCACAGATGTGGAAGCACCTAGTTATTGAAAAACAAACAAACATGGAAATACTGAAATTCCTGAATTAACTTCTGGATGAGAGTCTCTATACAACAGAACCTCCAACCTTGCTGCATCACCATTTTACCCTATAAGCGACACTGCATTGATCAATCTTACTAGCTGTATATAATATTAATGGGTAGTTTACCCAAAATTATAAATTCTGGCATTAATTATTCACTCTCATGTCGCTCTCAATAATGGTGGCAGACTGACTCAGAAGAGAAAAAATGTGTTAAATAAAGTAATTATTTTTGTTTTCTTTGCACACATAAAGTGTTCTCATAGCTTCATAACACAGCTTCAAAAACACAGTTAAATAACTGACGTCACATGGACTATTTTACCCATGTCTTTACTATTTTTCTGCATAAGGTACAAAAGCTGTCACTGAGACGGTGCCTTTTCAAAAGGTACACTTTTGTACCTATTAGGTTCAAATATTGTACACTTAAAGTAATAATATGTACCTTTTTGGTACCAAAATGGACCCTTTAATTACAAACATATATCTTTTGAAAAGGTACCGCCCCAGTGACAGCTTTTGTACCTTTATTTCTGAGAGTGTTGGCTTTAATTGTGATAGTTGCATTTCTGTCTGGTTGATCAAAAAAGCTCTTAAAAACATTTTAATTTGTGTTCAGAAGATGAACAAAGGTTTTAGCTGATTACAATGGCAACTTGCTTGTGGTATTTGAATTTGCTTACTTCATTGATGGTCTTTAAAAATTACTTGTGGATCTTAAATAAAATACTTTTTTGCAAGTCATTATATAGATCACTAACATTAAATTGTATTGTGTATTTTTCCATTTTTTGCTGCCTGGGGCTATGTTCTCATGATCACTGTGGCATTCTGTTACTATGGCAACAAACACCAGTCCAAATGCATCCATGAATGTGGTACCAGAAATCCTGTCTGGCCTGAACTCCAACTGCCTGACTGCATATAATGGACAAGGATCACTTATTGGGTGAGAAGGACAGATGGTTGAAGACAGGATTGATAGGGTAACACCACATGTTAGTCATTTAGTCCATACACTTTTTTCCTGGGGAGTTTTGCCCTAATTCACACACAGGTCCGGATTCACACCATCAGGAAAGAAACTCACACGGCGACGTTCAGGCCTCCTGACGTTATGGTGTGTGACTCACAGAGCCACTTGGCAAAAATGTCTTAAATGAAAAAACACACCCCACTGTTTCCTGGCTATACACTTAAGAGACATGTGAACTTGGACACACAGGTGTAATAGATACAATCCTTTCAAAGGGTTGCAGTTTAACAGGACTGACCTTGAAGGCTGCTGTGAAATGCTTTCACTGATTGTTTTAGTTTGAAGTGGATAAATACGAAATAAGTTCACTGGCACCAAATTGTACAGTAATTTAAGCCATTAGCACCAGTTAAATATGCTATTTGTTTTTCGCTTGCCATCAGCCATACTCATAATAATTGCTTGAGAGCTTGTTGGAGATACATTAACACAGAGCAGTCTGATAATTAGAGAATTAAAAGAAAGTCCATTTTTAATCTTCTTTGGAGAAGAAGACTAATGGATTTCACACACATACACGGTTAGCACATTAATCTCTGTTGATTTGGCTAATCTCTTTCTCTCTCTTGTGTGTACGATCATAGAAAGATGATTATGAGGTTTTTGGTTTGAAGACGTTTTCAGTCCGGAAGAAACAGCTGAGCGTTACGATCGATGAATCTTGTATCAGGCCCCGGCAGACTTCATGATCCGTGAGGAGGTTAATCAGTGCTAATCAGAGTAACTGACTGCTCTGAGCTAGCACACACCTCTTTGTGAGTGTGTGTGTTAGGCCTTTCATGATTGTTAAACCAACACGGTGCGTTTGTGAGGTGTGTGTTTGCGTTATTAGGGACGTGTAAGAAGAAGTGTGTGTGTTAATGCATGCATGAAAAGAGGAAGCCTGAGGCGCATTTGATGTGTATCGCAACCCCTGCTCGGTGCTTTTTGATAACTCCATGTTTGAAGCGGTTCTCTGCCTTCACTCTCGCTCTTTCCCTTCATCTCTCTTCTTCCCTCCATCTCATCGTCTAGTCGAGTGTGTTCTGACAGGAAATAGAGCTCAACAGCAATCCATTGCCAGTGAAGGGGATATTTTTAGAGAGACTGTGTCATTCAGTGAGCATGGCAGTACTTGTGTGAAGTCAATTTCGCCTGGAGGGGGGATTTAAGTTGCAGAGAGGACCAGAGGGGAAGTTTTTTTTTTTTTTTTCATTTTTTCTGGGAAGGTCATGAAATTAGCATCTAGGAGGAGTGAGTCAGAAGGGGCCTGCAGTGACAGATAGCCTTTGTGTTCGACAGGAAAACACAGTGGTGTGTATTGTCACGGCATGCCCGCCTGCTCCCGTCTCCTCGCCGATCCTTCTAGAAAATGTGTGTGAAGTACATAGTGACCAGAACTGTCTGTTTATGTGTCAAAAGGGATCAGGCGGGATTTACACGTCTAAATCACATTGATTCATTGAACATGTCATTTTATGTTGAATAAAACATTTTTTGTTTTCCAGACTTTAATAGACTGCAGTCTTCAGCTTTTTTAGCCTCAAGCATTTGGTCCAAGGTCTTAAGAGGTGATACTGAGAGAGGGACACTGAACCCATTTAGCACCAAACTGATAAGTCACATCCCCACTGCTGACACTCTTGGCCTCTTTACAAGTGCTCTTAACTTCCTTTCTCACCCTCTGCTCTGCTCATTGTTTATAGCAGAGTTACAAAGAAACTTAAGTGTTTGTTTTGCTTTCTCCACATGAACGAGCAGTTCACATGTTCCATATGAAATGCTAGGCTTCAAACGTTTCTGTCTATAGTGACATCAGTGGCGATTTCTTTAAGACTGCAAGGTCTTAAATGTCACAAAATTAATGGTCAAATTATGAGCAAAGGAGCAAATGAGGAATGGGCTGGCCTGGACTCCGAGCTTCTGCGTGATGATTGGAGGGTCTGTCGAAATATTGCATCTCCTTTTGACTGACAGCGATTTTGTACTATAAGGAATCGCTGAAGCTATTCTCGCTCAGTCCCATCGGGGAGTTCAGTCAGTCGAAGTTCAGTCGAAATAAAAACTGCTGCAACCTATTTCTTTATATTTGCTTGGCTAAATTGCTTGATTTTCATCATACATTTCACACAAATATACACAATTTATGATGTAGGCCGAAAATGAGCTTCCCCTATTTGACAGACCAGTAGCTGCCACTGAGTGACATACATACAGTATGGTTTGTAGGAGATTAAATTCATTTCGCCTTGTCGTTCAAAACTCAAATGACTTTCTGTCTTCTGTAGAACAAAAGATATTTTAAAGACCATTTAAACTGATTTTTTTCCTTACAATGAAAGTCAGTGGACTCTGAATAACTTTCACTGTATTAACAAAATACATATGAAGGCATTTTTATATATATATATATATATATATAATATTTTTTTCCACAGAAGATAGAAAGTCAAGACATGAGAGACATGAGGTTTGGTAAGCATGACAGTTCATTATTTTAAATGTTTTATGGGCATGATAAATAGCAAAACAGAGCTTTAGTTTTTGTTTCACATCAAATTCTTACTATTCATATTTCATCTCCTCACCCATCCATCGGGCATTATTTCAGACAAAACAATACTTATATGACCCAGCTGATACTTGTATGAAGCAACCTGAGCAATATTGTTTTCCTTTGAGAAGTTATATTATTTTCCAAACTACATTCTCATCACTCCCCAAATGAACAGACTGCTGTACCCCTGAATGAGAAAGTGTATTTTGTATGGGCATGGGGGGTGGTGGAGGGGGGTGGGACCTCTCAGCTGTTACCGTATGCTGTTGATCACGTTTTGTCAGAAACTCATCTGCTCTAGATGGTTTCTGAAGAGGCCCCTGAGTGGGTCTGTCATTCACATGGAGCCTCTTGAACCTGCCCGCCCTCAGCCTCCCTACATCCCAATTAATGGGAAAAAAGGCTGAGAGGGGGTGCTTGACTCTGACAGACGCTCTTTAATTGTTATCCTCTATCCCTACGGATACTCTAGTTTTCGCATTCGCAGACACAGGCTGTCTGATTGCTCTCTCTGCATAAGCTCTACACCCTCTGCCTCGAAGGAAGATGTGCTAAGCATATAAGTACTTTTGTGTTCAAATATCATTTTATCTTGTCCTATATTATCTATCTATCTGTCTGTCTGTGTCTGTGTGTTTATCTCTCTGTCTGTCTGCCTGCTGGTCTATTTTATTTAATTTATTTCTACTGGTTTTTAAAAACATAAAAACTTTGTTTTTAAAAAGTGTATAAGAAAAAAAAAATTACAATTAGTTTAAATTGTAACTTTTATTTTTACTTCAATTCAGATTATTACTATGCATCATTTTTTCCTCCTCAATTAAACTGTAATTTGACACCTTTTAATTGACGTATAACCCCGTGAAAATATTGCAGTTTAGAGTCATAGACCTTTTGGATATTACTCAAATCTATACAAACATTTTCCTCACACGTCAGTCTGCATTGATGCTTACATCAGCAGTGGATATGCAAATCTCATTTTATGCCTCTGATCTTGTTCTTTGTTCGTATGCCCTCAGATATTTGCGGCTGACAAATAACCGTTGTGTCATACACTGGCTACGCCCTAATGTGAAATTCATCGCCCTTCATTATAATGAAAGGAAGTGTACAATTCAAATCCATCAACTGTGGTTTACACAAAACGCCTGTGCTGTTTACCTTCACTTGTTTTGACTGTTGTTTGACAGGATCTGGTTGCCTGAATTCACCTTTAAAACCATTTCCTACTCTCTCTGCTTGTGATGGCAACCAGTCACTCCACCTCATGCTGTCAAGTTATTTTTTGTGTTGTGGGTGTGTGAGTGTGTGTAGTGGGTTTTGTGTACGTGTGTGTTTGGGAGAGAGCAGAGAGAGAAATTTCACACCCTGTAGGTTGTAGGCTGTCAGTGACGCACATTCCAGACTGTCCGCCCAGGCCTCTGTCACAGCGCCATTAACACTAGTGCATGCTGGGAGTGCCACTCTCCTCTGTGAGTGCATTAATGGAGCCTTTAAAAAGGAAGGTTAAAAGCAGCCTATCCTTCTCAGATCAATTCTTTATTGTGCTAGTGAGCTGTGGCTCCTGTGACTCTTTCCTCTTGTTAACATAATGCTTAAAAAGCAACCGAAAAGATTTTACTGTATAAATAATGCAAATGGAAGGTAATCACTTAAAGCAACAGGTAATGGCACACTCATCACTTTTCAGTGCCGGTGGCAAACTGTACACAGACATAAAAGCTTTCTGCTGTGAGAGAAGGGAATAAGAAGGAAAATGCAGCGCTTTACGTGAGTTGAATAAAACAGTAGCATTGGTAACGAAGGATAGAGACAGCGTTTTGTATTCCCAGAAACACCATCACCTCACAGAAGGGGACAAACCACTTAAGACCTGAGCATTAGAGACAGGACCGCTGTTTTATTCCAGCAGCGTTCATTAGGTCAAGACGGTGGCTTGGGCTTTCTCAAAGCTCTCGAGCAGAGTTCATGGTCGTTTATGAAGCAGACAGTGGAGGTTAGCAACTGAAGAGTTTGATGGTACCGCAAGAAATAAAGGAACAGATTGATTGGGAAAAAAAAACATATTTTAATCTTCACGTAATAATGTTTCTCACAGGAAAGAGGTTGTGTTTATTCTCTGTAGCATAATTAGAACAGGATACAGTAGAACTTCATTGATCCCTGAGGAAAATCTCTTGTTATAATAACAGATCCCAGGAAACAGCAGCAGGACTCAGTGAGTCATTTCACAGAAAACATGACTTACAAACATGTCTAAGGTAAAACATGGTGTGAAAGTGGAATAATATTTTTACTTTGAATATTGTTTATTTAAAATATGCATTCAACATTATGTAAACACTGATTAATGAAAGAAAAGATGATATAATTTTAATTGAGAAATCTTTATTATAGAGCTGTTTATACTGAAGAGATGTAAATGACAAATGAAAGTAGCCTTTTTTGGTGTCAGCATTCAAACCAAGACAAAATATTTGAAATTGCTTTAAAAACCACAAAGTTGATTAATCGGGTATTTTGGGTAAACACTTACCTCAAGTCTTCAGGCACCCCATCCACCAACCCAGCTCCTGTTTTATTATGTATTAAAAAATGTATAAACATTAATTAATTAGTTGAGCAGTGGTGTATCCAGAGGCTTGAGGCAAGTTTTGTGTTTGAGTCCTTTATCATGGACAGAAAGCCAAATATGTTTACATCATCTCCGTTAAAGTTTCAGATACAATACAAACTAGAATGGATTTTGTAAATAGATATTTAGTAAATTATGATTTGAATATATCGCTGATTTTGGTTTTACTCGTTTTAGAGCACTAGCAGAGAATTATCTAATGCCAAAAACACCTCCTTTGAATGTACAGTAAACAAAATAGCACCAACAACAAGAGATATCGATCCATTTTTCATTTATTCACCCATCCTCCGAGTCCTTCTGAGGTTATGAATATCATTATGAAAAATGCCTGCAGAAACGTGGGCCTGACAGTGGGTTGTGAGCCGTGACAGTAAGCTCTGTCCTTCTGCACCACTGTCAAACTCACTCTATAATATCATCAAAGACTACTTAACCTTATCTGAGTTTCACAATATGATTGGCTACACACCGATGGAGTTTGTCCAAGAGTTTCTGAAATGTGTTACTATATAAGAGACAGATAAAGAAAGAGAGAGAATTGCAGTGGCAGAATAGTCAGCACTCTCTCGTGTGTTAGATGGACCTTGGGCAGCTCCCTAGCCTTTCTCTAAGTGGACTACAGGGAGACGCTGATAACAAGGTAGCAGCACTCTGTGAAGTCAACAGAAAGAGAGAGCGGGGGATTGAAGATGTTAAAAGCCTGATAGAGGTCCACAGGAGTTTCAGATTAAGGATGTGACAAGAATATTATCTTCTGCTTGTGTTTGTGTAAATGGGAGAAAGAGATGTTGTACAGTACATGATAAGTCCGCACAAGGAAAAGCTGTTTGTGTGATGTTTTTGATAGTGTCCGTCGTGTGTACGTCTGTGTGCACACAACAGGTCTCTGGCTTTGTGTGGTTCATTTGTATTTCAGTTTTAAGTCCATAGAGATGAATAAACACACACGGTTGTTTATTGGGGATTTATTTTCGATCAACATAAAGGCACAAGATAATGAGCAATAAGAATGATAGAATGAAAGATGACAGCTGCTGAATGATAGAAAATTCTGCTGCTGATTTCAGAACAATCTACAGTTTAGTTTTTGGTCTTCGGTACAGACCTCTAGGTAAAGAACTAAAAAAAACATTTTGTTGTCTGAAACTATTGTGATTTGATCTTAAGCAAGTTATGTTTAATAATGTGTGTACTATTCTACTACTAATAATAACAATCATTATTATTATGAGGAAGTGCTTTGTGTTTGTCCTTTGTGTCACACGAGGTATCCCATACCTTGCAAGTGATCTTATTATAGATCTTACTGTAACTGTAAGAGGAATCATTTTTAATTAACATTTAAGAAAACAATAGCATCTTTAATGCATGTTTGTTGTGCTTGGGGGCTGATAGCATGAACAGATTGGGTGTGCTAACCTGATCGCAGCTGTGTCATGCTAATGAGACCCTCAGGGCTGGGCTGGACTACTGCTCTTTGTTGTGTGTTTCCCATAAGACCTGATCTGAGGTGATAACCTTTGTTTTACACTGGGCCTCCTACTATACTGCATTTTAGACAGGTGTCTAGTTTAGTGTATGTGTGTCACTGGATAGGTGAATAGTTATATGAAGTCTTCCTTAGGGAACAGTATCTCCCCCAGGAAGATTATGAGCACTTGTGATTTGTTGAGTTGCTCACATAGCGTCTGAAAGAGGATGAGAACAAAAGAGACAGATCATTCTTTCCATCATACAAAACCCTCCCATTTACAGCCTCGTCGGATATGGATGAAATTGTCTTTTTTTTAATATTAGAACAAATGATGAGTTTCTCATTAAACAGTTGTAAAAAGGTATTTTTTGATGAGAGGTACCATACGAGAGAGTGTTCAGTAGAGCCTCTCCACAGCTATAGTGAGCATGAACAAGTGTATCTGTGGGTGTTTGTGTGTGTAGGTGTAGAGTCAGCTATATTTCCTCTCATCCTCTATTCTCTCTGTCAGATGATAGCTTGGTTGGCAGTACAGATACTGGCGGTGTTGAGGAGGTGCTTGACTTTTCGTCCCCCCAAGCTTTCACACTCCGCCTGCAGCACCTGGCCACTTTGTTGACCTGCTTTTACAGCCCTATCCACTTGTGTCTCAATCACCAAAAATAACTGCACCCCTCTGAAGAACTCCAGACTCGCCTGCTTCATTTGGTGTCTCTCCATTGCTGCTTCTCATGCACCAAAGAAACAGCTATTGCATTTACTATTTTGTATTAAATGTAAAAAATATTAAACATGTAAAAAATATTAAACATATGCATTGTTGCATATTCCAGCAACAATGGTCATTTCTTGTTTCAGGAATAAAATGAGTGACTTTTATGAGTGAGTCATTAAATAAATTGCTTTGTTATTCAATAATGCAACTACTGTATGTTGCTTAGAAATGTGAACATGGATGATACTATGTCTAAAAAATAACTTTTTAAAAAATTCTATATCAGGGCTAGTATAATGCCTAAAACCATAAAAAAACCCTGATACTTCAAATAAAGTTAAACTAAATCAAATATTAAATAAATGTTTATTAGTAGTAGTTTTGTTGTCAAATTTGATATTATTAAACTATAGACATTTAAAAAACAAAACAAACTAACATTTAATGTAATGTCATTTTTAAGTACCTCGTTGATACAACATGTTAGCTGTATTGAGCATTAGTGTTGTTTGTGTAATACTGCTAATTCCACAGTGGCTGTTGCTAATGTAGAGTTCATGTGAACATTTAGAGAGGAAAAACCAATGAAATGTCAGACTCTCATGGATGCTAAAATTTTCTCCATTACTTTATTTTTACTGAGAGTCTAACATAAACAAAAGAGGCCCCATAAATGTTTTTGCCCTTGGAAAATAATCCAGATTCTCTCGAAATGTGTACTTAACCTGTCTCTGAACCTAAGAGTGGACACAGATATTGATTCCTTAGACAACATGGAGAAAAACTCAGTATATGGCAGTAAGTTTTTTTTTATCAAGAGAGCTCTCATGCCCCTATGGCTTACCCCCGGAGCTTTTCAAATAGCTGTGATAGGCAGCTGTGTCCCAAACAGGCTTATGAACATATAACACCCTCTCCAAACACACACACACACACACACACTCGGCTGTGCTCAAAACAGGCTTATACACACTCACACACACACACACACACACACACACACTGTGACAGCCAGAGTTCTCAACAGGCTTATGTGCCACAGGTTCCCGTGTGGAATCCCTTTCTTCTTTATGGTGAGATTATAGTGAATCCATCAGTACAGATGCAGATTGGATTGGGAGGAGAATCCCTAAAGAGAAGCTTTTCTTTACCCATCATCTCTGGCAGCTCCAAAATCAAAGTGTTGGATTAACAGATCCACAAGCACCCGAGTCCATTAATATGGATATATATCATCCATTACCTGCAAATTAGCATCTAATATATGCTGTTTCTGTGAGCGCCGTGTTCCGATGCGTCTCCTGCACTGAAGATATTACTTTTACTGGAACAGAATGAGAATTTCTAAGTGCTCATTGGCTCGATTTCTCTCCCTCATTCTCACACACGCATACTCCACATACAACAGGCCAGGGCCAACTGCCAAAGCCTCCATCTCTTTTACTCTTGTTTTTATTTGGCGACAGTGCTCATGTCTGCGTTTGTCTCTTTTGATAAGGCTTTTCATCCTGTTTGCATTGATTACAGCCTGACAAGTCGCTCTGATACACCATAGCCCATTCAGCCTAGCGCTGCACACTGAAGCTATTGTAAGCAGGAATGTCTCTTTTCAGGCCCCAATCCTACGTATGAAAGCACGTCAATAATCTAGAGACAGAGGCGCCCCACAATACACGCACGCCATGCTGAGTCGGACCTAGTTTTCTGCTCCACTACCAGGGAAATCAAGCAAAGAAGAGAGAGCTAGGTAGCGGAAGGTTGCGTGCATGAAAAAACAACAACAACAAAAAAAAAAACAGGCAGGCAGAGACTGAGAAAGAAGCATTTCTCACATACTGAGGATAATCCTGCCAGCAACCATTTGGAGCTGCATTAGCATGAAAATACAAAGCGTGTTTTTCGGAACAAAGGTGCGAATGAACAGGCACTTGGATATGAAACTGTTGTGCGTTTCCGCTTCATAATTACAGCTAAATCAGTTCCATCCTCTAGCAATGCTTATACAGCAGCACATAAATCTGTGTTGAAATGAAACTCTTGCAGGTATACGGCGAATACTTGGTTTTATGGCCCAGGCAGTAATTTGAAAAGAGGGGTGGAGTGCACTCTGTCATCTTCAGCTGTTACTGCGGCCGTCAAAATAGACTTGACACGACTACGGTAGCCCTTGTCTGTAGCTTGAAAACTCATTGACTCACACTTTTGTTGTATTATACAGAACGTTTTTGTAAGGGGTCACTGAGCAAGCAGGAAATCTCCATTATCTCTGCACACACCAACGGTACACAAGTAGCTTGCAGAGAGCTTACAGAAGTGTGTCTGCCATTAACCCAGTTTAGCATTTTGAAGATTCTTGTTAGAGAAATGTTAGAGCAATGGTGTGTCAATAATGGCTCTCATTAAGACTCCATGCTCCGTCCTCGGTTCCACTCCTGGCATTTGTTCCAGCCAATAACCCTCCCAATCGGGATGGACAAAAGTTTACAGTTTAATCGAACAATGGTTGGCTTTTTCCCAGATCTTTGTATTGAAATGACCCCGAAGTCCCTGAGTGCAAACATCTTAAATGTGTCCAATTAGTCCGTTTAAAAGTAGATTGCACCTTCCACGTTAAGGAATACTTTTTAATACGGCAAATGTTTTTTATCTATTTTTTAATGATAATTTTTTTTTTTAATTAAATAAACAAATAAGCACAGAGGATTATTAAGCATATCAGATTACACCCCTATTTGGAGAAAACAAATAAAGCCACAAACAGTTGGCTGCGATGAACCAGCCTTTGAGTGGAATAAATGTTTTGTTTTGTGGTAATGCGACTTGCATACATAAAAAAAAAATCAAACTGATATTTAGCCCCTACTAGCTTTTCCCTCTTTTGTTTTACGCAGGGCTCTTTTTACCACATGGTAGTGACAGATTGTTTGAGCTGGAAGGAAAAGCCATTCGAAGCTAATTAAGCAGCCATTCCAAGCACTATTCGCAGGCGGGAGGCTGAGAGGCACAGGCATTTGTCAGCGCTCTACCCCTCGTGGGCTTGATTGACAACTTAGGTCTCGAACTGACAACCCGTGTCGCTCCTAGCCAATCAGATACACGCCAGTGCTCTGATTGGTCAGCGGGTGCAGAACAAGGAGCTGTGCCCCACGTGGGTCTGAGCGGCACATGATAGGTTGGGTTTTTTCGGGCGCAGACGTGGGCATGGAGGGTGTTGCTGAGCAGACAGCGTGAATCAAGTAATGAGGGCTGATTTCACAGATTATGCTGTTAATTTGAGTTACATTCAAAATCGGTAGCATAACTATACGTTGGCAATGAGGGTGCTCTCTCGCTTCGCTGTGCTAGACGTCCTTGGAAAGGATGAAACGGGACATTTGATGGATGTTTTGGCTGAAATCAGTCGATATTATTTTACACCAGTCACCGACTCGAAGTGCATTGCAAACATGGCATTAAAACATTATTTGCGAATCGCCAAAGCAAGTACAGCCAGATTTAATGCAACTTTTCGTTTCGTCATGCTGATAAATCGGTGAATAGAAGCACAACAGACAATTTCACTCGTAATATGCATTTCTTAGGCTACAGTCTATCTCTTGAGACTTCAGTTGGTGGCTAGACTTCGAACAATCGTCGCTCATGTAAGTTGTTTGTCTACGGGGAAAGCAACCTATTTAGAGCCAAAATGGCGAACATGAGGTCAGATTCGTATTGTCCAATCTGCGCTCGCGGAGTAGACGAGCCCCACGTGGGGATCCCGCGTTTGATAGGAGCGGTGCTCCGCGAGCTGTGATTGGTGGCGCGCGCTTGTTCTCGCGGTAGTTGAGTCCTCGTGTCAGCGGGCAGTCTGTGTGTGGTGCTGCGAGGGCTGGAGAAACTAGGCACAGCGGCTGGCACGTACGAGGCGAACTTTTCAGGCAAAAGCAGGCATTTTTAAACAAGCAAGCAAATAGGGATTGGGAGAATACACCAACAGCGGGAATACTGCGCATTGTGTTCAAGCGAGAAGCGGGTCTTAACTGAGGAAAAACACTCTCGAAGCTGCTTTTCTAGAGGGTTGGGATTGATTCCCAACCAGCGCCTAATACTGATCGCATAAGGTCACGAGTGGAGGACTTCGACGTTTCTTCGGTGCAAGGAATTATCGCTGTATTTACATTCGCGGAAAAGGATTTTATGGAGACTAAAGGTAACGCGGAAGATAACTTTCAAAAGAATCCACTTGCAATCTAGACTGTTTATTTAGCTAGTTCAGCACTCTTCGTGCTTTATTTTCTCCGTTCCTGTTTTGTAATTTGCAAAGCTTCTGTTGCCATATTTACTTCGAGCCTCGACATCGTGCTAAACGGAACAAGTGTATGATTTTTCTGTTATTTTTTACCTATTTATCGAGGGGTTGATTGGGATTCTGTTATTTTGTGTCTCATTTCGCGTGTTTTACGTTGTTCTGTGATCTTGTCGGGTTACGTTCAAGCGAACAGCGGTCAGGTAATCTTGTTATTGCGAGAAGACTCGTAAGCAGCTTGTTAGTCGCAGCTCGCGGCGCAGATGACAAGCAGCAAATGTGTGTTTGACTCGCTCTGCACAACTCTTCTGTGTTTACAGCACGCGCGCAGCGGAATGCTTGACTTTTATTGGAGATAATGAGCCAACGCGCTGTGTTTTTTGTCTTGCTCCTCGGCTGTGTGTGAAGGATACCGGGGGTAAATCGGGTGTGAGAAGCGGTGGACGGACTGGGCTTTGTGTGTCCGCGAGCGCAGGGAGGGGTGACCGACGGGCTCTCGCTCATCTACTCGGATTACTGAAGAGCGCCACATCCCTGGATCTTCACCTCAGAAAGGATACATTCAAGATGTATCCGCAGGGCCGGCATCCGGTGAGTAACATTAATTATATTGATGCATTGTGTTCGGGCAGCTCCGCGCAAGAGCGCGCTGAGCACTAATGTGACGCGTCTCCCTCGCTTCGGTCCTTCATTTCTGCTCAGGCTAAACGAGGATGCACTCCTCTTAACTTGCTTGTGCACAGTAGCGATTTTGCGTTTTACTTTAAAGTGGAAAAACGTTTAGCAAAAAAAAAAAAAAAAAAAAAAGGGAAGGAGGGGAATCAGCCGCTCGTTTTTCTCAGGGGCTGTTTAGACGCAGTGACCCGTCTGTGTCACGCCGACCGCTGCTGAGTGTCGGAGGCTCAAAAGCACTGACAGGCCGAGCACGAGGGAGCGCCAGGGCACTTCTGACAAACCGCAGCTCAGCTCCGATGAAATATCATTTCCCTGAAAATCGGGAAGCATGAAATGTGTTATTGACACCCGTGGTTATACCCATGACTCGCTCAAAAACACAGTGAAAGTAAAACCTGAGACCTATGGACTGCCGTAAAAGGAGTAATAGAGAAGGTCGTAGGTTGTTTTGGTTATGGTGGTAGGAAGTCAAAGGTACAATGACATTCTGAAACACCGTTGATGGTGTAATAGCACACTGCATCAGTGACTAGACTGGATTATATCGGTAACGTGAAGTTTATCCTTCTAAACGGTTCACATAAATGATTGATTTTTGTTTTTCAGGCACCTCACCAGCCTGGTCAGCCAGGCTTCAAATTCACTGTAGCAGAATCTTGTGATAGGATCAAAGATGAATTCCAGTTCCTTCAAGCTCAGTACCACAGGTAAATATTGCTGTGACTCATTGAACACCTGTTACTAGACTCCGAGGCGGTGTAAATCAAATGCAGCATCACTGCAACCTTAAACTTTGCAGTTGTTGAATAGTAACCATAACAGTGTTGCGCATGATATCTGTGTGTAGTAACTGTAACTGTTTATAGTTTCGTGTTTGTAATTTCATATTAAAATTGCATAAGTGCATGTCTCGATAAGTTGCATGTGTATGTGACCGCATAGAGATCTTAAAGTGGCTTTGCCATCCAGTAACGCTAGGTACTCATTATAATGGCCTTTCTCTCTCTCTTTACAGTCTTAAAGTGGAGTATGACAAACTGGCCAATGAGAAGACAGAGATGCAGCGGCATTATGTCATGGTAAGAGCAAGATGTGGTTTGTTTTTAATCTGAGGTCTTTTATCTGTTGCTCTCTTGTTCCTCGGAAAACGTCAATAGGGTCACCATCCAGCTATCTGAGCTGGTGTTTAGTGTCCACTACCCCTATTTATTGTGTGATCGCGTTTGCATTGATTGCACTGGAGGATCAGTGTTGAGATTATGAGAGTGTGGGTGTTTTTATTTGTTGTGAAATTCCTGCAGGCTGTTTTGGGCAGGGAGTTACTGCTTGTTCCATCCACTCTGACCCGAGGTGCTGAGTGTCTCTTGATTCGTGTGACAGAAAGAAGGACAGACTTGCTCAGTTTAGTCAGCTGTGGATTTTTGGAACAAACGGCATTTAAGAGACCAGTGCGTTGAGAATAATTTGTCGAGATCAATTACAAATTTAATGATAATGTGCAGTGAATGTAAACAACAAAGAACTTGTCAGTTAACAAATTAAAAATCAAACGATGGGTATGCATTTATTCAGTGGGGGGTGTGTATAGTTGTTTTTGTCTTAAATTATATAGAGACCTAACCCAGATGAAACGTTATCAACCTTCAGGACGATTGCAGTCTCACTCAATATTGACCCTTGTGTGCAATTCAGGAATTACAGTAATATTAGTGCGTCTGAACGCCTCTTATTAGAAGTCCAGTGAGTGGAAACTGAATTCCATCAGGATGTGATGTAATAGTGCACAGGTTGAACGGTGTTAACCCAGCTCTACTCTCTTATCTTATTTGAACATGCAGTAGATATTGACTCAACATGCCGGCACCTTTGTTAAATATTATTTTTCGGAGGAATGCCGAGTGGTAAAAAGGCCGCTACCAGATAAACGAAATGAAATGCACTGAGAAAAAAAATGTTTGCAGTAGTTGTTCAGATGAACCTAGTCTGAACGGCTATTTTGAGTATGGAGGACTTTTTTTTCGTAAATTGACAGAGATGCCGATGATTGAACTGAATTAAAATTTTCAATGAAAAGAAATATTTCTTGGTGATGGGAGAGGGAGAGTAAATAATGGTGGATGAGATGCTTGTTTGTCAATCTTTGCATAGTTAATTTTTATTTTAAACCCATGTTTAGTAACTGGTATGAGAAGTGGGCTTTCATGAATGCTAGGAGTGAGTAAATGCCACTGAACAAATGTTGCCAGAGAGATTCATAATCATAATCAGACGATTAGTCCCTTGTTTTGTGTACGCTTTTTCATGACAATTTATATCCTAGTTTAACACTCATGATATAGGTGATACACTACTGCAGTCAGTAGAATTATACTATTGTGTGTGCTCAAAGCATTTCTCTTTTCTTTTTCTTGCAGTATTATGAGATGTCCTATGGGCTGAACATTGAAATGCATAAACAGGTATGTGATCTTCTCCGACCCCATACATTATGCGTTGTACATTGCGTGGATTTCATATATTTTAATTTTTTTTTGGTTTTATTGTACAACACATTCTTCTGGTCAGAAAGATGATGGCATGGAAGGGTTGTTACAGACAGTGTGCATGCACAAAAACATGCAAGCGTGTAGTTTAACTATGGTAATAATATTCATCACTACTTAGAGGCACAGTTATTAGTGCATGTTTGATTCTGGCTTGTGCAAGTCTGAATCTATTTCCCAATTCTGTTCCCCTTTCTTCTCTTTGTTTCCTGTTCTGCCTCTCTATAAATAAGTGGTAGAAAGTGGTGTCTGCATGCAACAGAACTAAAACTAAAAGGATAGGCAAGAGAAAAAAGAAGGCCTGGCCAGATAAAGGTCACTATGTCAGCTGTGTCCAGCAGGAAATGTTATTTATCCTCTTAATTGATTTGAATGGTTGGGATCACAGGCGGTCCTAATTGTTGTCAGCCTGTATGTTTTGGTTTTGTTTGGTTTTTTTATTCTGCGACTGATCATTTGGGGTTTTGTAACAAAGTGAGGTTATGAAATTGATGCATTTTAAAAGGGATACCAGGTAACACCCCCTTTTCCTCTATTTCTCTATCTCTCAAAGTCATTAGTAGTGATATGATGTATAGTCATATGAGGAGGGCTCAGTTTGAAGAGGCCCTTTATGGTTCTCACCCTGAGGCCTCACAAGGTTAATGGTATCAGTGTAAGGGTGGTGAATTGGAACAGCATGCACAATCCATCAGCTACTCCGAATGTGTGTGTGTGTGTCTGGGCCACATGTCTCTCTCACAGACACTGCATTTTCTGAAAGGTTCTGTCAGGCACTTATCTCCAGCTGTGTGAGAGACGGAGAGAAAATGAAAAGGGAGGGAAGGGAAGGTGCAGGGGCTTTGCGCAAACAGGTTAATCGACTGGCTTTTTTTTTTTTTTCTTTTTTCAGAGCCTCTCTTTTGTTTATCAATAGGGCTCTGACTGAGTGGACTCAAACGCATGAATTATTCATCGGAGCATGGACTCCCTGCTCTCTCTGGAGTTAGTGATGACAGCAGTCTGATAACACATAGTCTGCCCTTCATGTAGTGCTTTTGGAAAAGAAAGGAAAGGGAGGAAAATGCATCTAGGTGCCAGATTTGTCATGTGCTTTCAGGATCCACCAGATTCGGATTGGTGTTAAATAACCGTTTATGTAAACGTGCTCGAGAGTTTGTAATGGCGCGAGGGTCAGCGCTAGTCTTGCAGTACGTTAGAGCCTCGGGGCAGGATGGTGAGTTTTACGGTCATGAGGGGGAGGGTTGGCCATGTGGGGGCAGGAAGTGGATAGCTGTGCTTGTCAATGTAGCCCTTTAATTACTCCGCCTCAGAGGCCCCTGATCTGCTGTCCCTCAGTGTTTAACACAGTTCCCTCTGTCTTCATTTTCTTCCTCATTTTGTCCTGAAGTGCTCGCTGCTGAATGAATGCAGAACTTGTGTGTGTGTGTGTGTTATCATTGGTGTGGCCGTATTTGGTCAGTTCTTTGTGTGTGCACACACTAAGCCAGATTCATTAAGTGAAGCTCAGTCTGTGGCCTTAGAGGGTGAGAGAGCGAGGAGGGGGGTTGAGACTGGCAGCGGGGAGGGAACTTGTTCAGATGAATAATTTATTCAGGATTCCAGGAATTGTTTGCCAAGGTGATGATGGTCGATTTGATTCTGAGCCAAAGCAAACTGACTCGGAGCACACTGCAGTCTCTTCAGAAGTGTTTGTGTACATCTGAGTGAGATGTCTAGTGGTGACAAAATGTGCCCGCATTATCATGGCAGGCCAGTGAATTCCTAACAGAATGCAGACAGTGTAATATTATAATAGTTTATGTCTAGTTCAAAACCCACTATTTGTTTGAGCTTACCAGGGTTCATTTGTTTGTATTTTTATTTATTTTATGTTACATTTACTTGTACCAATAATCAATTTTTATTTACATAATCCCTGATATTAAAATCTTTTGTTTTTCTTTTCTTTTTTTGTCTAGATAAAAATAAACCATGAAATCAATGGTTTTATACAATTGGCATCACAGCATAATTTTGTAATATGCTAAATTTAATTATTATTTTTAATTTTATTTATTATTTTTATTTGGCTCAAAATTGCTTTTGTTTTAATATAATTGTTTCAGAATAAATTTTTTAAATGTATACCAATAATAATTTAGACTCTAATATTAAATGGTTGATATTTTTTTCCCTCCCTCGAAAAAGCTGCATTGAAACAAGCGTTTCATTGGACTGCAATATGTAATCAGATGCAAGTCTATAAGACATTTTAAGCTGCTTGTTTTGTGTGTGTTTGTGTATAAAGTTCAGGTCACATCTGTCTCTCAGTTCTGTGCACTGAATCAGGTGGTCGTGTCTGTATCCTTTGTGTCCAGCTTCAGCAGATGAATGCACAGAGAGACACAAACATTACTAAACAGTTCCAGCAGGATTTGTGCTGCATATGCAGCGAGGGCAAGACAGAGACACCCTGTAAAGACGGCTGCTGCTCAATGCAGCCTTTCAGCCCGAGGGAAGCCGAGGGTTAGAGGAGCCTGTGTCAGGCGGGAAGGAATGAGCTTGAGTGTGTTAATGCCACCGAGTGCTTTGGTTTATTTGTTAACGTGCCTTATCCGTGTAGATGGCTTCATCTGTCATCAGAATGTATGTTTGAGTAAGCATGTAAATGTAAGTTCAACTGCACAAACTCGCTCCCTACTTTGGTTCCCTCTTGTGTGTAATTGTTCATTGAGTCTCGGAGAGAGAGAGAGAGCAGTGGTCTATGCGTGTTCATTTGTCAGTGAGTGGCTCTCCTTCAGTGTGCAGTTGTTTTGCAGCATATTTAATCCTCATCAGTGTCTCCCTGCTCTCAGCTCGTACCCACAGCAACAGGTAAATGGCTTCTGGCGTGCCATTGACAGGGTTGTGTGTGAGAGCTCTTCACATGCTGCTTGACAGCACTGAGCACCTGGGATTGTGAAGCTGAGCAGAAAGCCTCTCTCTGCTGAAGGGCCTTGTTTTCACTCCCTGTGCCCTATTTTTTTATTTTTTTTTATTTTTTTGTGTCAGCCTGTGTGGGAGCCATTCTAGTAGCTTAAGGCACGCCCCTGGAACTCTGCAATGCTGCACTTTCCTATTCGTATCCCATGGTGCTGAGGTTTAATCTGAGATTAATGTAGTTTGTAGGTTAGTTTGTGTAAAGTGATTCAGATTCAGGACCTTTTGGCTTTTTTACCTCCGAGAATAAGTCCAAGTCTAATAAAGAAATAGAAATCTAAATTTCACTAAAATTAAAGATTTGAATTTTTAAACCCCCACACACACATACTTTATAATTAGGTTAATCAGTTAACATTATTTAACAACATCAGTAAGCATGAGCTAAGAATGAACAATACTTCTGCAGCAGTTATTCATCTTAGTTAATTCATCTTAGTTTACTGTGAACTAACACAAGTAAACAATGAGCAACTGTATTTTCATTAACATTAATAAAGATGAAGAAAATCCATTGTTCATATATATAATAATGCATACACACACACACTATGTGAGATGATATGTGAGTAGTATCACGATACAAAAAATCTTAATGCATGTTTGTAGGATCAGGATGCATAAACATTTGATTTTCTGATACTCGGCCTTGTATAATATCTTGCCTAAAGTGTTTAGTTTTTATGAATGTAAATGTAGATATTTTTTTCTTACCACAAGCCACATTAAGTCGGCATCACAACAGGAAGCTGTTTTGGTAAATCAGGTGTATTTAGATCCTGTGGTACATGGTGTGTTGTGTGCTAACAAGTCATATGCCGTGTATCAGTGGGAAAGTCATTTCTGATAATTGCTGTAGAATATCTTCTCCTTTGGACAGTCACCAAGGTTGTTTTTTTGGCTCAGGCAGAAGGGTAATGTTTCCCTGTCTTCCCTCTCTTAACACACACTCTTCACCCCACCAATGAAAGAGAAGCCGTTACTCCCCCCTCCCCCATCTGCCCCCTTTCATCCCACATTAATTTGCTGAGTTGATCTGATCGACAGGCCGAAAATTCAATTTAATGACCTGCCCCTGTGCGCGTAATATGATTTTACTGCCTGTTATGGTCAAGCAGAGCTCCAATTTACATAATGATCTGAGGGAGAGATAGGGGCGGACCGGTTGCTGTGGCAACCTCAGAGTGGCATACAGGAATGGAAGCCAATGGGAGGAGGGGGGTGTGAAGCGATGGAAAAAGAAGCCCTGTGTACGCCTGGCGTATGAGAGCAGGCAGCGTTTTCATGTTCGAATATTTCCTTGCTTTGGTAAGACACCAACAGATTATTATTGTTGTTGTACATGTTCGTTGCGTGAAGGAGTGTGTGTTTCTGCAGCGAAGCCGAGCTGAGAAAGCATTAATAGCTCAATGACTCTGAAGGGGTGTGGAGAGAGGGCTTAGATCCTTTGTTCACGTCCCTAGAGACAGTTCATCACAGGTCAGAACTCATCCACTCTCGCCCGCTCTAAAGAGAGGGCGAATCCATCAGAGTGCCAGGGTCAGCACCCTCCCACAGGCACAGAGGTCACACTGCCAAAAAATGAACGGAATGTGGCTTGCAGTGAAAGAAAGAGAAATTTCTCTCCTCCCTCACCTGCTGGGCCATCTGCTCCAACCTATAATCAATTTGTTCACCGCCCCATACTTCCTCTCCCCCCCTCCCTTCCCCTTTTCTCCTTTTCATCCTGAAGCGTTAGCATAGCTCATGATGAAATATAGCTCTTGGGGGCTTCAGGTAGCCGTGAGTAATGCAGGAGAACCAGAGCATGTTGGCTGATTACCCTGTCCGTCTCTCCATATCAATAAAAGTCATTTTGAATATTGCTGTAGGGCTCTGGTTCCTCGCCTCCTGCGCTGCTGGAATGGGAGCATGGGGAAAAATGGTAATTGCTCAGTATTGCCATCGTTAATCTCCCAGCACCAAATCAGCATTAGCATATTTCAGCATCTTAATGAAATAATCTGTCTGGGTAATGAGGGGGGGTGGGTTGAGGCCAGACGACCCCCCCCCCTCCCCTTTATCCCTGCTTCCCTCTCTCCATCTCTTGGCCAGATGGGCACCGCAGGCCTTCTGCCCATCTTGGCCTGGCAGAGCTGTGGATTTGGCCAAATCTGTTTCAGTAGCAGTGTGCTGGAGCGCCGTTTGGCATTGCGGGCCTCACACACACACACACCATATCAGTTCTTGAAGAGCCACGTTTTCATTATGCGGCAAATCAGACACATGGCAACATCGGCGGAGACAGACGTTTCTGAAGTTTTTACTTCATTAATCAGGAGTTCTGGAGGTATCCCATCATGCCTCGTTTAGATGCGCGGAGGCTTGATTAGAGCATTCAGCAATGTGAAAGTAACGTGAGAGTGCTGGAGCGCATGCTGTCGTGAATTAAGTACATTTGAGTGATTAGAGAAGAGCTGACAACATTTAATAACCGTGCTGTTTGTATGTCTCTGTTTTTCTATTTCAGACTGAGATTGCCAAACGGCTAAATGCGATTCTTGCTCAAATCATGCCTTTTTTGTCACAAGAGGTAAATATTCTCCATTTCTTTTAATGAAATAAGCCATCTCTGTGCCACTACTTCTGTTAGCCCATGCTAATTCTCAGGTTATTCATTTGTCTTTTCTCTCTCCTCCAGCACCAACAGCAGGTTGCACAGGCTGTTGAACGTGCTAAGCAAGTGACAATGACCGAGTTGAATGCCATCATCGGGGTACGTGGACTTCCCAATCTGCCTCTCACCGTGTGTATACCCCTCTTTCTCCTTCATTTGACCAGGGCAAGGGACAAACCTGCACACAAGCAGCTCAGAGCACTAATGCATTCATGCCTGGCTCCTAAATCACAATTGGATTTATAGTATGTAGCAATAAAGATCAAATTGGCTGCTTAAGAAGGCAAACTAATCTACTCCCACAGGCGGGGTTTGGGTCAAAGGTGATTCATCAGCTGTAATCCTCCACTGTAAAACCTTCAATCCAACACCTATCACCTCAACAGCTCTTAAACAGTCCAAAGGTAAATCCGTTATTGCCAGAGACATTTATACCTGTGTTCTAGGCGGAGTTCAGGATTGTTGGTGTCTTAGTCCCATCAGTCTCTTGCTGCAGATTTGCCCCTGCCCTTCATGGTCTGATTTTTACTTTGGTTTAATTTAAAATGTCATATGTTTACGCCATGATGTTTGCTTTTTTATGCCATTGTTGTTTTTGTCTCGTCAGTGTTTTCCGCTTGGATCATTTGACTTCATTTGTGCGTGTAGTGCTTCTCTCTCTGTGTGTCTGTTTGTCACAGGGTTTGAGAGGCATGTGGAGAGAAACATGTTTAGGCTTGTGCAGTTAAGCTCTTGTTTTGATCACACAAAGGGAGAAGTCTAATTCTGTCAGGGTTGTCTGTGATTAGCCATGTTAAATACTTTAAAGAGCTTGTGGTAAGGAGCATTGAGAAGCTTCCTATTGACTTAGGCAACACAAACCTACTTGAATTTATTTAACCAGTTTCTGTATTAGGCTAATTACCCTTTGCCTAACCCCTGGTTATTGTCACTGTAAACCCAGCTTTAAACTCCGAGCAAAGGTATGTTTCACACTTGTGTTTTAGAAGCGGGCTAGCAACTGTTTTTGCCTGAAGTATGAAACATTGCTTCAGAGCTGCGGTAGCATATTAAATTGTGGCGCTGATCTTGTGGAGTGTGAAAAGATGTGGGGTTAAAATGTTGTGGCTAGATGCTTAGCAACAGACAACCAATTGCATGCCTCATATTACCTAGAAAATCTAAAATCAAACTTGTATTGGAAGTAAACTTAGTGTTTCTCCTGTGGCGAGCGTGGCTATCAAACTTTGATTGGCCTGGGCTGGGCTGGTGGGTAGGAGGTCCTGAGCTAGGTCAGGACAGCCAGAGCCAGATATTGGAATTCAATTAAGGCAAATGAGCCAAGACTCTGACCCCTGTTTTCAAGGTAATTGCTTCCTCGAATCTGCCTGAATGCAACTGTCGACGGGGCTCCATCATTTAACAGCTAGCCATTCAGCAGAGCAGCTTGGCGAGAGGTGGGGGAGGCATGGGGGCAGGGCTTGTTGCTTCTGCTCACACACTTAGCAGTCACATGGTCATCATGATGGTGGATAAATAGATGTAGTCAGGCAGACACTTGCCGCACTGTTGCAGGAATTAACACACACTCACACACATCCTCACAGGCTTGGAAAAAAACAAGCTTTTATTTGTTGGCTGGTGAGATGGCAGGAGATCAATCTGTGTGCCCTGACGGAGAGGGGGGAGTGGGGTGGGTGGGTCATTAAAGATTCACTGTTAATCAGGAGCCAGCAGCGTTTGGCACACAGAGAGCGAACGACAGAGAAAGAGAGAAGGATTGTGAAAGGAGAGAGAGACTTTGAGTGAGGGAGTGATATCCACAGGGAGGGGTAGAGGCAAATAAGTGGGTTAGCAAGAGATGAGACGGCCGTGAAAGCTTTAGTCTGTGGTACCACTGACCTGTTAAAGTGACAGTGCTGTGCATGTCTATGGCTTTGCTAATAAGTTTCAGCCGACAAGGTTTTTATGTTAATGATTCTGTACCGTGCCAAAAAAAAAGCAAGAGTATGAGTAACACATGCAATTGTGCGCATATATAGCCGTTTTTGCATATTCATATATGCATGCTAGGGCTGTGAGTGATCAAATTACTAAAAGTAATATTACAGTAATTCACTTTAGCAGCATTATTTTTATTATATCAATTTAATTGTAGTCCGTCTTAAATTGTGGAGCCCAAATATAAGGACAGACTTATAATGGCAGAGGTAAATTCACACCGAAAGACCCAGTTATGAGAAGCCTTTCATCTGTTTATTCCTAAAATTAAGGTGATTTTGATGACTGTTAAAAAAAATTCAAAGCCCTTTTAATTTTTTTTTTTTTTTTATGAAAGGAATAGATATAAACAAGTATAATGCATATTAATACAAATGTGATGGTTAAGCCAAACAAGACCTTAATTTCCTAAAAAGTTGTAAATGCTGTGGTGTTAATTTTTTTTTTTTTTTTTTTTTTAATGTAAAATTTCAGTGGCAGAGGTTTGCTGCTGGTTTGCTCTGTTTAGAAACAGAACACCAGATTCATTCTGCATATTTTGTCTGTTCATTTACATTTCACACTAGCAGCATAAATGGCCTCAGTTTGACTCAAAACGTGACTTGTAATAAAAGCGAATGTTTGGCCAGTTGTATATGTCACTGCTATGCTATTAGTGGAAGACTAGTAGTGATCATTGTCTTTCTAGGATGCTTAGGGTGTTTGGCACTGTGGTTAGATTAGAAACGCATACATTTAAATACAAAAGCACATTGCTTCATTGCTGAAATGGTGTTGGTCAGCATTCATGTGCCTGGGTGGATTTGAGAAGTGGAGATGTGTTATTCATGAGTGAGCGTTGTGAGCATGTAATGACAGGCTCGTCTCTTTTCTCTCATCAGCAGCAGCCTCATGCTGTCTACCCTGCTCTGATGGTCAGTGCTAAAGACAGCCCCTGTGTGTTATATTTGGCTTTTTGAAGTGAAGTCGAGACCCCAATATTCTTTAGACCCTAACGCTTTTCAGTGTGATCGTGTGTGTGTGTGTTCTGCCTTGCACTTCCTTTAGTCGTTGGTGTCAAAGCAATGACTGTTTACTGGAATAGTAGTGTTTGTTCACGCATGGTTTATAAATGTATATGATCTTTGAGACCTTTTTACATTATTGAGATGACCACTGCAGAACTGCTGAGATATCAATAATGTATTTGATGCGTATTTTGGTTGCTTAAAACAAATAAATGAAAACTAAATGCACTACATTGTGCATGAGAAATTGTTTTTAGAGCTAAATGTGTACAAAATGGTATTATTTGCAGTTACCTTTGCACGTCTCATACATTCACCACTGTTCTTTTTGTGTCTTGTTCTCACCAAGACTGTTTATTCAAAAATGCAACAAAAAAATATTCAGTTTTCATTTTATTACATTTTTAAAATGTAGTTAAATGCAAAGTTGGGTTTGTCTTCATTGTCACTATTTATTTATTTATTTATTTTTAAACAAACATTAAGCAATGACCAACATAATGTTTAATCCAGCTGCAATTAAGAGAGATCACATGGTGCTAAACGCATTTACCTGATTTTATCAGCTGCGTTATTACATCTTCCTCTCTCAGCTGTAAACAGCCACTGCTTTGACGCCAAGAGTTACAGGCTATTCAATTAACACAAACATAGAATGGCTTGTCTGATTGGCTGTTGTTAAGGAGGCAAGGAGGAGTGGCATAGCCTAAGAGATGGTAACCACAGACCTGTGTAAACTCTGAAATATTATGGGCTGTGAGGTGACTGTAGTGGATGCCGTTCATTTGATGTTTACATATATTTTGCTTAACTCACTAACTGACTGCGCGTGTGTGTGTATATATAGTATAGATAATGAATGCATGTACATATTGACTCAGAAAGCAAATACCAGAAAGTCATGCACCCTTATTGTAATATAGTTTTCTTATTGTGTTGGTTAGGAGTGTGTGTAAATTTAGTTTATGTAAGGAGTCAAGTTTGATGTATTTCTGGTTTGTTGCAAAAAAGATGCATGTTAAGGAGTGTAGTTTAAGAGCATTGCATGTTTAGAAATCAGCTTTAGGGTCAGCTGTTTCTGCTGAGCTCAAGGAGGACATGTCCTTGTGAAGGGTGTCCCGCTTTGATCCAGCCACTAATGGAGGCGTTAGGGTGCCAAAGTTCCTCTCTGTGCATCCTGTGAGAGAGGGGCTTAACTAGTCACCTTTATTCAGTGTGTGCTATCCATATGCCTCTTCCCTCCGACCCACTTGATGTACGTGTGTGTGTGTTGACAGCAGCAGCAGCTCCAGGCTCAACACCTTTCTCATGCTGCCCACGGACCCCCGGTCCAGCTGCCCCCTCACCCCTCGGGGCTGCAGCCCCCAGGCATCCCTCCAGTCACGGGGTCAGGTCTGCTGGCGCTGGGAGCTCTGGGAAGCCAGGCACACCTTCCAGTCAAAGATGAGAAGAACCATCATGACCTGGAGCACAGAGGTAATGCACTTATGCACTGAAGAGACAAACAAAAACAAATGTCCTGAGGTGGTACGCTTTGGTAAGGAAATAAATGTAAATGCTGACTTGTTTTTCTTTATCTGTTTCTTTTAACGACTTCTTCATTCTCCCATGGATAAAGAGCGGGAGTCTAGCACGGTGAGTCACTTTCTGAGTTTCCATGTGTGTAAGGAACAAACAGTTGTGCACTAAAAATAGCAAGTAGAAACGCAACTAATTGATGGGTTTATTTAGTAGTTTTTGTTTTTTAGCAAGTGTTTGCATTGTTCTTTGTGTACTTCAAGTACCGACACCACAATGGAGTTAGATGCTGCACTGCCATGTCAAAGTGGATCACCATGATTGTCTCTTTGTTTTATATAAATTACAGTGATCTTGATGAACTTTGAGGAAACTGACGTGTAGAGCCTTCTCTTTAATGTCATCACAATGTATCGTTCCACAAAATTCCAACAGTTTTGAAGCGATATGAAGCAAATTGTGGCAGAATTTACACTTCTTGTTGAGCTATTCCTTTTAAATCCTGATGTTTAATGAAGAGGGGAGATAGCGGCACGTTAACGGCATGAGGAGAGCAGAGCAGGCTGCATTACAGCACACTAAGCCTTTAAAAAAAATAAATACAAAAGAGAGGGGGGCCTGCTGTATAATCCTACTTTTAATCCAGGTAAAAAATGCGCAAAAGCACAGGCCAGGGATTAGCAGCGCTATAATTTCATCACAATTAAAAAAGACTTTGTCTCTCTATCTTAAAGGATTTGTCCTCACCCACTCTTCATGTCTGCGGCTCCTAGCTCAGATAAACCTGACTCATTCAACCATTGCCGCCTCTTTTCTTCAGTTTTGCTAACTGCTCTTTCGCTCGTTCGTTGGGTCTCCACAGCTCTCGCTCTGTCCCTCTGTGGATATCTCTTGTCATGTTTATTTGCAGTTTTCTTATAACCACTTAGTCTCCCTATCTCCCAAATGCTGGATTGCCCCATTTTTGCCTCTTAAATTGGATATGCAGAAAGGTTTGACTTGGCAATAGATTTTGTGTGTGTGTGTGTTGAATGGGCAGCAGTGTGAATGGGTGCAGTCATGCCTGCAGAAATCAGACTCTGCTGCTGATTAGCGCTTAGTGCAGCAGCGGCCATCCTGCTCTCTGCCCGCCAGAACTTCCTGTTGTCACGGGTCATCTGATAGCACCGCTCTGACTTTGCTTATTGAGTCACGTTAAGCCTGTCTTAAAAGGTCAGCCTATTAAACCCGCAGCTCCCCTGTCAGGCTGAGAGAGCAGTCTAGGTCTGTTTATTACTTTTGGATTAGCAGAAGAAGGGGGTGGGGAGAGAAACGGCCTGCTTAGTGCTGACAAAAGCAACACTGAGATTGTTGTAGAGTGTTTGTGAGTGGGCTTTAAGCCGCCGGGATTCCTTTGTGTCGCCTCCAGGAGAGCATGGAGTTCCTTCTGCCTGGAGATCACTTCCTTTGGCCCAGCCACATCCTCCTTTTCATCTGTCTCCCCTTCTCTCTCTGCATGAATAGAGGTTTGTCAGTCAGACTGAGAGTGTGGGCTTGGCACTGAGATCATGCACTGGCAGTGCCACACTCTCTGGCCCAGAGATGGTGCCCGCCTGCCCAGCCGTGCTCACAGAGGAAGCGCCACTCAGCCGCTGCCACTCTCGGTGCATTCTGGGCTGTGTAGCTCCAGCTGCTCTTACTTCCTTTTTTCCTGTCTTTTCTGCTGTGACTTTCTCTTAGGGTACCTACACAAAGTTTAAAAGTACTTTTGTATTTTTTGAAGCTCAAATGTTATTTTACAGCAAAAAATAATAATTGTCTGTCTTTACTATGATTTGTATACTTGAAACATAATAAATGATCAAGCTTTTTAGACAGAAAACCACAGGATTTCCCCAAATCTGATTTATTTATTTATTTTTGGTGGCAGCTCTTCATCATAATTTAGGGAAGATGGTTATGTTGGGTTGATATGTGTTGAGTTTTTAAATAGACATAAGTGACACAAACTCGTAGCTTGTAGATGTTGTTTGAGGTTCAGTATTTACTGTGAAGAAGCTACTTTAAGAGGCTGCTGCTTGCGTACAGAACACTTTGCTCTGAAACACACTGTGCATATATTTATTTTTAATCAGTCTCAGTATTTGTAATTTGATAATCGCTCTAAGCACATATTGCTATTTAATTTTTATTTCGATTAATGATGTGGCTCTACAAGTGGTCTTGGCAGAGGACCGGAGTATAAAAGTGGCATACTTGGACCCGCTCCCTCTTTTAAGGACCAGTCGTTGTGGTGAAAGGGTGGCTGTTTGCCGTGTTGTAGTTCGGGGCGGGCATGTGCAGGAGGGTAGGAAAACAAGCTGTCGTCTGGCTGGTTAACTCTCAGGGTGAGGGGCCGTTTATTCTGGTCTGGTGTTTGCGTTTCACTGTTATTCTCTCTCTCTACCCCCTCCGTGCCGCAGGGATCAGTTTTCGCTTGACCCTGCTGTCCAGTTTGGTGCATTGGCGCTGTGTAATGCTCGCTGCAGGTTGCCCAGGGCTGCGAGGTTAGCCCAGAATGTTTGAAGTGTGGTGTGGTCAGGCTGGTTTAGAGGCCTCCCTCTTCAGGGATAGTTTGCTCAGCTGTCCCGCCTGCTTTGCTTCTTGGGGCCTGGACTTGCTTGCTTGGCAAGACCCACGCTCTCTACTTTTCTCCATGCCAGGGAGTACGGGGTGATCTAACCAGGCCTGGGGCTTAACCCCCTCGCTTCTCCGTGTTTACCTTGTACGAGCGAGGAATTTACACACATGGCTCGCTCAAAGCCGCCGGTGGCCCCATGTCGCCCCTGTTATTTGTATTTGTGCTGCTGAGAGTCTGGGCCATCCTCAGCATAGCTGAATGTCTGCAGCTAATTAGCTGAACTTCAAGTGTATGTTATGTTTTTTTTTTTTTTTTTTTTTTATAGGGAGACGCTGTTTGATGGAGAGTTTAAGATGTAATAAACATGTAAATGTATGAATGCTACATGACATTTGAGGGGTTCTGTCAAATTCTGTGAATGTAGCATTGTTTCAGGGGAATGTAAAGTTTGTATATTCACCAAGTGCAAAATGGTAAGCTTTTATTTGTGCTGATCAAATTTTTATTTCTTTGTTCAAGCAGAATAATTCAGTATCTCCGTCAGACAGCCTGAGGGCCAGTGAGAAACACAGAGGCTCGTCTGAATACAGTCTGGACCCGAAGAAACGCAGAGTAGAGGAGAAGGATAACATGAGCCGATATGTAAGATTCTGTATAATATTGCCCCGATTATTGAAATCAGTTGTTTTAAATCTGTTTTCAAATCATGACTTACTACAGGTTTCATTTAGCTGTTTAACTAGTGTTTTAAAGACTACATTTAAATGAGCATTGAATGAGGGTAGAAGTGATCTATATAGAGATTCAGCACTGTGGCATATCTAATATTTACAGATATCTGAGTGATATGAAGCTGATATATTGTGCATCCCTAATTAAGTCATGTTCTTTTTGTTGTTAAAAACATATACTACTGTTCAAAAGCTTTACCAAGGTTGTCAAATTAATCCTAAGGGTACTTTAACGTTTTGCTGCACAATTTCTATAAAAAAAAAGACCTTTGTGCTTTGTATCTGTCCAATAATCCTAAAAAACATTTTGAAGTGAGAAAGCTATTAAGTTAATAGCGTTTGACAATATTACTACCTTTTACTGTTTTATCAAATTAACACAATCTTTGAGCATAAGAGACTTAAAAAATGTTAAAATCACTTCTGACCCCAAACGTTTGATTGGTAGTGTGTATATAATAATAATAATATAATATATCATCATTTGTCTATAACATTGTCAACATTTACAGCCAGCTGTTTTAGCGAAATATTTTTTTTTTTTGTAATTTTAAAAAAAATATTTATTCACTACAGGACAGTGATGGTGACAAAAGTGATGATCTGGTCGTGGATGTGTCCAACGAGGTAAAAACTAGTATATGTATTTCCCATTTTTGGTTTGAGAACTGCTACTCTTTCGTATTTGACGAATGATGTTTGTCTGTCACACTGTAGGATCCAGCCACTCCAAGGGTCAGTCCATCTCACTCTCCTCCAGAGAATGGACTTGATAAGGCCAGAGCGCTGAAGAAAGATGCCCCCAACAGCCCGGCTTCTGTGGCCTCCTCTGGGAGCACCCCCTCTTCAAAAGTGAAGGACCACCCACACGTAAGCATTAGGGAATAGAGGATGGACATTTATGGTGTCAAGCCTCTGCACATTTGCAAAACCCTCTTCCTCTCCACAGCTTTATAGCAGCAGCATAAATGTCAGATTGAAGCGTAACATGAATACATCAGCTACTGTCAGACAAACAGCGGCTTAGCCGCTAGCCTTGGCTAATATCTCAATGCGCTTAGCTAGCCTCAGAGGGGAAGAGGAGAAAAGAGAGAAGCGAGAGTGATTAAAGATGAGTGAGAGGATGAGGTCTCGGGGAAGGGTTCGGTCTGAAGTTTAGCTTTATCCTCCTCCGCTATAATGAGCTGTCAGTGTTTGACTGGATTAGTGCGAGCGAGCTCTCTGGATTTGAGCATTTGTGGTATGTAGCTTTAGCTCCGTTAATTCCATCTCTGTTCCTTCATCTTTCAGAACGACAAGTCCTCCACCCCAGGTTTAAAGTCCAACACCCCCACCCCACGCAATGACGCTCCCACCCCAGGAACCAGCAACACCCCTGGACTCAGGCCCATACCCGGAAAACCACCAGGCATGGAAGCACTGAGTAAGTAGCAGCTCACTTTTGAACCTATCCATTCAGTAAGAGTTCACATTATTGAAAACCTTTTTTTTTAAACCATATTTTTGAGCATTGGACAACTTTTTGAAACTAACCACCTGAGCTGATAATGCTATGTGGCTAATCTGGAGCCACAAAAATGATGGGGCTATGCTTAAGTCAAACCTGTAAGTGAACGCATGCTTTGTATAGCTTTTCATTTTTGGCATTGTTTCTTTATATTCCCAGCAGCACCTGCTCTACGTACACCATTGTCCATTGCAGCGCCATATGGGGCTCCGTTTGCCATGATGGGTCACCACCCAGAGATGAATGGCTCCTTGACCAGTCCGGGTGTTTACCCTGGCCTTCACATCTCCCCTCAGATGAGTGCCGCAGCCGCCGCTGCCTATGGCCGCTCGCCTATGGTTAGAATCCCTGTCTTTATTTTCTTTGTTTATAGACACATTCCTAAACTCCGTTTGCAGAAGCTTGTTGTTTTCCTTTTTTATTCTCCACCCCCCCACCCCCACACACACCCTGTTCTTCTGATCATGTAAAACGGCCTTCAGCGGCTCTTTAACTCAAAGGCTAACTTTACATGCATACACTGTTAGGATAGTTTCCGGTTAAATATTACTTTTTACATTTGTACTGCGTTTGTTCTGCAACTCTATGATTGCGCTGATGGCATTGGAAGTAACAATTGTCTGGAGGGTCTATAATGGCTTAAGGGAAGAGATAAAGCACGAGCAAGAGTTAAACTGGAATATTAACAATGTATTACAATGTGAAAATAGAGCTGTTATGGGAATAATTAGACTTTAAAATCAGTTTCTGTATTTTTTGCAGCTTATGTGTTTTTATATTTTACTTTTTTATGCTAAGATGTCTATGTTTTGTAGGCGGGCTTTGATCCTCATCCCCACATGCGTGCCCCCGGTCTGCCAACAAGTCTGACCTCTATACCTGGAGGAAAACCGTAAGTGCTGTTGTTGAACTCAAACTATATATAACACATGCTAATGTGTTTTTTTTTTTTTTTGAGAAATTAATACTTTCATTCATCAAGTATGCATTCAATTGTATTAAAAGCACATTCATGATGTTAGAAAACATTACAATTTCAAATTAATGTTTTTAACTTTGTATTGGTCAAATATTGACTCTGTTCATAAAAGAAAAACTGTTTTCAACGTTACTTGATGTTTCTTGGGCACTAAATCAACACATTAGAAGTATATGACAGATCATGTGACATGTATGAGAATTTCCTATTGATTTATTGATCATTACAATTCTCTCTTTGTTCTGATAAACAGGGCCTACTCCTTCCACGTTAGTGCAGATGGCCAGATGCAACCAGTACCTTTTCCTCCAGATGCTCTGATTGGACCAGGCATTCCCCGTCATGCCCGACAGATCAACACGCTTAGCCATGGTGAGGTGGTGTGTGCCGTAACCATCAGCAACCCCACGCGGCACGTCTATACTGGTGGTAAAGGCTGCGTGAAGATCTGGGATATCAGTCAGCCCGGAAGCAAAAGCCCTGTCTCACAACTCGACTGTCTGGTAATAATTCATGTTTTTTAATCAGTCCACACAAATTACCAAAATTATCTTTTCTGAAGTACAAGTTTCAGTCTTAATTTTTTTTGTAAATATTGCTATTTTTAATCTTTATCCTCCCTTTAATCCCCCTTCTAAATAAAGAACCAATCCTCGGGCTATGTGTAGTTATTTCAGGGGAAAATACCATGATGGCTTTGCATTTATCCCCCTCAGTCTGTGTAACTTGTATTTTTGTGTGTGCATGTCCCCCTGTGCATGCTCAGTTGTGCAGAAAGGGGTGTATTTGAGCTGTTCGGCCATTATAAAGTGATTTAATTTGTCTGAAAGCCTGGACTTATTGATCTCCCTCAGGAACAGGTCTACAATTCTCCTGCTAATTTGAAAATGTGCTTCATCTTGGTGCTGCAACTAAAAACCCTTAAAAGCTTTTCCCTACCCACTTACCATTCTGTGCCCTCTTATCGGCCGCCTCTCCTCCTCGATTAACCTTCATAAACACAGGTTAGACAGGATTTAGAGAGCCAGAGCAAATAACAGGGAGCTGAACAGTTGCTATTCAGGCCTGCCATTTAGATTGGTTCACCTCTTCAGCCTGATTATTGAGCGGCTAGAGAGAGACATTTGTACGTATTCGTACAAAATTTTGTATGCTTTTTTTTTTTTTCTTTAAACACCTTCTCAAAATCCTCTTTTAATGTATTATTTCAAAAATGTCTTTCTCTCAACATGCTTCTCTCTCTCTCCTCAGAACAGGGATAACTATATCCGTTCCTGTAAGCTGCTTCCGGATGGCCGCACTTTGATCGTTGGAGGGGAAGCCAGCACTCTGACCATATGGGATTTGGCCTCTCAGACTCCCCGTATCAAAGCTGAGCTCACCTCTTCTGCCCCAGCCTGCTATGCGCTGGCGATCAGCCCTGATGCCAAGGTCTGCTTCTCCTGCTGCAGTGATGGAAATATTGCTGTCTGGGACCTTCACAACCAAACCCTTGTCAGGTAGGATGCATGCCAGGTGATGTTGCATGAAATGATGTCTCTTTGAGAAAAGACATGTATACGTTGTGCTGATGCATTAAACAACGATGTGTATATGTCTTGTCTATGTATGTAGGCAGTTCCAGGGCCACACAGATGGTGCGAGTTGTATAGATATTTCCCATGATGGCACCAAACTCTGGACAGGTGGACTGGACAACACTGTACGGTCCTGGGACCTGAGAGAGGGGCGACAGCTTCAGCAGCATGACTTTACTTCACAGGTAAACGTATACACAAATAAAATCTTACTCTAGTATGCTTGCCAAAACTGCATTTATCAAAAATGCAGTGAGAATTGTTGATGTGAAATATTATTGCACTTTTATTTAAATTTAATTTTAAAATGTTATTTTTTGTTTGCCTTTTAAAAATCATTGTAATATGCTAATTTGGTTCTTATGAAGAATATTATTAATGTAGAAAACAGTCATGCTGAAAAGGTTTATGAATATGAGTGCTTATACATTGCACTATACCACTACATTTATATTTTATATTTAGATTATTTTCTTGACTAATTTCAGTGACTTTTCCATTTCTGATAATGTATTGGAAGTCCAAATCCGTTTTTTTGCATGCCTTGTCTATGCACTCTTAGATCAGTTGTGACGGTGCTTTTGTGCTCTCATCTAGATCTTCTCTCTGGGCTACTGTCCGACGGGCGAGTGGCTGGCTGTGGGAATGGAGAGCAGTAATGTGGAGGTGCTTCATCACACTAAGCCTGACAAGTACCAGCTGCACCTGCACGAGAGCTGTGTCCTCTCCCTCAAATTTGCCTACTGTGGTAAGACACTGTTACTCAACCTCATATGTAGTGCATCTTGCACCTGAGAATAAATCAGAGGGGGGATATTATACTTCCTTTAAAATATATCTGAGACATGAGAAAGCGATTGCAGAGAGTACTTCAGCCTTACTTTAGCATTCAGTGGTGTTTTTCCATTTTAGCGAGGCCAGGTTGCACTTTGTACCACCCCCAGCACTCTCTCTCTTTATTTTTTTTTTCCTTTAATGGCCCACTCTACTTCCAAATAAGTCGAGCTGTAGTGAATCAAGTCATTTAGATCAACCTTGACTCTGTACCCATTAGTGCATGTGTGTTTGTTCCATTTCCTAAAGGTAAATGGTTTGTGAGCACTGGGAAGGACAATCTCTTGAATGCCTGGAGGACTCCCTATGGTGCCAGCATTTTCCAGGTATGTCAATCAATACCTCATTCACTCCCCTTGCTACAGACCATAATACAGTGAGAATGTTTGTGTGATTTGTAGTGTAAAATTCTGTTTTCAGGCTTTCTGTTGGGACTTTTATTTGTTGTAATGCAGCTCTACAGAAAATGGGCCATTAGCATGCAAAAAACATCTTTGTTGACAAACATGTTGCAGGTTTAATGGCTTATTGCTTAGTTTGAGTGAGGCCGATATTTTAGAGCCATTCTGAATGGCCTTGTCAAAATAATTATTTATTATAATAAAAACCAAAGCCCAGACAATCTGTAGTGTCCGTGGAGCAGTTATCAATCTGTATTTATGGTTAAAGTTTTAAATGGGTGAGTATAAATAAATGTTAACATTTAAATAACAGGAATAAAATGAATTAAGCTTAAATTAAAAAAATAAAGCTAAATGAAAATGTTAAAATAATCCATTTGACTCGATCAACTGCTACTCCACTCCAGGTTTGTCATATTGTTTGCTTTTGGTTTACTGGTGAGTGTTTGCTCAGCAATATTTGTGCTTGTTTTTTTCCCTCTTTCTTTTGAGAAATGGTTCATGGTTCATTAGAACATTAGCATTACAGTTCGATATAAAACGATCATGTAGTGTCCTGTTCTGACATGCAGGCAATATTCCCTGAGTTAAATAATTTCAAACATCTTTGCAATCACCTTCCCACTCTTATATTCACTATCTGTCACTTCATTTAAATTTTTTTCCCACCCTTTTTTTCAAGCTGACTGCTGATGTGGTAATCTATTAATACTTAACACAATTCTTAAAACGGAATTCTTGCTCGCATTCGATTAGATGATGGCCGTTAAATTGTTTGGGCGACTTAAGTCTCCCTGCTTCAGGCAAAAATCACACAGCTCTGCACTGCTCACATACGTTGCCAACTCTCTACACCTACTTGCCTCTCAGAGTGACTTAAATGCTTCAGTTAATATTTAGAAGGGAGTGATGTTGACTTGCTGCTCTGCGGTTTATGATGTCACCCAGTCTGTTTGATCATGTCAGCTAATCGTTTTCCTGCTCTCCTCCCTCCACAGTCCAAGGAGTCGTCCTCTGTCCTGAGCTGTGACATCTCTGCTGATGATAAGTACATTGTGACAGGATCTGGAGACAAGAAGGCCACTGTGTATGAAGTGATCTACTAAATTCACTGCTTCGTCAGTCGTAAAGAACTATGTATGGAGTTTCTCATTGGACCTGATATTTACTGGATTCAAGGGATCACTCCTCCACCTTTTCCTCCTTTTATAGTAGGAACCCAGGTTAGGAACTGGTCGTTCCATTGGGATCGGTTCCCAGATGTTTTTATTTTTAGCGCACCTGGATTCTTACAGCGGTGGAGCAGTCCTCTACAGATCCGAGCGGAAACGTGTTAAACTGTCCCAAGGACTTCCTGACGGCACTAATGTAGTAAATATTGTCTTGCCTTTGCTTTCGGTCTGCTCATGGGATTGTGTGCCTATTCCTTCCATAGTATTTTTCTCCCCCACTGCCGCCTTTCCTTCCTTTTAACAAAAAGTGAACGATCTGTGACGTAATATGAAGCAGTGCTTCAGTTCTAGCCTCCCGCTCCCTGGACAATTTGTTAAAAAGTGTATATATGGAGTAATAAAGACGTTTTATAAATATATAATTATATATATTTCCATGTCCTGATATACTTGTGATGGGTTTCTTTGTTTTCATGTCCTTAATGCTTGATGAATGTAGATTAGGACACTTTTTAATTTTGATTTTGTAAGCACACTCTCTGGGCTGGCCATTTGCTAAAAGGCTCACATGGAAAACCCCTTCCTGATCTTAGGTTTATTTTTTATTTTTTTGCTTTTTGAGCCTATGTGCTGTTCATGGAAATGGGAACAGACTGGAATTCTGCTGAAGTCAGAATACAACAGAGACAGCCCAGAGGAGAGTGAGGAGATGTTTGTAAATTGACAGTGATATTAAACTTGGAAAATGACTAACTGTACTACTTTTCTGTGCCCTTTGCATTGTGTGGCGTCTTGTTGGAAAGAGGAATTCAGATAATGAAGTGTGATTGTAACATGCTGACTCGGCATGGATCGCACATTGCGATTAGTAACTTGCCAACTGATCCCATAAGCGGCCCCACTATAGTTTGCTGTTGTTGAAACGAGACTCACCCCAGTGATTGACAGCTTACATTTGCTGTAGAGCTCCACCCAAATGAGCCTGCAGTCTTGTTTTCACTCACTGATTGATGTGAACCACCTTCTACATGAGTGATCAGAGTCAATCTGGGATTTATTTCTGTACAAGTTGAGCCAGTTTTCTAATGAATATCTTCATTGCCTGCACTGACTTTGGTGGAAGCTCGGTGTGACAGGGTGTGCGCGTGAGAGCGGGAGAAGAGAATGGCTCTTTTAAACCTGATCCTGGCTAACCATTTTAGTGTAAATGTGGACTGTCTGAACTGTGGGAACTGGAGTCAGCTTCACTTTAGTACAATACAAAACCTTGACCCGCCTGCCTTTCACCACCTCTCAACTTCACACCAAAGTATGTAGCAAACTGTGTCAGCACTGATCATGTACAGTTGTTAATAATTCAATAAACTTTTTTTTTTTTTTGTAAGACGTGTCATGAATGTTGGTTTAATTGAGACAAACACTGGGATTTGAATCACAGGCTGGGTGTGTGTCATGTTAACCCCATACGTCTTAAGTTTGAAGACTAATGACAGAGGCTGGGAATGCTGGATATGATAACTAGATGTTCCCACATGGTGTCAAGCTGCTGAAAGGCTGACTGAAGAGTTGAGACATGAAGTTGATTGTGTGTGCGTAAAAGAGACTGTTTCTGCTGCCTCAGCTATCTGTTGGAACCACAGACCCAGCTGACTCAAATATGCCCTGCGGTCCCCCACAGCTGGTGACACACGCAACACACCCTTTTGATTTCCTCACCTCAAGTGGATTATTAGCCAAGAAGTGTTTGTGCCAATTGATTTATTTTGGTGGTTGGAGTTGGTTTCATTAAAGGTGATTTCAGTAAATGTCTGTCTCTGACCTCCTGCGTTCTGATGCTCGAAGTAAAATGACTAACTTAGAGAAATGAAACCTCACACTTCCTCTGCACTGTGAACCTCGCTGCTATTCTTTGCCCACAATAGCCTTTTAGTAAATGTGTTATTTAAAGCATTGTGTGTCTGCGTGATGTGTATACTCAAATCTAAAGAAACCATTTCACTGAGTGTTTATAAAAAAAAAAAGAAAACAGGATGAATGATTTTGTTTTAAGTTATTTTTTTTTTACTTTTTGTCTTGTATCTTCCTTGCACCGTAGAAGAATAGAGGAAATGTTCTCAACTTGCTTATTTTGACTGAGAAAAAGGACTGGAGGCTAAAAAATAGGGGTTTTTTTGTTGGTGTGGTGATATGTAATGTCTTTTTCCAACTCAACTAAAATCCCAAATTAGGCAGATTATATATTAAATTAACTTTCAAATCCATAAGATTGTTCTAATTCTGTTGGAAGTGTGTAGTGCTTTCATATTTTCCATGAGGGGGGTTATGTGGTTCTTGTATTAGAATATTCAAATTATAGGTGTCATCCTTTGGTATGAACAGGCCTTTATTGTCCCACCATAAGAAGATAAGATATTGGTCATGAATATCTTGCATCTACAGTCTGTACAGCTAATGTGGGTAGGACTGTCCAAATATACTAGGCTAGATGATGAACTTTGTCTTGCTGTTAGCAAAGGAGAGTTAGCGACAGATTGATGATTGACTGATGTACCAGCCTGTTAAATGAGCCACTGGCTGTGTATGTTATTGCAGTTGATAGATCAAATGAGAGTTACTGATTTTCACTAATCCCCACAGATTTTGATTGTCTCCTTCACATGATGACGAACTGACCCACTCTTATCTCTCTGCTCTGGCAGTCGGGTGTCTACATTATACTTCCTGTCCAGAAGCCCTTTTAATATCTCGAACCCAAAGTTAATTCAGTTCCTGTGGATTCTGTTTAAACTCCACTGACGGAGTGCCTTTTAGCATTTGTGAAGCCAGTTCTTTTCTTCTCTCCTTTTGGTTGCTTTTGTTTTCTCCTTTGGTTTTCTCTGAAGCTTACCTTAGCAGGCAGCCCTGAGTTTGATGTTCTCCTCAGAAAGAGTGCTGCGAGGATGAAGGAGAAGGAGAGATGCACTCCAAATCCCAACATACTGATTTTCCTGCTGGCTCTAGCTCACTCTCATCTCTTTCATTTCGTCTGCTCTGATGTGGAAAAAGCTGTACATAGACGAGGTGTGTTTTTATTTTCTCTCTTTCTTTTTGTTTCTTCCTAGTTTCACTCTTAATAAGGGAGCAGCTGAATAGGTGGAGATTAAAGGGCTATCCTGTTGAGTGGCACCACCGGAGAGAGAGAGAAAGAGAGAGAGAAGAGGCTCTGTTGAAGAGAGGGAGATAGTGAAGGGCTTCTCTATGAGAGCGACCAGCGATTTGATACAATCCTCCACTCTTTTCTCTCATCTGAAGAGCTTTCATCAGGCCTGCACACAAGTGCCCTCTCCACTCAGGCCTCAAATTAGTCCAGGCGTACTGAGCCAGATGAAACAGTAACCTCACTCATCCTCCACTGCCGTCTCTCTCCTCCTGCGTGACGAGCGTGCTCAGGAATCTTTCCTGCGGCTCTTAAGGGGACTCCTACTGAACTAGAGGAGAGGTCGGTGTGAGAAGATTAGTTTCATCTGTCTGATTCGACACTGAGAGGGCAGTGTGATGTGTCTATGTGAGGTTCATGAGTTTTTTGCCACATCTGGAGGTAGAGGCTGAGGTAAATTTATTGTTATAAAGGAGCAAACATGACTGTCTTGCTGCATTTTTTTATGCAGAGTGTTACATTTGTATAGTCTGAAATGAAAGAAACAATCCACTAATTACAGTAACATTTTGGGGTCAGTAAATATTTTTGAAAATGCTTACTGGGTCTGCATTTATTATTAAAAAATGCATTTTAAAATAGAACATTTTCAAACTGATAACTGCTTTACATACAAAATTAAAGTTAATTTAAAGAATGTTTATTATTTACCTATTAGAAGTTTGTTTTATGTCGAAAGCATTGGAGAGCAAGAGACGTGATCAGTACAGAAAATCTTCTTTTAATGTTGTTGAACTGAGAAAAAACCTGAAACACAAAATGACCCATTAAAAAGTGCCAAGCACCAAATCCAGCCTGTATTCAATTACTGACACTTTTGTGTTTTAAGAAAAATGTCACCAAAAAAAAAAACAAGAAAATGTTTAGCAATATTTAAAGTGACTTGACTTGTACTGATCACGTCTCTTGCATGGCTGGATGTTGTATGTATTCATCAACAAGCCTAATTTACGTTGCTGAAGACAAAACACGGGTGGAACTGGAATTGGCGTTAGTGCGAGCGCGTCTTGTGAGGTGGAAGGGATGAGTTGGCATTTGCGTAGGATTGCGTAGCTTTTCTCGACCAGTTATATTCACAATTTCTGGTTAGCGTAATGTATAATGCGTGAGGGGGACTGACTGGATGATGATGGGTATCAGTGAACATTCTGAAGTAATCGGCACTCTTGCTCTTGTATCAGTCAGTGGTTAGCAGAAATGAGACAAGGGAGGTCACGTACAGGACACATAAATTAATTCCAATGTATGGAGTGATTGGCAATCCTAGGAAAGACTAAGGAACATTGATAAGGAACTCCTTTTAGCTAGCACGTCTTTTCAAAGTGGAATAGCCTTGTCACCTGACCTTAATACTAAATGTTATCGAACTTAATGTATTAAAAACAAGGGCTTGTTGGTTTCTGCAGTAAAACGAAAAGTCGTGATTGCCTTAAAAAGTAAACAATACTGACATTTTTTGACAAAACATGTTTAGTGTTCAGATTGCGTTATATGTGGAGAGTAAGGCAATCAGCTCAGTCTTTTGTGAAAGTGGCATTTATTGTTTTTGCAAATGACCTCTTCATTGATGGCAAAGCTGAATTTTCAGAAGCCGTTTAGTCCAGTCTTCAGTGTGACATGATCCTTCAGAAACTATTTTTTTTCATAAATCAGAATTTTGCATAATATGACCCTAAAGATAATGTCCAGAAAGTTGACAGAGAGCCCAGTCAAACAAATTAGCCAAAAATGTAGACTATGCTTTGTCATTTATTCTGGAAAATGATTTATATTACATATCTGTGAATGGCAAAAGCATAACAATCTCTGGGATTTGTAGTTAATTTAAAGGTGAAGTTAAAAGTCCATCTGTTCAGAGGTGTTTTCAATCAGTGGGATGACTATCATGCGTCAGTGTGTGCCTGTTTTATTTAAAGGTGTCATCCGGTGCCACATGCACCACTTTTACAAGCTGTTTGGACTGAAATGTGTGTTGGGAGTGTGTGTACACCACCACCCTACAATGATAAAGACCCACAAGTAATCCACCAGTTCTTTAAATTTAATAAAAATGATTTGCCCCTTCTGAAATCAAGACATTCTCAAATGCATAAGGCCACTCCCACAATAGTTGATTGACAGCAGCGTGTCACACAGACTGAACTGGTGTCTTCCCTCAGACCAGCCCTGAGTGAGCCGTCATAAGGCCGAGACACATGAAGCAGGACTCCTAAGAGATTGAGGTGTTTTGTTGTTGAATGTATTAATGAACATAGCAGTAGTGATTTACTCCCGACATCTGAGTGACTGATGATGCAGAGGAGTAACGTTACGTTTGGTTCTAAAGGAAATGCACCCTTGATCAATCGAAATGCGTTTATGTTCATTCAAATCATTCATGATCCAGCCTCACCTACAGAAGCAGTGAGTATAATGTCTTTTAATAACTCTTTGCAAATAGCCTTTCATAATAATGTGCTAATTAGCAAGTTTTACTATGAATATGGCTAAAAAAAAGAGGGGCGGAGTCAGTGGTGCTCTAAAGATTTAAAGGGGAAGTACACAGAACAGAGTGATTTCTAAAGAGCTGTTTTTGACAGCGTTTTTCAAACTATCTTTGAGAAATTAAAAAAAAACTATATTACAAACTTTCCATTAAGTCTGTAAAGAATCATATTAGCTTGTGGAAAATCGGCTTTGTATGACTCCTTTAAACAACAGAGATCTATCAAAGTCTGATCATGTTTGTGGAAGTGAATCATGTCATGAACAAAGGAGAGCTCTGAGAACCTCAGAAAATGAGTTGGTGTTGCTCATCAGGCTGGAAAACATCTCTAAAAAGTTAGGACACTACAAATCCACAGACTGTGTATAAATAAAGGAAATTTAAGATCATTGCTATCCTCCCCATGAGTAGATGGGGATTGCTCAAAAAAAGCAAGATGCGTAATAGTTTGTGAGATTACAAAAGGACCCCAGGGTAACTTCTGAGAAACTGAAGATCTTTCTCACATTGGCTAATGTTAATATCCTTGAATTCATCATCAAGAGAATATTGAACAATGGTGCGCATTATTTGTAAGGAGAAAGCCACTGCTCTCCAAAAAGAACATTGCTGCCTGTGTGTAGTTTGCTAAAGATCATGTGGACGTGCCAGAGGGATATTGGAGAAATGTTTTGTGGACACTTCAGGCCAAAATATAACTTTTTGGTTTAAATGAGTAACAGGTATGTTTGGAGAAAGGTTGACTGCATTCCAGCATAAGAACCTTATCCCGTCTGTAAAACATGGCAATGGCATCATGATTTGAGGCTCTTTTGCTGTATTCGGGCCAGTACAGCTTGCCATTGATGGAACAACGTATTCTTAATTATACCAGGATATTCTAAAGTAAAATTGGAATTGGGTCCCTTTTGTCAACTTCCAGGACTTGTGAAAATCAGCTGATCTTTTCGGTCAGAAATATAGAAAACTCTGAAGGGTTCACAAACTTTCAAGCAGCATTGCTGATTGTGCTGCACATTATTTTGTGGAGAAATGTGTTTTAGAAGTGTTTCTTGAGCAAATCTGCATATTAGAAAGATTTCTGAAGGATTATTTGACACTGAACACTGGAGTAATGGCTACTGACAATTCAGCTTTGCTTTCTTATGAATTAATTCCTTTGTTTAAATATCTGTTTTTACTGTATTTCTGTTCAAAAACATTTAAAAAAATCTCACTGACCCCAAACCTTTAAACAATAATGTGCATTATGTGCACATGTTGAAGGTATTGCAAAGTTTATTACATCACAATATAATTAATTTTACATTTTCCTGTATATATGTATTGTTTCTGGCCTTTTCATTGTTTGGATGGTGTACAAATGCTCTTGTACCATATAGTTACATCCACCTTGGTGCTCTGACAGACTGGACAGAAAAGGAAACAGCAGCAGGATGTGATTATGAAGTTAATCATCTGGTATGTCCATAATGGTCATTAACTTTAAACCTGTTGGAAGTGGAAATGTATAACTTTAGCAATCAGACAGGATTAAGGGAACATTTCCTGCAGTGGTCATTAAAAGTGTAATCGCTTAATTTCTCTTTTAAGGTCATATAGCAGCAGTGCCAACAAACCGTCCATTTCTTAAATGGCCTGCCCTGAACAGTTTTGTGGCCCATCTCTGACAAAAATCAGATGTAACAACCACAGGAGTCAAGTGCATGCTGTTCCGCACAGATGGGCAGATAAAGTTAGTTCACCTTAATCTTTATTTGGACAATGTTTTTGAAACCCTTTTGAGATATTAATCTGCTTTTTACATGGGTTTTAACACAGCAAAGCTTACGCTATCATCACACATTTCTCAAATGATTTATTATTATAGCACATGCAGTTCACATCTTCATTCTCACAATGATAAATGTCCGTCATGTACCAACATTTTAGGGTGTTGAGAAATGATGATATATCGCTGCTTCTTTAATTGTTAATATCCTGTTTTGGCAGAGCGAGCAGAGCAGGCATCTTCTGGATGATTCACAGCAGATATGAAAGATTTGCACCATGCTGAGAAGGTGACTGTTTGAGGAAATATTTTATTTGCACATAAATTACATTACATATGCAGTGATGCATCACACAAAGAGTGGGACATGAGTACTGGATGATGATTCATATTCTGTGATGACTGTGTGAGTTGTGTAGGAAAGTGTGACAGCCACAGATCATCTCAGCACAGTTGGATTCTTTCTCTGAAACGCCACCTGAAGTGACTTTAATGCTGGTTTTCATCAGAAGAGTGTGAGCTTCCTCTGACATGTTCCCAAGTGTGTGTGTGTGTGCGCTCTAATGAAGAGGGCTTCACACTGGCATGATTAGAGCTGCTACTGGTTAATTCTGAGGTGAAAAGGGCCGTTAATGGGCTCAGTAAAGCAAATAATTGGGACAAATAAGTAATTAAGAGATTGGAAAGGGTAAGATTAAATCTAAAGGACCTTTAATTTAACATGATTATGAAGTTCTCCTTTAGCTCCTCAATCAGACTGAGCAGGGCTGAAATGAGCTCTTACTGCTAATGATTTCCTGTGGTTACTGGTGCACTGAGGGTGGTTGTCAACTCGCTGCATCGGAAATGTCATTAAATCCGTAAAAGCTGATGTTTTGATATTCATTGGCTTTTTTTTTTTTTAATTATTTTCAGTTGCTGTGGTGTTCTTGAAGACCTGAGCCTAAAGCATGACCTGTTTGTCAGGTGCTAATGCTGATGGATGTATCTCACTGCCGAAGAGGGGCCAGTGGTCGTGTTCTCAAGGTACCTTGTGAATGATGCTGCCATGTGAGATTGACTATTGTGACTCTAAATAAACAGTCATAATGAGAATAATTAGAGAGTTGATGATAATGACATTGAGGCAGTGAGAACAGATGGGGCTGGTTGTAATTCATACCTCTTGACACTATAATTGTCAGTTGTCATAATTGCGTATGAATCGAGTGCGTATTATTTTTAATTCCCCAGGTTTGCATGCAGATTAATGCATTTTGTTTAGTTTGCACATAAATCAAAGCTGGTCAGTAATGGATTGTTCTGCTTCACTACAACACTGTATACAACCAGCATGACATAATTTACATGCACCTTACAGTAAGTTGAGAAAATTGTTTAAAATTATATGAGTTGCCGGTGTGTTTAATGCAGCCTAAAAGCTTCTTCCTTTGAACCTAATATATAGTAAAACAAGCAAATCATATAATATTCTATTGCTTTGACTTGAAGTGGCCATTGCATAGTATGACATATTTCAATTACCATCAGGGAACGGAGGAGATGGAAGCAAGAAAAAAAAATACCGATCAGAGAAAACTCGCTGGCATAAGTGCTCTTCTTTTCTGAGTGACTGGAGAAAAGGAGATTGTTGATTGTGTGCCGTTGAACTTTTGATTTGTTCGGAGAGGATGCAAATGGAGACTTGATGCCTGGATAATTGCTTATTTTCAGTACTACTGTTTTACATCTGAAATTTGGATACAAGGGAAACTTGTTTTAGTGTATCATGCACTTCAGATTTATGCAAACATATATAGCATGTATAGCGGTACTTCAGTATAGGAACCAATTCCCTCTGTTTATCAGCATGCCTATTAATAACATATTGGCTGTTATTTGTACTTGTACAGCACATTCTGTATGCCCATATTCTACATCCCTAATCCTATCCGATGCCTAAGCTTAACAGCTGTAAGTGACAAATTAGGAGGTTATTGAGGAAAATGTCAGTTAATTGTTTGTTTATAGCGAACATTGGATCTTTGGAGAACTGAAATTGGACCTTATAATAAGTGTGTTAATGTATGTTAATAGTAATATTTGAATGTGTTCAGTCAGTACAGGCTGACAAGACAAATGTCTATATAAATAAATATTTTATAGTTAAAATATTAAATATTCAAGTTTAAGTGCATATGCTTATTAAAATGAAAATGAATATCCAATTAATTCTTGCGCACTATATTTGACGAGACTCAGGGATCCAAACGTGGAGAGATTTATTGATGAAATTAACACTAGCCAAAACAATAGACAACCATGAATAGAAACACATTACGCAACAAGAGTCCTAAAAGACAAAAACCAGGGAACACAGGCTGGAGTTATGACACACACACACAAAAGAAATGTATTCAAAGTTGCACCTTTTATCTAATTTAAGAGGTGAGAAAGAACACTGATTTCTAATGGACCACAAAACGACTCATTAACCACATATTTTTATTTTTAATTGCATTGTTTAATTGCTTTATCAAACTGAATAATGAGAAACAGAAGTAAAATCAGAAGAGAAATGGAAAACAGATGGGAGAGAGTTTTTTTTTAGTTTTGATGGCAGTAGTTAATACCACCATAAACAGAATTGTATGAAGAATAAAAGTACTGTTGATAATTTTGATGAAGAGGAAAGCAAGCCAAATGTCAAATTAATCATTGACAGTTTTACGTGTTTAATATAATTATACTACAATAATAATTCATGGTATAATATAAATAATTGTCCTTTTTTTATTTAGCTATATGTGTGCTCCAAAAAAGTGAGGGATTTCGGTCTGTTTTTTTCTGTCTCTCTGTTAGCAAGCCAAAACAGTTTCTTGCTAATGCTAGCAGCATGTAAGTGTGTGCTTTTTGTTTCATGCATGTGTGCTAACAGGAAATCCCAGGAAGAGATAATGAGTGTGAAGCTGCAGTGGTCAGGGCTCAGGACCCGTGCCAGCCCTGTCTGCATGTCCTCTATGGGTTGGCAGAGGCGAGTGAGTGGGTTCTGTCAGTCCCTGGCACAGCAGGATGGCTGCTTTGCCACCATGTTGGGCATATTGTCTGTCTCATTTGATCAGTGTAATCCACTGATCAGTGGTGGGGATAGAGAACGAGAGAGGAGGGTGTCTGGATGTGAAAATGCTTGTGCTGGATCTGGAGATGATTTAGTTTTGGGGGTTTGTTTTGCTTTCAGCAGCTAGTGTCATTTTATTTTCGGATACTACCTAAGATTCCCTGAGACTTTTACAAAAAGTAAAATATGACTCATCGTTTAAATGTTTTGCAGTGTATCTTCATTTATTCATGAAAATATTTTCCTACTTCTATTCTATAAGGAGTAGTTTGGCCATACAAGCATTTTTAGCATTTACTCAGCCTAATGTTGTCCCAGATCTGTTGGACTTTCTATCATTCTTTCAAGCAGCAGAATTTCTTTTCTAATGCAAGCTTCTGTACTGGCATTAACTGGCATTAAGTTTCTGTTTTAAAGAGCTTCCCCTTTCACATTAAATCGCTGTGTGGAGTGCTTTGGAGGGGTTTAATGATAGAGCAGTGTGAAATGTAAACACAGCAACAGCTGCATAGTGACAGGAAGTTGAAGCTTCGCTCACTTCTGCCTTGTTAATGTCTACATTACTATCAAATGAGGCCAGTGAGGAGATGGTTCATTTGATATACATTGTTGGCATGTACTGATGAGAATAGGAATTAACAGGTACTCTTACCTTTACAAAGCCTCTTTAAGCCAATCCACTTGAAGTCCATCTTGGAAACAATCTCAGCCAGTACGACTTGTACAGTATCTGCTTGAATGGGGTGCATCCGAAATCACACACAGTCAGTGAGGGGGTACTGAACTGCATTCTATGAGGGATGAACTCTGCGAATGTACAGTATGTAGTATTAATGTTTGTAGTATGATATAACAAATTGGGAGTATGTGCATTTGCTATGTTAGCACTTCCTGACACTACTCATTTAAAATAAAATTTTTCGCCTACTACAAAGTAGAGAAGTTAACATAAAAAGTTGAAAAATATCCAAAACAGCTGGTTAAGATTATTTAAAAATAAAGGTTCTGTATTGCCATTGATAGTTACATTGATGGACATTTTTTTTTTTCTATTACACTTTATAGTAAAAATGATATGGCGTCATTGTGAAACCCTCTTTTGGTACCTTTATTTTCAAGATATAAATGTTTTGGCTGGTGCTAGCTATATTACTAATATAGAAGTCAAATAGAAAAACTACAAACAGTGATGAGAGCATGCTTTTTTAATGTTATGTTAGATGAGAGAAGGTTACGAATGATATTTCTGCAGGCTACAGGCTACTGCAGGCACAAACACACAGTGCTGCACATAAAAATGCTGTAAATATGTATGCCCCCTTCTCTCTTTTTTTGATCTCTCTTTTTCCTTCACTCTCTCAGACTCAAATGAAAAGTTGATGACTGTTCTCAGTACTTCAGAAGTTGGGTTGACCAAAGTTGATTAAGGTCATCTTGAAAATGTAAGGTTCAAAAACCTTTCAGATGGATCTCTTTGAAAACTGAATCAGAGCATAATCATATTTTCCCGTAAAAGCCCCTATAGGAGCGCTCGCAGAAAGTATCTGTCTCTATTGCCTGGCTGGAACAAAAACAGCCATTCTTTCTTAATGGACCGCAGGGTGAAGCGTGGTTCTCCCCGACACTCGACAATCTAAGAGCCCCGTGTTTCAGAAAAGCCACTCTTTGTTAATAATGGGACCGTAGTTGAGTATTTTTCAGAGATGAGTGCTGTGACACACAACCGTTCTCCAGGGATAAACAAACTGCACCACCCAAAATCATCTATTTTTTTGGTTGTTTGAGGTCTCCCTTGAAAGACATCAAGGAATACTGACATTTCCGAACCTTTTTTTTTGTGTCCGTGTGGCTATGTGTGCAAACTTGTGAAGATATGGTGTCATTGTTTAGGTTTCGCAATTAGGGCGTTGTTAGGCCATCCAACTGTTGCCATGGGAGATCGTGACCTCATGTCCTGAGGGGCCACGAGTGGTGTCTGAGTGCTGGTGAAGTTTGGAGAGGAGCTAATGAGAGATCCTGTCTGCCTGCTGTTCCACTGAGCTCCCAATTAATCAACGACTCCCTCTCTCGCTCTCTTATCCCGTCTATAGGGGTGTACTACTGATACTTTTCCTCTATTGTTGTGTAAGCCTGTGTCCGTGTGTGTGCGACTCTGTTTGGGAGGCAGCCGTTATCGAGAACAAAAGACATTAATTGGCAGTTAGAGCTTAATGAGGCGGGAGAGGAAATTAACAGAGCTCGTCAACAGAAACAAATCAAATCCTCCACTGAATTGATGCGGAGAGTCGCTGCCACTAACCATCCAGTGCTACAATAAAAAAACGGCTCATCTTAGACTCCAACTTTTCTGCCTTCTGTCTGCCTGCTTTGCAATTCATGGTAAAACTGAGAAGGTAAGAGAATTACAGAGAGGAAAAAAATGAAATAACAATGAGGAAATGGCTCCCTATTACATCTCCTTGTTCCTGGATTTCAGCAGGATTGTGATTAAGGAATCAAGCCTGTCTGCATTAGCATGTGAATGGACTGGGTCCTGAGAGCTCAGCCAGAGCCAGGAAGGAGATTGGGAGGATATTTAGCGTCTATTCAGGGTGCAACAAAGGGCGGACAGACAGCACAGGCCTCGGGTTGATTAGGTGGTGGGAAGCTATTCTTACAGATCGGACTCAAGTAGTATTTTGTCTAATGCTAGCTTAAATCTCTAACAATCCTTCTCAGAAGACATGTACATGTGAAATCCACTGAGAATGGAGAGTTTTAGGGCACTGATGATTTTCTTTTTCTTCTCTTTTCTGTTGTTTTAAGTGGTCTTTTTTTAAATTGAAGAAATATTTCCCACAATTTTTGTATTTTTTTTAGATTTTGAGTATGTTATTTTTTTTACTTTACTGTGGGTTTATACAATTCAACAGTCTCAGTTTGATGAGAAGTCAGCCAAATATATTGAAAGCTTGTTTAATTTGATTGTGTCTGGTTAAGTGGGTGTCTGAACATCTACGATCAGTTGCAATGATTCATGGGAAACCTGTGGAGTGGGAGGACTGTGTGTGTCTCCATAAAATAAAGATGTAAATTTAATTTAGAAAAACAGTATAAAACTATATATATATATATATATATATATATATTTTAATCTAGTCTATTTTTTTATATATTTTTTAATTTTATATTTTATTTTATTTTGCTGCCTTATTTTAATGAATAAAAAAACTATTACTATTATTTGTTAATCATTATATGTTTTTTTTTTTTTTGGTCAACACAAGCGGATTTTTTTTTAGGCATTTTTAACTCTGCAGTTCATGTATCATTACGTTTTATTCTCCAGGTCACCAGTCAAGATCCTTAACCACTGAGACCAAAATTCCTTGTGTTAATAATTTAGTTTTCCTTTTTTAGTTTTTTTTTTAATAATCCTGTGTTCCCGGTCTTGTTATCATAGCCTTTTTCCTGCCATACGTCTCAATTGACAGAGTATTGATCAAGTGCTTGCTACATAATTGAAAATATCTCCAAGATAAAATTACCCCAAGAAAGTAGTGCATTTTAAATGTGCGTGTGTGATTTATCACTGAAAAAGTCTTTTCATAAGCTGAGCTGGATCCTCAAAAGACCTGCAGCTCTTTCCTGATTTCACACTCACTGTTTACCATAAGACTGTTCCAGGGGATTAATTTTCAGTGCTGTGAGCAAGAAGAGTGGGTGGAGACAAAAAAGAGAGCATATGATGGCTTATGTAAAGAATGTACAATGCATTAGGTTTCTTTTTTTCTATAGGAAAGGAAAGGAAAGCGTACAGAATGGCAATGCTAGCCTGTCACTCTCTATGCTGTGGTTGCTATATTAAGACATTCATTTAAACATGAGGATGTGCTTTTCAGATCAGTTGGTAACCACTGAATGGTCTGAAAGCCACCACTCAGGTCTAACAAACACAAGCTAGAGCAAATGTGATGACTAAATTTATCATTTTCCACACAGAACAACAATCCCTGACAGGAGCGGAACTGATATTATTTCTGGTGTCTCTCACTGGTTTAATGAAAGGATGAAACTCAGGGGGTATCCGGTTGATCCTATCCTCCTCAGCCTCTACACTGATCCCAGGTCAGTGCTGTCTGCTTGTTTTGATCCTTGCATTATTTTTAAACTTCTACCAGATCAGTCTAAAGGAAGATGGATTTGTTTTTTAACAGTTGCTGTTTGTATTAATAACCAAGCTCTTCCTGTAATCCTGTAATACTCTCAATGAAGAGTACTTCAGTCTCTGATATTATCATGTTGACATTGCTGAGAGATATGAAGTGTCTTTGCCTTGTTGGAATGCAAATCTTAAGTGGATGAAGTCAAGGGATCTGACTCGTGGTAATTGACAGGACTTTTTGTACCTTGAATACCATAAACCAAAAATGCTGACACAAAGTGGGGAACGTTCTAATTTCAGTGGAAAAGAGTGTGAAAAGTAGTCAAAAATCGTCTCATGTTTTTATTTTAGAGCTTTCATGTTTAAGTGCATGAAATAAATCCAACATTTAAAGGGACAGTAATGAGTAACCATGAAACTATTTACATTTTTGAGAGTACTTTCCCTTTAAATAAATTTAAATGCACTTTAAAAGTTTGACACTTGTGTACTTAACCGTTAGCATGACTGAAATTGTGCTTGATGTTAAATTGTGCTGACACATTTCAAGTGTGCATGTAAACATACTGACAGCTTAAAATTCGACAAAGCAATGTGAACTTTTCTGTTAGCCGAATCTGAATGTATCTTGAGTCTGAAAAGCAGGTCCTCTAGGGAGCCCGTGGGTCCTGTAAGTGCACTTCTTGTTCTAACAAGCGTTCCATCTGTTGGGATCCACAGCTACATCTCTGCTTTTACCCCCTGGAGACCCGCAAGTCTGAGAGACCGAAACACAGCGAGGAGAAAGGAAAGAAGGAACATGTTATTATGAGACATTTGCAGCGTAAACAATGGCCCTTTGTTCAGAATAGCGTGTTTTAGTATATCCTTGTACACATGGTCTCAGTGTCAGACGTACTAACGTGTGTGTCGGCAAGGTGTTGCTGGGATTCTAATTGGCGTGTTTGTGGCAGAAAACACAGGGATAATTATTAGGTGCTTTCAGTTCCCTCTCAGGGTTTGTCAGTTATTGCTCTCGCCATCTGCTCGATGTGGTTGCACAAACACGCATAAAAGCACACATACGCACACACCTGCTCCCTGCGGTCCCAGAATGCCAGCGAGTGTGACCCAGGTGTGAGTCAGATGTAATGCCTTTGAGAATCTCCATGACCTATAGCATGCCTATCTGACACCTCCTCTTACTCTTCTCTTTGTTTGTGCCCTTTTGTCTTCCTCCACATTCACAGGTGGGAAAAAAAGAGTGTTTATCTTATAGTGAAGCTATTTTTTAGGGTGGGGTGTTAGGTGACCAGATGCATTGTGGGTATGCCTTGTGTGCGTCTCTGCCAATGTGTGCACCGGGAACTCCCTGGGTGCCACTGTTTCAAACACTCAAGACAGACAATACCACACACCTGTCTGCTTTTTTCTTCTTTCTCACTTTATTTGAACACACCCTCTAGGTGCAAGGGGAGTGGAGGTGTGAGACAACAGATAATTACAGTCCACCCCAATTTAGAATCGAAAGTTCTGCTACTGCTCTCTATTAAAGAAATATGCCACACACGACTAGCTCTCATGGCATATCCTGGTCTGTAGGTTACAATGGTTTACAACACAAAAGAAAGCTTCTATAGTTGTTGCTCAGCCCCATGTCCTTCCAAGTCAAGTCAAGTCACTTTTATTTATATAGCGCTTTTAACTATACAGATTGTAGCAAAGCACTGAACATTATCAAGTTGGAAAATAGAGTAATGGTAATGTATAATGACCAGATTCAACTTTATTTATCAAATGCAGAGATGGTCACTGTAATCAAAACGACGATAATCACTAGAAATCAGGTGTCCCCACACCTATATGACTTAGTTTAGTTTTAGTTTTAGCATCTCTGCATTAAATCATTATTTTAAGACAGTTATACAGGTTTGTAAATAATGACTTTCAGCTTGACACTAATTTAACACTAACTTGACACTTGTAATATTTTCTCTTACAGCTCTTTGTGTAGACCGCTAGAGCACAAACACACTCTAAATACAGTATAAATACAAAAACACTGTAGACAAAATCAGCACAGCAAATCTAGCAAAATAAACGCTGATCCTTCCTTAAAACTATATTTAAGAGAAACTAAAGAAGATGGCTGCTCTAGCGTACACCGCATTTGAGATTACTAATCATATTTTCACACCTGGGATGATTTTCTTATGGCTCTTTGCTTAGTGTTAACTTATTTCAACATTATCTGCAAGGTCTGATTTCTGTGTGTACCAGCATCAAGAACGACATGACAAGATTTATTGCTTTCATCCTAATCTGTGTGGAATAATCTGTTTGGGGATGTAATTCACATGGTATGTCTTTTGACTTGGATTAGCACATTCTATCCTCTTAGCAAACAGCTCAGTGGAAGTTATCAGTGACATAGAGGTTCCCAAGAGCCGGGGCGAATCCACCCAGCCAAAACCAGCCAGCTAATTCTCATTCGTTCTAATCTTCCCAAATCACAACCTCCAAGTATCTCTTAAAAGACATCACAAAGAGCGCTCTGAAGATTATTCTAGGGTCACAAATTGCCTCTGCTATTGTACCTAAATGCGTGTCAATGAGATATAAAGCTTCTTTAATCAGCGGCAAGAAAATTAGCCATTTAAATGAGTCTTTGTAATTCAGTGCATGCCTATGCTTTCACTTTGAAATCCGAGTTTACACAGACTTTCATTAATCAGTCTAAGATTTCTGTTTGTTATGTGCGATTCTGCATACAGCCTGCAGATTTGGGGTTTGATTATTGATATTTTTTGTTTTCGTTTGTTTTATAGGCTGTCAGTACTCCATCAATCACATGCTGTTCTTGGATTTGCTTCCCTCTGTGAGAATGAGTGAATTATTCCCTTTAATACTTCATGCATTTGGAACAAATAAATGTCTGCGTCTGATCCTGTCGGTTGTGCTCTGTTTCTCAAGCGATTTATCCCAGTTCACGTCTGCTGTCACACGCTCACAAAGCTCCCCTACTTCACTACAATCCCATTTCATCAAATAACTCTGCAAAAAAATCCACAAATCGCTTAAATCCTTGACTCTCTATTCCTGATCCTCATGGATTCTTTATAATTTAATAAACAGGATTAAAGTCATCTGTTGGAGCAGTGTAGCCTTGTTTCATTTCTCTGTTTAAACTGTGTGTGTGTGTGTGTGTATTATTAAACCCTGCAAGATTACAGTGGTCTAATCTTTATGAACACATGTTGTGAAGAATAATAGAGTTTTATTTGGGAAAACTGTTGTTCAAGTTTAGTAGTAATATCCTTTCTCTCTTTTTCTTTTTAAATAAAATGGAAAACAAATGAGACAGTCGTGGACATGCATTTCTATTTATGGCCTATCTATATTTTTAGAGACATGTCCCCACAAGAAAAACAAGTCTGGACATCGTCAGAAGAACCTCATAAAGAAAATAATTTTTATTCTTTTTTAGATTATTTATGCAGTTAGTGTTTGGGTTAAGACTGGCCTATAGTAATTATAATTAGCTTGATTTAAGAACAATAGAGGTTAATGGAAAGCCTCCATTTAGAAAGCTTGTTAAATGTGTGTGCGTGTGTGATTTATATTTTCATCACATTCATCCCAGAGTGCTGGGAACAATGTGAGCAATCGTTTTTAGAGCTGCGGTTCTACATGTGACCCGATCTTTGATCCAGGCAAATAAATCCACCTGTTCCAAAGGAGCTTTTGCAAGAAGTATATTTATTTCTCCTTTTCCCTTCTCTCACTCTCTCTCTCTCTCTGTGCGTGCAAGATGCAGGGATTTGTGTTGGTTTTGGCTGTTCTTAGAAAGACGAGGGGGAAAATATGAAGCTTAGCTGTAAATCCCAATCTCAGTTTTCTTATCCTGAGCTACAGAAATGTATGTGTGTGTGGGTGTGTTTTTTGTTAGCATTTAATTCAAACCCTGAGTCATCTCTCTGTCCGTTTAAATTCTCGCAACATTAGCTGGCACAAATTTTCATGGGTATTACAAAAATTAGGATTATAAGCTTTTAAATATATTTGAAACATAAAAAATGTGGATTAGGTTTCTCAGATTATTGCACTGTTGCCAAAAAGCAACTGAACAGAAACTGTAGCACTGGTGTTTGCATTAACAAAAGTTTCAATTTATTGTTAAAGCAATTTATTGACTGTTTAAAAATATCACTGAATAATCGTACCCTCAACATGCTGTTTATTATCACTGTTTTTTTTTATAGAACACAATTAATCTAAGATTTTAAAAGCTGTACAGTCTGTAGATCACAGTGTCCTGTATACTAATATTTTAAGATTTAAGATTGACCAATCAGATTTCAATACGGAGATGGTTAGGACAATGTTTTTTCGGTAGGCCTAGTAATACAGCACACTCTTAAGTATATTTTATCCTTCTGTAATCTAATAGAGAGTTTAGGCCTGACAAATATACACACAGATAAATAATTTATAATCGCAGATTTGTTTACATTTTTTGTACATTTGGTTTTTCTTATGCTCAAATAGCATTAAAAAGGTTACTTTTCAGGCACAAGTGTGGATCTATTTAGTGATTGGCTCTTTTAATTAGAAGGCAGTACTATTCCACCATAATAAGTGTTAGACTTAGATCTAAAAAGTCTTTGGCTGCATTTAACTTTAAGACTCATTGTTTGCGCAAATCTCCGTTTGTTAAGAGTCGTGGTAACAGTAACCATGGAGGCGGAGTTCACCAAATAGTTTCGTCTCTCAACAATAAGGTGGCTGAAATGCTCACCAGTTAAGTAATTGAATACTGAAAAACACAACTGTATTGTTTGTGGTGTATTGTATATCACAGCCCAGGACACCACCACCCTAACCGTTCACACCTTGATTCATGATTCTTTCCCTTCATCCTCCTTTACATAAATCCACACAGCGCTCCCCCTCCTCCCCCAGCGGCGTACTCTGTGCACTCAGGTGCATGGTGATGGCAGTAATGAACTCCCAGGTAGATGTACACACTCCACTGCTTCTTCCCAGACGGAACGCCAAAACAAATCTTGTCATAATTAGCTGTAATCCTGCTCATTACCGCTGGCTTAATTAGCCTATTAATAACACATCCTGGGAGAGCTTGTTTGCTGCACAGGCAAATGTTTGTTCCTAAATTAGCAAACAAGGAAACAACAGCATTGTTCAAACACAGGCGCTCTGACAATGCAAATCAGCCAGGATTAATAGTAGTCAATGGCGGGGCTTATCTGTGTGCATGTATGAGTGTGAAGCCTGTGCCCTCTGCTTCAGGCTGCAGTGGAAGATAAAATTTAGCGCCCTCTAAAAACCTGTGTGCACAATGATAGATTTCATTGTAGTCCATGCACATGGATAATGACGATAAATTAGATGTATTGCGCTGCTTATGAAGCACAAATCGCATTCAAAGCTTTTAAGCTCAGGGAAGCATCTCCTGTTGCGCGATTATGATCACAAAGAGCTCAGGCCGTATCCAGTTTCGTTCTAATGCCTCCTTCGGTGATCAGTGTCAACTTTGACCTCTTATCAGTTGCAGTTCGAGAAGCGCTCTTGAATGAGTAAGATAAAGTGGTAAGAGCTTCCGATCATGCTGAAGGATATTCAGATGTACTATCAGGTGTCTGCACGGTCCAGTCAAACACACGAACTCTGGTTCTGAATAAGTGAATATGTGACGCATGCAAAAGAAACATACATAAAATATCTGACTGTCATTTTTAGCCCACATCATTGTAGGACACATACAGTCTCTGGTTTATTTTTTATGAACAAATTAGCTGCCCTTTGGCTGTTTTGTTTACCCACAATCCCTTTCACCCTGAGCCGAGATCATCTGGGTGGTTTCCCATGTTGCAATTTAGACTCAAATTTAGATGGAGCCACTGGTTTCCGATCAGTGTGAAATAGTAGCTTGCAAATCTCATGTTGAATTGGCTGGTATTTCCCTCTGAGCAAAAAAAAAACAAAAAAAACCCACTTTCCACATCAATATTTTACAGCACATTAAAAACAGCATGTACTTTACTCTCCACTGCACTAAGATGCTTTTCTTTTTCTATCCGGGAATGCTTTGCCTTGCGTTTTAACATTGTGTGTGTGTGAATTTGACAAGGCATTGTTAAATGAGATGGAAAAGCAGTGGATTTGGCGTTCACTGTGTTATGGGTTGTTTGGGGCAGGTTGTTAAGGGGAATGTGTTATGTCTAATTTAACACCACAGTTTTGCAGGTTATGTTTCATATAGTCCAGAGAATATCCTGTCCACTACTGTGTTTTGGTCCATGTTTGTATTTGCATTGCTCATTGAGTTCTGTTAATGTATGTAATGTCGTGACACAAATAGGGTTTTTAGATAACTATCAGCCAAATATTTAGTTAGCTAGCGGATAGTTAAGACCAAATTATAAGACAGTTTTGATTGGAATGATAGAGAATGTATACACATAACAATTAAAGAAGTGTACTTCATTGTATGCTACTTTGTATGGGCAGTTCATTCAGCTTTCATATCTCACATATCCAGACAGCTATTTTAGGCATTCAGAACAAAATACTGTCTGTCTGAGTAGGGAAATCCTGAAATATCACAAATTGTGTAATGCACTCATATATTTAAATCATATATAAATATATATATATATATATATTAAATAAACCAGAAAAAAACTAACATGATTTGTGTCTTAAATGTTGTTTCACAGCAGATGTGTGAAAACAAAAGTGTATTTTGAGCTTTAGGGAGCACACTATCTATTTTAGTATGACAGCCTTTTAGTGTTGCTCTAATGAGTCACAGCATTGATGATTAAGCCATCAAAATCTGTCTTTTTTTCCTGTGAGTAAATAAGTAAATAAATAAAACCACATTTTGACACTACACTTGTGGAGGTGAGACTTAGGTTACACACAGAGTTTTTGTGCAGCTGACTGAGGGTGGAAAAAAATGTACATGTTTTTTTTATGTTAGACTGGTAGGTAAATTTTAATGCTACTCATGAGTGCATAAATAATAAATAGTGTTTGTCTGTCTCTCCGTTACTCAGATGTTGTGTGTGTGTGTGTGTGTGACACACAGATGTATTAAGTGTGTGAGAGAGTCAGAGAGTTCTGATTACAGAGGGATTATATTTTATAGGCATATTAATCATTCATATGTGGAACTGGAACTTTGCTTGCGTACAACAGCAGTAAATAATCTCTCTGCTGTGGGTGGCTGTGATACAAGATGTGTGTGTGTGTGTGTGTGTGTGTGTGTGCGCGCACATGTGGAAATAACACCTGATGAGACAGAGTTCTCACTATCACTTTCACTAATGGCTAATTTCATTAGGTATTTGTTTTCCTTGAAATGAAGATGTGAAGCATGAGAAGAACTCATCTGAAGTCCAGATGTTCAGTATCTCGTTAGGAGGAGGTAGATAGTGGGTGTGTTAGTCTTTGACCATTCAGTCTGGTATTCCACTCACACACACCTCGATGCTTCAGGCACATCAAAAGAAGACTAAAAATCTTGGCAGAAGGAATCACGTTTTTTTCCCATCGTCTCTGTACTTTCCTTTCTCACCTGTCTCTCTCTCTCTCTTACTCTGATGGAGGAAGAGGGAGATGGAGAGAGGAAGAGAGGGAAGGTGTTTGATGACAAAGGCTGAGAGCAGCATTACAAAGACTGAGACAGACAGTGGGATATGTCTATTTCCACTTAATGAGAGAGATAAACATAAATAATTAGTTTGTTGCATTGTTATTTTATTTTACTATTTTATTTATCATAATATTTATTTATTATTTTGAATGAGCTTTTTTTGTTTCCAGTTATTTTCAAGTAAAAGTTTGTTTTGTTTCTTTTTAAATTGTCAAAATTTATTTAAAAAAAAAAGTTTTAAAGGTTCACAAAACTGTTTTGACATGCCTCTATAGAAAGGGTCTTAATCAGGGATGGATTGGGGACACTTAATTTCTAGCGATTATCGTTGATTTGATTGCACGGATACTATTTAAACTAAATTGAGCGAGACAATGATGTCTCTGAGTTCAATAATGAAAATATAGCGTTTAATCTTGTCATTACACATTACTGACACTCTTCTCCAATTTGATATTAACTGCTTAGACACAATCTGTATTGTTAAAATCGCTATATAAATAAAGGTGACTTGACTTGGTTTGACATCCACAAGATATTTGCCTATAATTTTTAATGAATCCTAAAGACTTCCGAAATTACATACATGAAGAGGTGCTTAGTGACCATTGAAATATGTTCTATACCCCTCTTTTAATAAAAGATAGTACATTGCATTAGTGCTATTGATATAATATATATTCAACCTCTAATGCTGTGGAAAACATCAAGGCACAACAAAGTACCATATAATCATTTGATTCATCGTGTTTAGTTTTACATCTACTTCAAGTGAACTGAACTGAATTAAAAACTGCACTTAAAAAGAGTGAGCGAGAGAGAGTCTGAGAGATGGAGGGAGAGTATTAGCATCTCTGACAGGCTGCCATAGACCAGTGCTATGTAGTGAGACTGACTGAAGACTTGGGACATGCTTAGTGAAGCAAAACAAAATGGCAGGCAGTCACTGGGGACACATCATCACTCTGTGCCAGACTTGCTTCTGTTTGGTCCCTTCAGTTTGGACACCTAGTGCCTCAAGGGTGTGTGCATATGTGCATATTGGTAAATACGGTATTGACAGCCACACAGTTCAATGACTCAAATCTAGTGTGTAAGCTGCCTGGATCTAGCCTTAGGGTTTTTATCAGACTGAGCACTGGACAGGGCTGAAACTAAATCTGGGGGATCAGTCGCGCATCTGCTAACTTTTTTTTTTTGTGAGCAATAGCAAAAACAAAACACACCTGTATGAAATATGTTGGATGCTCACGTAGTGTAGGCCAAAAGTCTTTACCATATTGGAAAGTAACCAGCTCATCGCCCTGTGTATCAGCTTATTTGTGACATCACAAAACACACGCAGCAAGCCCATAATGCACTGGGACACACTGATGGCAGATGGCAGAGTGAGTCCTGCTTGGTGTCTGGGTTGGCAGGGGCCCAAGGGTGGCACAGGCATGGAGTTTTTGATGAGCTATGCACATACGAAACCAGAACATCTGGACCTGCCATGTGTCCAGCAGGCACAGCCAAAACCCTCAAGCCAGGACACACACATTTCACACTCACACATTTCCTTTAGCCAGCTGTGGCCAAACTACCGTGAGCTAAGCAATATGAATTATGCATTTGCTTGCTTGCATGCGTGTGTCTGCTCAGCCCAGCTCATATTCCAGTCCATCACCGACTTTGATTAAAATTCCGAAAACACTATGAATATTCAAAAAGCATTACCTCAGCTAGGAGAAACTGATTTGTCCATCGTCTGCATTTTATGGAGATTGAGTGGTGCCTCCCAGGTGCGCTAAACTGAGAGAGACAGAGGCAACGACTCTATTAGATTATTGCATTATCTTAATTATGAGGCTCTTCCTCAGCTTAATGAAGAATTGGCATGGCTTTGGGAAGCACTGTGATTGATGGGAGTGAGTGCACTCGTAGAGCAAGTGATTGTTAGAGCGTGTGGGTGCGAGCTGAATGCTTCATCTCCTTTCTTCGGGCTCGTATCCATCGAGTGATTACGCATCCATTAGATTGCTTTAATTAAGCTTAATTAGAGCAGTGTTTACGATGATGACGTGTTTGATACCTGGTATTAAATCATTCACTGTTAAATGTTGGGTTTAAATGGGTAAGGATGGGCAGAAATAAATCATTTGCGAGAGAGTGAGAACGAAAGAGGGAAGGGGGAAAAGGGGATAAGGAGTGTTGATGCAAAACTCTCAGCAATTAGCAGTTTAGGCATGAATGTGTACATATATACACATTTTTAATCTATCCTCTTAATTGGTATCACAGGTGCCTGTTCTAAATAAAAAAAAAAAAAATGTTGACTGCAAATAATGTAATCCACCCAGCCATTACCAGGAGACATAGATATGTCTAAATAGTCTTGGAACTAATTATATCCATGTTGATAATATCACATTTGTGCATGTGAGCATAAATCTGGGGGCCAGAACAGCTCTGACTACAGGACACATGCACCTTCAGCCAAATGCTGGAGCCAGCGCTGGCTCAGTGCAGGGCCCAGAACTGGCACTTCCTGCACTGGCAGTATTTTGTGTGTCTGTTTTCCTGTTGATGGCATGGCTAAATGGCAGGTGCATCTCGGTTTTTATGCACCAAGTCTATCAGAACAGAAGTAAAGCTGTATCTTGATTTATTTATTTATTTTTGTTTGTCTTTTACTGTGGAATTAAGTGGAAAATAGAAGCAGAGTTCTGGGGTGAGCGGCTCCGCTTAGAAGTACCATGTTTGTTTGGTTCTTTGGTGCTGTAAGATTTTTTTTTTTTAGGTGATTTGGAGAATGGTAATCATATGTAGCACCATTTTATGAACATTTATAGGAATACTCAATGTATCAGTACTGTAATGTCTTTTCTTTCATTTTGGCAAGTACACTCTTAAAAATAAAGGTACTTTATAGGCATTAATGGTTCCGTTAAGAAAAAGGTTGGTGGAAAAAGGTTCTTTAGATTTTTTAAATGGTTATTTTAAGTAACGTTCACTGAAAGGTTCTTTGAGGAAAAAAAATTGTTCTTCTAGGGCATCACTGCAAATAGATTAAAAATAGATTAAGCATTCACATATTTAATTAATATTTACTTTCTTTCTGTACACCGTGACATTTTTGATGCCTTAATGCCTTTTTTTTGTTAATTTTCTTAGACAATGTAGAATAGTTCTTCAGTCCAATTTTTTCTCTGTAGTTCTGCATGAGCATGGCAATTTTTTTTTTTTTTGAGTTTTCTGGAGAGTGCAGTGTTTGATTTTACAGCAGTGTTGTGTTGGGCTCATATCAGTGCATGGCAGTCCTGTAGAGTTATTCATCTCAAACCCTCTCTCAGCCTCCAGGACAAACAAACAAACAAACAAATTCCTTCTCTCTGATACGTAGCCCTAATCCATAAATGAGCCAACCAAGATTGATGGTGTACAGGACAAGCGAAACACACATAGATGATAGAGAGAGAGATATTTGTGTATGTTGGGTATTTACGACTTGCGGCTCAGTCCAAACCATACGTCTGCAGCATGCTGACTAGCCCCACAGTATAAGAAAACAGTGTTATGTTTACACCATCTGCACGCAAGCGAAATCATAAATAATGGAAAAAAAATATATACACAATTGTTTTGTTTTTTTACCGTCTCTGCTACACATGCATGCAAAGGAAATCTATTGCACTATCCACATGCACTGCCAAGTTATATTATACCACACTACACAATGCATGAAAACGACCTCTCACGGTCTGTTAGACAGCATGAGAGAATCAGGAGAGTGAGACAGGTTACAGCAAATGTAAATAATATGTAAATTCCCCTGCATGGAAAATGTGGCCTAGTTTTATGAGAAATAAACATCAGTATGGGTTAAACTCGTTGTTGCTTGCAGGAGAGAGAGCGAGAGATTAACATTCAACACCCACAGCTTTAGAGGCTGGATATTCACAGATTCATTTTCCCCTTATTTAAATATTTTAGCACTCTCTTAGAGCTCCCAACACAAAGAATGTGTTATTCTGTGAATGCACTGTATTATTCTAACTAATGACTTATTATGCAAACTCATTGCGGGGCAAAGCAGAAATTGCTTATCCCCCAAGCCCATTCTGTGTATTAGCTTTGCCGAGTTGTGTTTTGCAAATTTCAATGGTGTGTAATATGTGTGTGAGAGGAAATGTGTGGGCTTCTGTTTCTTTCTCTTTCTCTCCTGGTGCATGGTGTGTATGTGATGTGGCGTCGTATGAACTAGCTTTAAATTCAGCAGAACAAGTTCTTTAGTATAGAAGTTTGTTTCTGAGAAAAGATAAAGTTAATTGTGACTTTGTCTCTTAATTGTAAATATAGGGTTAGGGTTATATATATTGCCCTGTGACTTCATTTTGCATCTTTATTTCTCACAAAAAAAAAACTTTCACGCAATTAACTGTTTATATATTTTTTTACTTTGAGATAGAAACAGGCTTCTCCTTTTTCTGACTTACAGTAAACTCTCTCTAAACACTGAGAATAAAATACTATACAGCAACAGAAGTCTTTCCACTAAGGAAAATGCTGCAGACATGGCCTTGTAGTACAGATATGCTTTTCTGAAACTTTGTGATAAGAACAAGTGATCAAAGCAGCTGAATTATGAAGATGCATTAGTTATTGATCTCAGAGAAATACCTTCATATCATCTTTCTTGCTTTTTTTTGTACATAAAAATAAGCCACACAGACAACCTTTTCATATCAGCGCCATTATTTTTCCACTGACAGTTCTTATCTTAAATGTCTCTGATGCATTTGATATTATTTTCAAACGTGTTCTTGTCAAACATCACTGATAGAGCTTTTTTCCTGCTGCTGCAATGTTTAAGTATTTGCATTTGATTTTACATATGCAAAATACTTTAGTTTGATTGTGCTTAGTAGTATTTTGCATGAGGCTAGATTACATCAGAGCACTGATCTGAATAGTACAAATAAAACTTTGTGCAAGGTGTTTTTTTGTTGTTGTTGTTTTTATCGTTATGCATACATTTTTATGGGAAAAGAAATTCCCATGGTTCCTCATAACAGCCCCGCCCTTTCATCCAATAAAGCCTTATTGTCCAAACATATTGAAATAATAAAGTCAACACCATTCTCTTATCAGGTTCCCTATTTGCAGCCTGTGCTTTCCCTGAATTCATGCAAATCTGCAGCAGGTGCCGGGGCTGACTCATTTGCACATTATGGCCGTGTGCGGCGTGTTAGAGTGTAACTCTCTTTCGCCGCACTACACGCTAATGCAAATCCTGGGCTGGCGCACTGATTTGCCTGCCCACATTTACCTGTGTTTGAGTAGTAATGCATGTGGGTTTGCCGTAATAGCCATGAGTGATGATTTATGGTCATTGTGGAAAAGCGGAACTCCATTCCGTCGGTTGAAAGCCAACCAATTGGCAAGCGAGCTTTCCCGATGCCTAATCTGACCATCGGTTAGGCAGTTAGGCCTGCAAACCCACCCTCATTTGTTAATAAAAGCATGTGTCCTCTCCAAAGGGCATTAGTCTCTCTTCCTCTCTGTCTCACATGTACTCGCGTCTGTAACTATGCGTGTAAACAGACTCTCGCCGCACACACATCCCTCCCTCCTCTCTCATTCTCTCCCCATCATTACCCACCGCATTCAAAACGCCACGTCCAGCCAGCAGTGCAGTGAAAAAAGCTATAGCATTTCTGAGGCAGCATGTAGCAGTGCCCAGCAGCCATTACGAGTCCCGATAATGGCCCCTAAGAAAGGGTCACCGTGGGACTCCTCCCTCAGCTGAATGGGTCCCGGGAGGCTTGGCGTCAGGGCGGAGGGTTTAGGTGGGCTGCCTGTGGGGGTCTGAGTAGTTGGGGTGGCAGTTTGGAGCGAAGTCTGTGGATCCAGCCACAAAAGCCCAGCGGGGTCCCTGTCATTAGTGGGGGTGTGATGGGATGGGTACTGAATCAGTGCAAAGCAGAAGAGGAGGCAGGGGGTAGGAGGGGCAGGCCGTGGAGTTACTGGAAAAACCTGGACGGGATCTTTATCTCCGCATGAATTTGGACGCTTTTAAGCACCTAACAGCTGTAGAGATACTAAGCATTTCTTTGAGCAATAGTCAGAGACATGATCCTTCTTTATTTGCATTAGAAATGGAGCTTGACCTCCCTGTGCACACACCACATTTAAACCACCCGGAAGTGGCTGTTTTGGTATGGTTGTTTCAGGGGGTGCGTTCAAACTCGAACATTAGACGCGGCTGATCCATCAATGCCGCAGAGCATCTGTACACAAACTTAAGTTATGCTAATGCCAGCCGTTGTGTTTTCAGAGAGGCTAACTGAGACTTTGATGTGAACCCATGTTGCTGTGTTTCTTTGGGATAGAAGCAAGCTTTAGAAAGAGCGGGATGATCTGGGAACAGGTTTATTTTGTGAGTGGTTTGGTTATAACAGCATGTAGCATTTCTCTTTTGTCTGATTTTGTCTCCCTTTTTACCCCCTGCCTTATATTTAAAACGCTTTATTAGCATAACAAGTGTTCTTATGTTGATAAGCTTTTACAGACACCAAAAACGGAACAATTATATCTAAAAGCTCTTTATGTAGAGCTGTCTATCCGTCTCTCTGCTCACTTCTTACCATCCATCCATCCCTCCCACCACTGAATTTATTCTCCATAACTGGGGCAGTAGTTCAGAGTGAATGGCTCTGGTAGTGAATGCCCTCTTCCCTTGTTTTTCTAGTGATGTGGCATACTGCACTTAACCTTCTCCGCTTCAGCGGAGGACAAAGGAGGCACTCTTCAAACACAAACCCTCCAGCGGAACAGGGGAGGGAGAGGCAGTTTAAGCTTTAATTGTTCAAACACTAACAATGGAAATTTTTGTGAGTGCAGGGTGTATTGTTGAGAGTTGTGAGTGTTTGCGTCTGACACTCAGACTCCCATCGTGTTGCTGTGTGAAATGGATACATTATAGGCCGATGTTCATTCTGTCTTCCACCTGCTTCTGCTTCTTTTCCCCCCAGCATTTTCTATTGATCATCAGGATAGTGATGGATCATGTCTGACCTTGTTTGACCAATTAGGGTAATCAGTTATTCAAAAGTAACACTTCATCTTCATTACCGTTGTTGTTGTTTGGCCTATATGTTTATTAGTTGCATATCAATTGCTTAGCAAAGTTGCATATCAATAACTACTCTCACATAAAACTGTTCTGCTGAAATGTTATTTTGATGCCATTTACTATTTTAGAAATGACATCTCATAGTGGATATTATAACAATAAATGCAGTAATAACACATTTCTCACGATTTCAACTATTAGAAGTTGGGCACTTTTATTGTGGTATTATCCCTTATAAACAGAAGGACTAAATTTACTCCAGTTGGTATCCTGCCTTATTGTTTGTTAAACACCTAACCATGACTTCCAATTCATGATTTTTCGTTAATGGCAAAATCATTATAGAACATCGCCTGAAACCCCCTTCCCTCTGCCCTTTGTCCCCCTTTATCCATTTTTGACCATAGTGGCTAAGGGCTCTAATATTAATAGTGCTGCGCTATTACCCGAGTGGCCCTCCCTCCATGCATCATGTACACTTATCTGCAAATTACCGGTCTGATCGATAACCAGTAAGCGTACGAGCAGATCGATATATGTGCAGGCGGGGAATGAGGGGGCTGAGGTCTAATGACGAGCCATTGATTTTTAAATAACTGCTCGGGTTTCAGAGACACTGATTACTATGGGTCTCTGAATCCCAGGCCTACCACCTCAGCCAAGGCTATTAAATCAGGAGCAGCTGCCATCAGACAGCCATATTTAGAGTCACTGCACTAAACACACACATATACACCAGGTATGGGGATTTTTAAATGTACCGCTGGGATGGCCAAAACAATTACACTCCAAAGACGACCACCTTAATACAATAGTGTGCACAATAAAAGCAGTATAGGTTACAGAATAGGCCAGAAAGCTGGACGGTGTCTGTCCCATTATCAAATTTTCATATTATCTCAGACAGAAATGAACAAAGCCTGCAATCAGTGAGTGAGTTTATCAGATATAAACCAGCAAGCAGATACCACAGAAAAATACTTGTACAATATACTGTCCAAAACTTCGGTATTGTAAGATGTTTTTGAGTATGCTAACCAAGACTGTATATCTATAAAAACTGTAATATTGTGAAAAATTACTGCAAATAACATTTCAAATTTAATATTTATAGAGTTCAGATGCAAAAGTGCCATCTAAAACTTTCTCCTAAAATGAGCCTTTTTCTGAGGCTGCTATGTTTATGTTCAGTAATTTCACTTTAGTGGCAATGAATAGGTTCTGTTTTCTGGACATAAACATGGTAGCCTGAGAAAAATGCTCAATTTGGAAGAAAATGTCAGATAGCAAGAAACAGGCTTTTGCATATGAACTATTCATATTTTGTATTATATATTATTGTATTAATATAAATGTGTTGTTTATTTAGATTTTTTTTGTTTTAGCAAAGTGAACACCAGGATTCTTTGTTGAAAAGAAGATTCAAAGGACGGCATTTGAAAAAAAAAAAAGTTTGTGTGAAAGTTTATACTGTCACCTTTGATCAGTTTATTGCATCCTTGCTGAATAAAACAATTTCTTTAATTTTTTTTTTACCCCAGTATTGCAAATTGAATGATATACATAAAGAACATTACACTTCAGAATGTTAAGCAATCCAGAAAGAATATTTATTCTTCTTTCTCTGACATTAGAGCTTTATCACATGGATTAAATATATTTAGCAACATAATTTAAAGAAGGAGAGTATGTTGTTCAGTAATCGCAAAAGTATTGTCTCTTGTAATCAAGGATACTTCTGGAATATTCTGGACAAAAAAAAAAGTTTGGGCATTATTAGAACAATTTAACCTCATCTTAACCTGCAATCTCTATTGTCTGTTGTTAATCTGTAGCTGAATGGTGTAATATTTACACCAAACCAATCCTGATCAGTGTGGTTATCCCTCTAAAGAGCTTATGACATGGGCCAAGTGCCCGTGGCCTGACCCTGCTGGGCCAGATGCCACATCCATCAGAGGTTCTGTGCTCTGTGCGTTCTTATTGGATATGGACAGATGAGAATTTTGAATGGCATTATGATGTAAGAATGCACAACATGCTCATTGAGCTGTAGGTTTGATTTGACAACACAGAATAGCAGACCACTGCAGTCTGTTTACTCCTAGTGGGTGACTGACAAGATGACAAACAATTATCACATCCCACAGTGACAAGATGTGCTAATTAAGAAGTTCTACGAGGAAGTGGGAGCTATAAATGCTCACAATGACTTGTGTATAGCAAAAAAGAACAAAAAAACTCTGATGCTGTTGCATAAATAAATAAAAAAGAAAGAGTGCATGACAAACTTTTCTGTCTCAGTTATGACATAAAGTACATATACATAAGTGCATATACATTACATTAAAAAGTTTGAGAGTCAATGTGATTTTTTTTATTGTCTTCAAAACCTGCTGTGTGATCACCAAGGCTAAATTAATTTAATCAAAATAGATTCAATTAAATGAAAATGTAATGAAAATCTTGCATTTTACAATGTTTGTCTATTGTAGCATGCTTTATGTATGTATTTTATAAATAAATGTAATTTATCCCTGTGGTGACAAATCTGAATTTTCAGTAGCCATTACTGTACTTCTCAAAAACAGCCATGCTTCCTAATATTTTTGTGGAAAGCAAGAGGCATGCTTTTTTTTATTCTGTGATGAATAGGGTGTTCAACAAAACAGCATCATTTATAGCATCAGAAATGTTTTACTGTCACTTTTCAATACAGTATATCCTTGCTACATAAAAAAGGTTACTTTCGTAAAACCCCAAACATTTGGATAGCATGTGTGATTCAGAAATCAACCACACTTACTTTAACAATACGATAAAGAGAGACCTTTAGGTTCATAACATTTCATTCATGTGACTGATTCAGCTCATCTAGGTGTGGTTGTGAACAGCAGCAGTGTGAATGGACAAAAAGAGACAAGCACAGAAAATGATATGTAAAGAAGGACGAGAACCCTAATGAGCAAGAGAGAGAATCAGAATGGAGTAGTGAATGAGAGTGACACTGAGAGAGATGGAGAGATACGGAGTGGTGGCACTCGAGGGAGCGAGTAGGCAAGGTCTGATGTTAAGTGTTTTATTATGACAGAATGACTATTGCAGCAGTCAAGTGGTGCTGCTGTCAGCCAACAGCTTCCATTAGAATAAGCACAGGAGCTCTTCAGGCAGACGCTAGCACATTTTAATCCCACATCCCTCATTACAGAGCCAGCTAGGTCAACTCTCAACGCACACTAGTCGAAATAAACTCCTCATTCACACCCTCCCTCCACCTCTCCCTGTGCCACTTTATAAAATGGTGGGTAATGTGTTTTTCTATTGTGCTTGCTATATTAGGTGGTGTGTAATGAAAGTGAATTGCATTATCTAGTAGAACATTGCTGGATTTTCAGACATGTATCATTCTGAAGGATCGTATTTTTATTTTATTTTATTTTTTTCACTCTCGCCCTCGTTCTTTATTAGGTCTAGAATGCTGGCATGCATCAAGGCAATCCTTTATTACACCACTAAATTGTAATCCTTCAGTTTGAGTGTCTACAGAGAGGACTAGTGAGATGTAGTCTTTCAAAAGCACTGCAAGTGAGTGAGATATAGAATTGGAAATTGCATATTGTCTGAGAGGACAGAGGTAGAGCGACGGAGGGGAAGGAAAAAAGGCATAAAGCCAAGAGGAGACAAAGATAGAAAGAAAATCGAATAAAAAGGTAAGTTCACATAGTTTTTCTCTCATTTGTCTGTAAATCTAGTTTAAGACCTGCAGTTAACCTTATATCCTGATGTCACACATAATCTGATTTAGATGTAAATAAAATAGTTCATATTTGAGATGATTTGTTGTTATTTATTTTATTATTTTGATCAATTTTGATTTGATCAGTATTGGATATAGTGACATATATATTAATCGTGCATGCTTATTTCTCCCTTTTTAACTTTGAGATCACCTGCATTACCGAATGCTCAGTCATCAGATCATCTTTAAAAACACAAATAATTTAATAACACTGTTAAATGTTATCTTTAGTAAATTTCAAAATGACTATTCCTGTTTTGAACTGTACAATACAATGTTGTGAAGCCTAAATCTACTGAAAATGCATTTACCCTGATTGGTAACACTTTATAATAACTACATGCTATGAATCATTAGTTAAGCATTAGTAAATACTCAGTTCATCCTTTATAAATCATTGTTCCAACATTAATAGTCATTAGTGAGCAGTTTATAAATACATATAAATGCCTTGTTCTTGATTTATAAGCATATCTAAATGTACAAAGGAGATTTAAATGGTCAGTTATCATCCTAACAGAAAAAAATCATAAACAATACAGAACTATTAATTTCAAGATGCAAAAAGATATAAAACCGTACCGGTGTACACTTTAATATTTTTTTCTATGAAATTGATGGTTTATTTTTCATTTATCAAGTGTACATTTGTTTTAAATCTTGCAAAAATATGTCTGTGTTTTGTAACCCACTGTGTTGTGTTTGTTTAACATTTCTGTTTGGAAGATAAATGAGCCTTTCCATCTGCTTTATAAATGCTTTACAAGGTATAACTAGTCCTCACTTTAGCTGAGCTCACAAAAACAGACGTCTGACAACTACTAAATGCTTTATAACTACCTGACTTAATCATGAATTACAGCAGGAATATGTGTTAATAAAGCATTTATTAACACACTGAACAACTATTATCATGTGTCTAAATAATAAGATTTATTCATGTAAATGTATTAATCATTTACCTAGACTTTCTAAATGATCTTATTAAACACTGAAAACTCCTACATAACTGATTTGTAAATAACGTAATAATTTCAAAAATGATAAACTGATCATTAATAAAGTATGAAAATACAATTATTAAACATATATATATATATATACTCAAGAACAAGGCATTTATAGCTGCACTTGTAAACTGCTTACTAATGCATAATAATGTTGGAACAGTGGTCTATAAAGGATTAAATAAATGCTTACTGATCCTTAACTAATCATTCATACTGTGTAGTTATTATAAAGTGTTACCATACTGGTTCAAACACAAATGTAAAAATATATCTCAAATGAAAGACACACAAAAAAAAGATATCTTGACTGTTATCTAGTACACGGATGTTTCTAATGATTTCATTCCTGTTGCAGGATGTCACAGTGTCATTTCGCTCTCACTCCCTCTGGCTCTAGGCCTTTTTACCCAGGTCGACACCACAGAAGGAATCTGCGCTGCTGCCTGGCGACCAGTCCAGTTTCTAAGGAAACGGTTGTCATGGCAGTGATTATGGTCTGGAGAAAGCCCATACTGCTCTAATGAGACCATTTACCATCCCCTCTCGGTTGAGGCGGAGGGCTGTTTCAGGCCTAATTTGGCAAATGAAATGTATTTTTTCAGCCGACCTGTCATAACGCTGTGCAGACTTCTACTGCAATGATGAGCCAGAGTGAACCTTATTAGCAATAACAGGCTGATACCGGCAACAGTAGCACATAATAGAAGCCAATATGTATGAAAATTGTTAATACGCTTTTTTCTGTCACAGAGGTGTCGTCGCGGAGGCTGGTGATGTTTCATACATCACAAGCGTCATTAGCGAAACGGAGAGTCGGAATGGCTGCGCACACAGCTGAGACCTGAACCGCCTCAATCAATGATCATGGCAGGCTGTTAATCAATGAACCTGTTTGAAAGAGACGGCCCTCAGGGACGCCCGAGCCAAAGCCACAGAGAGACGGATGGAGCGAAACTGAGAGAGAGCTATGCTGGGACGCGTGTGATTGAGAGGGGCACAGATAGGAATGTTGGGGGAGAACGGGGAAAGAGAGATGGATGGAGAGGGCTGTGTTAGTGAGAGGGGGCATAGCTGAGGGCAGATGTATTTATCTGGGTAATGATAGTCATCTGGCGCTCTGCGGCCAAGCTCTGCATGCCGGTGACAGTGATGTAGAGCATTGTGTGTGCGTGTGTTAGTGAGCGGGCGGGCGAGCGAGAGAGAGAGAGACGTCCCCATGGTGCTCATTAAGCTGCCAATGACTGCCTGCTCCCCTCCACAGCCTCCTCGCACTCCCCCCGCCCCGGGCCTCTAAAGTGCCGTTTATTAATTCATAAAAACACATTGCACAAGTGACTGAGTCTGATGAGCACTAGAGCAGCAAAAACAGGAGTCGAGGGTGGAGGGTGATGGGGGGGGGGGAGCGCGGCACACGGCGGATCGTTCCCACCTCCCCCTCTCGACATAGCTGGCAAACTGGCCTTGAAAAAAAAGAGACATGAAAAAAAGAAGAGGGCGCAGACACAGATGTGTTGTGAAACTTTTATAGCTGCTACTGCAGTTTCCCTCCGGCTGACAGAGGAAGGACAGCTAACACAACTGCTGCTGCTCTTGTTTTCTCTCTCTCTTTCGCTCCATCTAGTTATACTCGCTCCTTTTTCCTTTTGCTTTCTCTCACTGTCTGCCTGACATTTCATTGGTTCGCAGATTAGGCTCCGTACACTTGTCACTACTGGCTGTCTGAGAGTCTGTGATTGAATGTGTGTGTGTTGCTCTGGCGAGTGGGTGGTTGCATGGTTATTCTTATCGAGACTCGACAGGCCTGCCCCTGAAGATCAGTGGGGAGTGTGTGTGTG
>JAUMHI010000043.1:11518263-11540992 GCA_032359435.1 Enteromius unitaeniatus | reverse complement strand
GAGTGGGTGGTTGCATGGTTATTCTTATCGAGACTCGACAGGCCTGCCCCTGAAGATCAGTGGGGAGTGTGTGTGTGCCTGTGTGTGTGCCTGTGTGTGTGTGGGGTGGGCAGGTTGTTTATTTGCCAGTTCACCTATCTCTCTCTCTCTCTCTCTCTCTCTCTCTTTCCATCTCTCCCTTCATCTCTTTCTTCCCCCTCCAGAGAGGCTGAAAGGAACAAGGCCCTGGTATGGATTGCTGTGATTGAATTAAATACATTAGCTCCAGGGCAAAGGGAGGAATCCTCATGTGGGATCCAGGGCGAGAGAGGAGAAAATGTGTTTAGCTGCAGGAGCCCTGAAAACCAAGGCTAATGGATCAGAGAAATCATAGAGGGCTGATGGAGGGGGAGCAAATAGCCTAATATTAAACACCATTACAGGCTGCTCTGTAAAGATGTGACCCATAGGGTTAAAACAGAGCTGGACTGAGAGAGAGTGAAAGAGAGAGAAGAGAGAACGGTGGAGAATATAGTTGTTTCAGGATCATTCAGGTTCAGCTGTGATGACAAAAGCAGTTGCAAGCTTCACTGAGCAACCTACAAAAATGTATTGCGTGCAGATATATTGTTTTTTTGCATCTTCTTTCATGGTAGTCTTTGTTCTTTTATTGTGTTAATATATGCACGGAGGATGTTCATTAATTTTGTTCATCCATTCTTTTCTATTTATTCAAACGTTCATGGACCTGTGTTCATTCATATGTTTGTTGTTTTGCTGTTTATTCACCTGTTCATTCATTCATTGTGACTTATGTACTCCTTCATTCTTACATTGTTAATTTTTTGATTCAATTGGTAATTAATTAATTAATACTTTCAATCGTTCACGCCACTTATGCATTCATTCATTCCTTCATTGTGCAAAGTTACTTATTAAATTATCATTTTTTCATTTATTTATTCATTTGGTGTCACATTTACTACATTTTTGTATTCATTTATTGTTTTTGAATATTAATTTAATATTTTTTTGATTGGTTTTAAACATATTTACTCATTCATTCAATTTTTTATTTTGTTCATTGATTGGTTATAGCCTTGTTTACTCATTCAAACATTTATTTGCTTGTTCATTCATTGATTGGTTATTAATTTATATTACAGTGTATGGTCATTTAAGAATTTCTTCATTCAGCTATTAACTTATTTAATCTTTCCTTCAGTCATTTGTTTGCCTGCTTCTACATTTATTCACTGTTATTTACTCATTTATGTATTCATAAATCATTCAGTCATTAAATTTGTGGCTGTGTGTTTGTGTGCGCATGTATTTCCCATTTTTAATGCATGTTTAGCTGTGATTATGGTCTGGCTAGCATGGTTGCCCAAGCATTGAAAATGAAGGACAGTAGCAGCCAGATGTAATTGGACACAGATGCATGGTGTGTTACTGCTGTTTTCGAATGTTTGTCTATGATTAGAATGACTTATTATAATTACTCTATTTATCTACATAATACATTATTGAATGTACCCAGAGCAATTCCATCTATCCCCTAATTAATGAATGAGTTCAACTGTATATAATTATAGAGACATGCTTGCTAACTTTTTTAGAAGATTTTTAAATTCATTGTTTCTGGATATTTTAAGACTACATTGTGTGTCTCCTCACTAAGAAATAATTGCTAAATGCATGAACAAAGATAGTGAGAAAGGTAAAGAGAGAGGAGACGGGTGATGTGTGGGTGGCTGGCAACAGTAAACAGTTTATGTTCTGCCACCTTCTCTCTCTCTCTCATTAGCAGTTTTTACACATTGGCAGTGAGATGGCAATCAAAGCAGCTCTGCATGTAGAAATGTAAAAAATAGGCTGTTCACTGATGCTTGCGCACGTAAACACACTCTCGCAAACCACCAACAAAAGCATTGGGTACACACTGTCACACACACCGCAACTATACACACCACACTGTGACAAAAGACTTGTGAGAGTCTGTGTGCATGTCCTCTTTGTGCGCAAAGTGATAGTGACGGGGTCAGCGCTGGTTGTGACCTCCTGTCGGCAGGTTGGCCCGAGCGGCAGACTGAGTGACATCTGTGAGGTCATCACTGCCGAAATAACAGACGTAAGGGCATAGGAGGTCAAATCAGTCTGCTGTCCCCAAGAGACTGTTCTGGAGAGAAAGAAACACTGTTTGTGTGTAAGAGTGAGTGCCCTCTGCCGGATACTCCAGAATGTTTTTCTAACACAGTGGCTGGACCGGGGATGGCAGGAATAGTTTACCTCTAACAGAGGCTCATCAAACAAGGAGAAAGTGTGCAAACGGATTAGAGTTTGATATTTTTAGGATGCATTTATGGTCCCTTGTCAGTCTTTATTCATTGTAATTGTTTGCAAAAGAATGGCAAATACTTTTATCCCCCTCTGTATTTCTTAAGTGAATCTTTAGTAATAAACTTTCATACAAATCTAGTTTTATATATAAATAGACTACCAGTTTTTGTGAACAGTAAGATGTTTAATGTTTTTAAAGAAGGCTCTTCTTCTCACCAAGCCTGCATTTATTTGAACAAAAGTACAGCAAAAACAGTAAACACTTTCTAGCTGTATATCTATCTTTAAAATGCAATTTATTCCTATGATTTTTTTAACATAATTACGCCAATCACACCACCCTTGAGAAATATTTTGATTTGCTGCTCAAAAAAACATTTTTTTATTATTATGTTGAAAATAGCCGAGTAGAATCTTTTCCCTTTTCTTTGATCTATAGAAAACTGATTCCCTTTTCAAACTGATCCATTTTTGATCAGTTTGAAGCATCCATTCTAAATGAAAATATTCATTTCTATCACCACCCCCAAGTCCCACACTCTTGGAAGGAGTAGCTCTTATTTCCAGACCAAGAAAAGTCATGCACTGATAAAAAAAAATAAATAAAAAAAAAATAACTGAAAAGAAAAAAAAACCCACTGTGTGCATTTTTATAAAGAATATACATTGTTCTAATTACTGGGATGAAACTGTGAAATCCTTATCAAAAATTTACATTTAAAAAGAAAATTCATAGTCATAAAGAATCATAAAAAATGAGTATTGTGACATCTCATGTGTATTATTTACTTGCTTTAGTGCTTTTGAGTTGTAATAAATTTATACCCATATATTCTCTGCTCTATAATCATCTGATATGTATGCTTCCTTTTTTCCATTTGGCTACAGTGTTAGAAAGAATCATGCAATATGCAACTTTCTGTCACCTTTCCTGAAGAGACACACAACCCCTTCCTGGCTGTCTCCACTCTTAATGTTCCCGTGTGTGTGGAGTGAGAAAGTGTGTGTGAGCAAATAAATGCTCAGACACACACACATAGAAAGGGCAGTCGTGACAGAGATCAACTCTAGGGCATCTTGATCGGCAGAGAAGAAGACAAACACACCCTGACACTGGCTGACATTTACTGCAGCCTCGAGTGGAGTTATGTGGGATCTCATCTTTGTCTTTCCTGGGACAGACGATTCTCTCGCATCCTCTCTTTTATCATCAGCAATAATTGATGTGTCACACCTGCGTAATGAGTAGTTGTTGAGTGTTAATGATGCAGTGAGCATAACTAATGGGGACTAATGCAAGGTGGCAGGGCATGTTCTGGGATAAAGAGTGGCCAGCAGGTCAGAAATGTGATTATTTGTGAATCGACTTACTCGGGTGTTAATGTGAGCCTGCATAAACGTGTGCATTGTGTGTGTGTGCAAACATGTTTCAGAATTAATATGTCTGTTTCCAAAGTGTGACATGTAAAGAATGTGTCATGAATCTAAGCAGACATTTGTTTTTGTTTTAATGTGAAGTGGAGTGTGCTTACAGTGAGTGAAAGTGACAAATGTTTCTATGGAACAGTCAGTGCTGCTTTCCTAGAGCAGCTGTCAACCCATACATGTTACCAGACCATATTTAGGGGGCTTGCTAGGGGGGTTGCCATAACCCCCTTTACAAAAAGTGAAATCTGCCCCCTTAAGAAGTCTGTAATTGTGATCTCTCTTTACATTTGCTGAAGTAGCAGCTGAAGGACGCTATCTGAGGTTATTGGCTAGTAAATATCTGCTGACAAACAGATAGAATTTCACTTTTTTGATGGTACAGAATGCCCCAGAAATTATTCCCTTGTTGATCTGTTTAATATTGTGTATTGTGAATGTGAATTTGTGTAAAATGTTATCCGGGAACAATTTATTATCTATTTCTTTTTTATTTTAACACCATTAATGCATTTTACTAGCATATTGGCTGTTTATAAAGCACACATTAAAAATTATATTGCATTTTCTGACTCACTTAACTATTAATAAGTAGCAAATTAGGAGTTTAAGGAAAAAGTACTATAGTGAGAATTAGTCCTCAAACTACAGTGCGACTTTAGTGAATTGTTGTTGTTTTTACTTTTCTTAGAAGTACCCCCATCTGGTAACTGGAAAGGGGTGGGATAAAAACCCTGTTTAAACTGTTCAGTGGTCAAAATGTAAACCATACAAAATTAAAATCACCATTATTTGGACCCACAAACCCTGTGCTCATGGATATTGATAGATATTATGACAATAATTAGCCATCCAATATGATGTCTGCTTATACTGATCATACTATCCTGCAATGATTCCGTGAAAAATAAATGATTATTTATTGTAGCCTTGAGCAAATGTTTACAGAAATAGAATAGATGCAGACTTTTACAATCAGTGGTTTTTTTTTCCTTCTACGTTTTGCTGGCAGGAAAAAAGCAGAAATGCAGCCAAGAAAGTTTAAGAAGAAACCGCAATGAAGAATCAAAGGGATCAGTACTGGCTTTGTGATGATTTCTGAGAGGTCATCAGGCATTCATTAAAAACAGACAAGATAATACACAAGATACAGGCATTTTACAACAAACAACGGTTGTAACAGTTGTTCTCTCTCTCTTTCTCCCCCAATATACATATTTATGCTTTTCTCTCTTGTCTTCATATATAATGCATACATTTTCCCAATACTTCTTTTGCTACTTTAAAAAGAGAAAAATCTCAACATCAGGTTTCTGCTGTGGCTTTATTGCATGTGTACTATTTGTTTATCTCCCCTTAATTCTCTCTCTCTTTTATTGGAAAGAAAGAACAGGACAGAGCAAAATGTGAGAGGACGAAGTGATCTGGAGAGAGCCTGAAATTCATTAAGAATAAATGATTGCTAGACGATGACTTATTTAATCACAAATGAGCACTTCGGGCCCGGAGTAGTGAAGCAAAAGGAGAAGAGAAAGTAAGAGAGAGATAAAGGGTAGAAGTATTAAACCTCTGAGGCATTTATAGTTTTCTGATTTTCATCTTAATTTACGTCATTGAGCTGGTGTTAGCGTTTGAACTTTGTTAGGAGTGTTTGTCAGCCAATCAGACCCTTTTTAAAATTTTTCAGAGCCCTAACGATACTTTAGTGTCTCCACCACCTTTTGTATGAATAATTACTCAGCAGGTCCAACTGGCAGAGTGAAACATCTCTCCTCTGGAATGTTCTCGTGGCCTCCCCTGGTTTTCTGCTCTGGAAGAATTGTTTTCTCTGTTTACCGGGATATCTGAAGATGCTCTCAATCTCTTCCACAGGGCCCCTCTTCTCTCTCTTTCTTTATGTGTTTGGCAGACAGAATCAGGAGAGCTGGCACCAATCAGGCCAGGAACTGAGGTTGCGGGAGAGAGGATGCCAGGGTGCCCAGGCCAAGCCACTCACTAGGGCATTGTTTTGCTCTGACAGAGGATTATTGTGTGTTTGTGTGTGCATGCGTTTGTACATCAGCGTGTATCTGCGCTGTCGACAGACCTCCTCCTTAACCCTAACACACCCCTGTTGTGTCTGAAAGCATCCTGCCATACGGCTAAAGAGATGCAAGAGGAAGGACAATCAGAAAAGGCTGACTCTCTTGCCAACCCCTAATGTATGTGTGTGCGAATAGCTTCCTCTTAACGTTCTTTAAACCTTTAATAAGATAAGATTCTGTATAGTAGAAACACTTCAGCTTATAAGTGTGTTTAAATTCACAATTTTTTTTAAACTGTTAATTGGTTAACTTTCTAATGTCTTTTTGAAAACAAAAAATGATTTCTTTATTAATATACAAAGCCTTTCAAAAGTGTGGGATCAAATGTTTTTTTTTTTTTAGAAAAGTGAAATATCGCAGTTTTTCTAATAGCCGTTTTCTATATGAATACATTTCAAAATGTATTTCACTAAATAGTGAAAATTCTGCTTTGCATCACAAACATAAATTCTATTTAAAATATATATTAAAACAGAAAACAGTTCATTTAAGTTATAATAATATTTCACAATATTACTGTTTGTTTCATGTTGTCGTGCTCAGCACAGGGAGACATACACATGTTCAGTTCTTCAACAATAAGTTTATTTTCAACATAAAGTGAAAACATGACAAGTAAGGAATTTCAGTGATACTCAAGTGAGTCCTTCTTTAATGTTCCAGCGGGTAGAACAGCTGCAGGCAGGCTTTGGGCAGACAGGCAGGAAGAGAACCAGTGTTAGGGTTGTAACCTCGAGCTCAACGGCTTAGTGAATAAACTGAGTCCTTATATGTGAGTGTGGTGAGTGGCTGCAGGTGCATAGAATCAATAATCAGCTGACTGTCCTCTATGGGTGTGAGTGACGGCGTGACACATGTATTTTATCAAATAAATGTATAATGTATAATCTTACTGATCCCAAATTTTTGAACGGCAGTGTAGGTATGAACTAACAACAGAAATGATTGTCCCACTCTTCAGATTTATTTTTATAATCATGTCTGATTTAGCAAAATGAACCACGAACACAAGCTGTGAAATAATAGAGGACAATAAGTGCCAGCTCAGAACTAAAGTTAAAATATGATCTTCGTACAGTGATGTATGCTAGTGAGGACATGCATTAGATGGAGTGGTGTTATATAGCTGAAATGTATGTCTCTGCATCTCATGCGTATTTCTGTGTGGATTGTGTGTACGTGTACGTGTGTGTGTGTGTGTGTGTGTCTGTGTGTCTGTGTGTGGGTTTAGGTTTCTGAGCTGATGAGTGGTTGAGTGAATGAAACTGAATGAGTGGCTTTAAGCGGATCAGACTATCACAGCATGTCTGACACTCTCTCATCAGTTGTGTGACTCTGAGATCTCTATTCCTCTTACAAACACACACACTTTGATCCGCTATTTTTTGAATAGCTGAATTTATTATATTGTATTTTATTTCAGTTAATTACTTTACTTCGAGTAATGTTTTTATAGTTTTCATTTTAGTATCGGTTTTGGTTAACTGTAATGGCCTCGAGGCACGTATACTGAACTAAAAAAGCAAAGTGCAGACAGCTTAGTCTACATTTAATACACACAAGAAGCAAACAAAGTGGTCTGAAGAGGTAACCCAGCTAGGATTTGGCGAGGTGGTAGCCTACTAAGTGTAAATCTAGCTGGTGTTAAACTGGGCTGCAAATATGAGGTCCCCTGTTGCTAATGAGGGGGTTTAGGCTGAGAGGTCCTGGCATAGCTGGAAAGCTTTAAACTGCCCTGCTGCTAAAAGGCATTTACCGAGGCAAGGGATCTTATTTTCACACCCGAGACAAACATGACCCTCAGTGTGAGAGTGTGTGTGTGTGTGTGTGTGCACGCCAGATGCTTTTTCGTGAGGGGCTACAACGTAAGCACATTTCTGGGAACTATGATTGCCGCTGGCGGAGTCCCAGCATGCTACTGGCTGCTCTGATGGAGAGGGGAAGGACACGCTCTCCAACACCAGTTACACACTGCGCACTCAGGATACTGGCCAGGAGTGTGATTTGCACTATGTTTGCTTATGACTCTGTGTTTGTGTGTGAGAGAGAAAGTGTGTGGTGGGGGTACACAGAAAACATTTAAGCAGGGTATTTATACAGGGTCATAATTAACAGGACATTAGCATTCCTTCACTCTCATGGTAATGTGGTCATTGTCCCGAAAGAGTAACACTATCCTGAGCTCACATGAGTGGTGTGACACTTTATTACAGAGGATACGCTCCAACCTCATGAGATGAATTTACTTGTATGTCTAATGGAAAGTCATTGCTTTCAGCACTTCATCTGAGTATTTTCATATTTAATCATGTGTCTAATAATAGTCATGTAATCACAAAGTCTTATTTGGACAGTAATTGTTTTATGTTTAGAATTACTGTCAGAAACGGAATTGTCAGGGGGTTTTTTCACCGCCAGTAAGAATATTCCTGGCGGAATTTCCCTATTGTTTATTGTTAGGTTGTTTTTTGGGGGGTCAAACACCAAGGTCATACTGTAATTTAATTCCTGACTGAAAAAAAAAGAAAAGAAAAAGCAAACTCTTGAAATAATGGCAGCAACAAGCATGTAATAAATACATTTATGCAGATAAATATAAATAAAATGCAAAATATTTAGTTTCCAAAATAAAATAAAGGTTTGTGTTTACATAACATACGTGTGTACTTTGTTTATTTATTATGTATATATAAACACAAACACATACATTTATATATTTGAAATTGAATTAATTAAATATATTTATATATATAATAAAATATAGTAATATGAATGTGTAATGTAAATATTTTAAAAATAAATATGTGTAATAGTTATAAATAAATAAAATTAATTAATAAAAAATAAATGTGTGTGTTTATATATATAAATAAACACAGTACACAAACATATAGTATGTAAACAAAAACTTTTGGAAACACTTTAGAATAAGTAACTATTAACTATGACTTTTCCTTCAATAAATTCTTAATTTCTTGCTTATTAATAGTTAGTAAGGTAGCAGTTACGTTTAGGTGTTTGGTAGGATTAGGGTTAGAATAAGGCATTAATATGTGCTTAATTAGCACTAATAAATGGCTAATAATAGTAATGTGCATGCTCATAAGCAACTAATAGGTGTAACTGTAAAATACAAACTTTTATTTAGTATTTGATTAATAGTTCCACAGCATAATTTTTTTCAAATTAATTTATTGTGAACTCTTCTGTTGTTTCAAATTTCAGTTAGTGGCCAGGGCAACATTTTACATGTTCTTTTTTTTACCTAACATTTATGATTTATTTTTATTTCAGTTTTATTTTAATAAACTAAAATATTTCCTAACAGGTTTGGTTACCAATAACAACACAAGCTAGGGATATAAGATAATCATACCTGTGTCATGTTTACAATCTGTAACCATGAAAAACAAATGCATCTGAATTGTTATAAATGCATTATACATGTGTTATTTCCAGTCTGATCTGTTAGGCAGCGTGCGTCCTAAGTGCTAAGTTTCACTGTTTGTGCCACTATTATGCATGTTTGTCATTATGAAACACTTTCAGTGACCTATCATCAAATCTCTTAATAATTAGATCTCAGGTGAGTATTCCCCAGATAAGCAGTCTTTCTTAAGCAGCTTTTCTATACATAATTTCATTCATGTTCAGTGAGTGGCACTTGCCCTTCTATAAATGTTACTTGGATGCGAGTGCAGCAGATAATGTGGCATATTGTTTGGACATAGTACACACATTGGATGGCTCATGTCTGTGGAACCAGCAGGAATAGCACGGCATTCTAGGTAGCATGGAGCAGAGAAAAGGGCAGTGGGGGACAGGCCGAAAAAAGGATAGGGTTGAGAACGTGGATGTTAGCTTATGGACAAACAGACAGATGGACTAACAGATGGATCAGAGGTCGGTGGTGCTATTTGTATTGCTGTGGTACAGTATATCCTCATATCTCACCGCACTCAACTGTTTCTTTCTCTTTCTGTCTGCTTATCTCTGCTTCCATCGCTCTTTCCCTCAGTCTCTGACAGCAGAGTAGCAGAAGCAGCTGAGGCCAGTGACACATGTCAGCACAGAGATAGTGTATCCTCTCTGTCTGCCTCTTCCCCCACCGCTCTCCTCCTCTCTCTCCTTCCTCCACCTCCCGCCCGGTGGATAATAAGCACAGTGGTGCTATGCCATCTAGGGACATACACACACACACACACACACACACACACATACACACGCACACCTTGCCTTTAACAGCATAGGTTTAGTATGCAAAGACACACCAACAACCACAGAAGCAACTGTAATGTGACATTATGAGTGTTATTGAAGCTAATAGCTTACCAGCGACATTAAATACGTACTGATCTTACTGGGTTTCATTTAGGCTGAGTATTCCTGGCTCCTGTAGATATAGTTGAGCCAAGTGAGCATTAGAAGTGTGGAAATGACAGTTCAGGGTCTTGACATATACAGCTGGGCCTTACCAACTCTCCAATTTAGCCTAAGTGTATTTTGAGAGAGCTGGTTGGCGCTGACACCCAATACCCTGACTGGACCGAGCCGGCCTCGGGAGACTGGGGTCAGGTGACATGCTGACTTAAAGCAATGTCAACACAATCATTCTGACAGCCTTTTATTTCAGCAGCTCCAACACCAGCAGCTCAACACACACACACACACACACACACACACTTTATCTGTGTTTACGGGATAATGTGTTGTGTGATGCTGTGGAGAGTTATGACACAAGATGACCTCCGCTCTTAAATTCTGTCTCGGCTATAAAACACACATGCACCTCTAAAGAATTTGTTTCTGCTGGACTAAAACAATTAAATAGGCATTTAAAATGTCATGTAATGTTGTAGACAAGGTAGAGGTATCATGGTAAATGATAGTAATGCACATTTTAGATGTAGTGAGATTTTTTAGTTCAATTGAATGAAAATTCACAAGCACTTTATTCAATTTATTTTTTGGGTATATTTCAATTATTTTGGTTTTGTTACAGTAATATAATTTTTTTTATGGCTAATGCTGCAAATAAAACAATGATTACCAATATTTATTAAAATGATAATTTCTATTGTAATATATTATTTCAATATATTTTATACCTGTGATGCAAAGATGAAATTTCAGCAGCCATTACTCCAGTCCTCAATGTCATATGATTCTTCAGAAATCATTCTCAATAGTCTGAATCAATGCTAAAAATACTTTCATTATTATACTATTGCATTACTCTGTGTATGTTGTTTTAGCAGAACAATTTTTTCATCAATTGGAATATGTTTTTAACCTCGATCAAAGGGGACATTTGTTTGTGAATCGGATTTATGCTTTAGGCTATGTATTGTGATTGTGGCCTGCAGGAACATCTCTAGAGGGAAAGGATGTTTTTGTGCTATTATTTTGTGATGCACAGCTTTTTTTCAGTTTGTTCGGAACAACAAAATGTTCAAAACACTTGATTCTGAGCATACTGACAAACACAGACAGCAGCCAAGCCCCACAGTCCAGTGGTCCAGACAGGACACATCATTCAGTGGCTCGCCGCTAATTGCCTGATCGTTAAAGTGATGCTATTCCTGGAAACAGAGGAGCTCTGGGAGCTGCGGTTTTGTTTTAATTAGTGAGCAGCACGAGCAGTCAGGCAGGTGAAATTGAGAACTGTGCTCGTTTTCTCCTTTTCTTTCTGTTTGTTCATTTAACTGCCGGCAGCGCTTGTTTTTTTCCCCTCCTCTGTCTCTTTATCTATCTTACCATCTCTTGTTTTTTTCTCTCACTCTCTCGCTTGGTGTTCCCTGAAAGTACTTTGCGGCTTGTTAGTGCGCAGGAGGGTTGGTGCAGTGCCCTCAGGACTACAGCAGCAAGGTGACATCTATCAATTTAATGCGTTGGCATGCTATAAATACACCTGTCAGCCCTCCCTGCACTCCACCCTCCTTTACTCTGCCTCTCATGCTCGCACATACACAGAGCAGCTTGTGACAGCAAAGGGAGGAAACAGCTGAGCTCAGAGGAAGGGTGGGGTGGGGGGGGGTTGAGCAAGAGAGAGTTTTATGTCTCCAGTTCATGCTGTCACTTCTAGAGAGGTCTTAATTACACCGCTACAGCTGTGAGGAAAGGAACACAGACTGCCAGAATCGGCAGCCCCCCGCTATGAAACAGCGCTACTGCAGGGCCGCACACATGTAGTCTTGCAGCGAATGTGCAGCGTTGAAAAACTTTCTGCAGTAAGCCTCGTCGTTTACATCAGCTGTTGCTCATGGTATCATGAAATAGAACAGTGAACTATACTTTAGAGCATTAATTCATCCTGAATTATAGATGATTTATTAATCCATGTTTTGTTTTTAAACAGGAGTTTTTCAAAAAGTTGAATCTGGATCAGATGAATGATCTGGATTTGGAAATCCCATGTTTTTTTTTCAGATGTTCAAATCTGGATTACTTGTGCTCTATTGAGCCCCTTGGACACACTAATTTTCAACATTAACCAGCAAAACAAACTGTTTTACACAGCTAAAAATAGCTGGATAGTAAATTCTATACCCATAGAATTTACTATTTTATGTCAGGAAAAAAGTGGATATACAGTACATGCATGTTGTAAATCTTATTCTGAATAAGTAATTCCTGCATCATTCACTTTTTTATTTTATATTGTAACATTTAATAAAATCATTATTGCTCTCTGGTCATGTATAATGTATTTCTCCAATTGTTTAGTCTTCTTAAACCCCCACCTCTTTCTTACAGTTGGCTGGAAGCAAACATTTAGCCGATATGCCTCCATTCAATCAACAATGATTTACGTCACCTTATTGCGACTTTAATACATATAAAAAAGAATAAATTTGCATTTCAATTAATGCAACCAGTAAGAAGCTAGTACTCATCAGTTCAAGCAATAAAGACATTTTATTTATACGTGCACAAATCCTATTGGACCAGTAGAAATGTTTTTGAGAGATTTTCCAACACTATATATACTACTATATCACAAAATAGTTATAGAATACTTGAAGTACGTGTCATTCTGCGACTGGTGCCCCTGACCTGTCATCCCACGCACTTTTAAGCTTGTGACTCTTAAACTAGAGGGAGGCCCGTTAGCATGTAGTAAATGGTTATTGGAAACCCGCAGTGCCTGATCTCACTGCAAGGTGTGAGCAGCACATTTGACCCCCTCCTCTTTAATGCTTTCTGGGAGAGAAGGGCATTCTAACATGCGGGGCCTGCCGAGCTGTGACGTCAGCTGACATTCTGATGACACTCAGAGGGTATTAACAGATGTGTCTTTGTCACAGTCACTGGCATGGTAATAGCTTAGCAGCTGATTGGGTTGCAGGGCTAGTGTTACGGTCGCCCCGAGCACCTGTCTGTTTAATGAAGGGAGGGGAAGAGCTAAATGAGCTGCTTTTGGCTGCTCTCTCAGGTACTTACGCATTAATACGCTTCTCTCGTCCAGGAGATGAACTCTACAGAAGGCCATCTTAGCTGATGCTATTCAATAATGCTCATTTCCCATCATGTCTATGTAGCATTTAGTAACAGATGCTTTTTCGTGTAATGGTTAAAGGTGTTTGTGTAAAAGGTTCCAGGTTTGATCTCTGGCACTGGAGTGTTTTCATTTGTTTGTCATGTAATCATTAAGGGCCATTCACACTAAGAAAAAATTAAATAAATAAAACTAGTACAACTATTTTAATAATTTATTGACTTTATCTTTACATTTGCGCTGTAGAGTTCACTTTTGTTGAAGAATTTCGGTAGAACAATTATTAATACTTTATATTTATAAAGGTATTAACTAAAGTAAATATTTAGATTTAAATATTATAAATGATAAAATATAAAGTCTTCATGACACTATTTTTTACTTTTAGGAACTAAAACTTATTATGCCTTTTTTCTTATTTTATTATATTTAAATACATTTTGTAATAATCTAAGTTATTATAAAGCATCAATCTATTACGACAGATTTCATTTTTTTACTTTTTGAACAAAAAGAACTATCGCTTTAAGAAGGTTTTTAATGCACACAAGTAGAATATGTTTGTGGATCAACAACCTTTGTTGTTCCTGGAAGCACCCAAACATTAAAACGATTGGCTGTTTGGAATGTTTTTCCAGAAACAAAAAAAAGGGATGGTAAACTAGAAGAGGTTTTATTTGTGTACATCATTTGAAGTGTTTGTAACCTCAGACTGCTCCAGGTGGGCTAATTCTGTAATTAACTCCCTTTTTTCTGTTAGCATGGTCTCTAGACAAAGGACACAAGCCTCTTATGATTTCCTCTTTATGAGAGTGTTTTGTGTTCATTTGGTTGTCAAAATTGTGATCTTGTTTAAAATTGCATTGCTCATTATTTCACGTGAAGTGATGATCTAAAGCAGACTGAAGGAGAGATTAAAAAAGCACACTCATCTCGTACCTGTTTCCGGACAAGCAGCTCTTACCACAGTCATCTGTTTTCTCCCCTAATTAGACGTGGTGAAATGTTTACACCATTCTTAAAGCAAAATGATGGTAATTACAAACCAGTTTTTCCTCACTCAGTGAATCATGAGCTGTCATCCCATTGTGGCTTGGTTTTCAAAGCAAGCATGCACCACAGATATGTAGTTTACTACATCCCTGTGCTCTAGTTTGCTTTTCAAGTCTTTTGGTATTTTCAGGTTCTGAGCAAATATTCAGAATGTTTTCTTAGTTTTTTTTACAGGTGGCCGTTTTAATAATTATACTGATTGAACACTTTGGTTTTCAGTACTCATCCACTAATAATAGCAGGACAGGCAGTGTGTGTGTGTGTGTGTAACAGCAATTATAATATTTACAGTATTATCAGTTTTACTCTGCAGAATAAAGCTCTTTTGGCTCAGACTATGAGTTGGCTCAGAGTATGCATAACAATTGAGTGAAGTGAGAGAGTAAAAGAAAAAGAGACGTGAGGGTGACATAAAATGTTAAAATGTGGTTAGGCGCTGAGGTTTGGGGATTCCTGCCAGGAGCTGTCAGAAAAAAAAAACACCCAGTAGAAAAAAAAAACCCAGTCTTAACGTCAGGAAAGAGTAAAGCTCTATATTTATGCTCTCCTGTCTATATCCCAGGGTGTGTTTTTGTTTGGTTTTAGATAATAGATCCGAACTTTGCTTAGCGAAGGCATTTCTGCTGCTTCAGGAAGCCCCCCAGCAGCATTTGCAGAAATACTCTAAACGCTGTGGTTACCGCGCACTGCTCGTCTCTGGGTTGATGTTTTGCTTGTTTATAGTATTTTCATGAAAATGCAAATAGTGTCCACAAGCATGTAGTGTGGAGAGATTCTTGGAAATGGAAATATCACCATTTAACACCTACTGTTAAACTTGCGCTGGTCAAGGCTGAATTAATTTGATCAAGATAATACTGCAGAAAATTATTGCACTTTAAAATAGATGTTTACATTTTGTAATGAAAAACTGTTTATAATCCTCAAGTTGACCTCATCTAGACACAGCTGGAGGTCTTATGGTTTGCTTTTTTTGACTGCTGCTACCCATTTTCTGATTGGCTAAAAAAGCACAGGCTGCTCTTCTGACTCTTTAACGATGGGTGTCAATGCTACTGCCAAGGCCTCCCTTTTGCGTATCTTGGCACTCTTTAATGCCTGCCGAGTTACCAGATTTAGCTCAACATCCATAGAGACGGCCACACCTGCTTGGACAGGTACTGTTAACAGAAAAATCAGAAAATAGATGATAAAGCACACATTTTATAATTGTGTCACACGGGCAGATTTCATCTTTGTATACATTCTGTCAATATAAAACAACAGTATCATTGTGAAGTGTTTTTATATAAACTGGCTGGAAGTATTGGATGTTAACATTCGGTTGAGAGCTGTGACGACTTACTGCTAGCTGAGTTTGTTAATAAGCTAGAGGTATGTGGCTTGCTGCCACTCTGCTTGTGGTGGGACAGATTGGGCAGGCCACGGTGAGGTATGATTGCTGAGGAGACCAAGCGTCACCTGGCAGATGGGCCAACTGTGTGTGTGTGTGTGTGTGTGTATGTAATGATAGATCTCTGCTCTTCAGAGCACTAAGAAACAAAGTATTGGATCCCTCCTTGACAGAACTTTTTTAGTTTAAAACAACAATAGTGAGAGTCAAGTGAAAATGAGATAACTTGCTAAAACCTTTTTTAGTTTACAATCTAGCAATATCAAAAATTAAAGCTAAAATAAAAATGCAGTTAAAAAAAAAGTTAATCAATTAAAGCTAAACAGTAATATATAAAAGCTAATCAACTGTTTAAAAGAAAAGCAAAATGATTTAAATAAAAAAAAATTAAAATATGAAATAAACAATCATTCAAAAGAATAATGCATACTATAATAGCTTTTTGTTCCAGCATAGTACAGTCACCAGTGATTTAAGCAGCTCAGCATTCAAGCATGCACCATTGGGCTTCAGTAATGCTTTATGAGTGCCACCAACTCAGCAAGTATGCCTGGTACCATTATGCAGTAGACAGGGGAAGAATATTATACCCGGGCCCCAGCTTGTGGCCTACAAAGAGACACTCAGTGTCCGAGAGCATGAAAAGACCATTAAGAAACCTAGGCAGCTGCTGCTGTCGGATATGAAAGACAACTGAACATCACTTCACATCACAACATTTCCTGCCTTCTCCTCTCGGTCTGGTCAACCTGTTTCTACACTGTGCACATCACTTCCTACTGAGAAGCTTTATATCTATATATGTATTTGTAATCAGAGAGAGGAAAAGGACAGATAGAAAGAACTAAATGCTCATCAGTATATGTCTGTATTTAGGACAATGAAAAATAGAAAGATGCGGTGTGAGTGGGTAAAACAAAACACAAAAAATTAGTTTCATTTCTCATTTTCTGCCTAAATTTCCATTTAGTAGAATGTATAAATATGACTTGTTCTTCACTTTCCTGCTACTACAAAAGCATATAGTGACCAGTTATAGTCAGCTATAGTCATGTCATTTACTTGTAAAATACAAATCACTGGACAAAACAACATTACTATATCTGCAGTGTTGTCAGTAATAGAATTATTAGCAGGAATGGTCAGAATAGATGGCTTATTGAGTGAAATGTATTTTTGGGTGTACATTTTTTTCATGTTGTTCAGAGTAATCTTTGTTCATCTGCTAGTCATGTAAATCACTATAAATATAATTTTTTGTCATAATAATTTGGTAACATTTTATTTGGGACTAGTTATTACTATTAACTAGTTGCTTAGCATATTAATATATTGGCTGTTTATTACGTATAAAGCACATCTGCACCATATTCTACACAAAAGTTCTAGTAATAGCAGGAATTACTTAAAAAAGTAGTGTGACCATTAATTTTGATAAGAGCTCTCTGCTATGTATCTTTGCTGGTGCTTTTAAATGTATTCCGTCACTGTCCTAATTCTGGCTGTAAAACAGGTGTTCTTGATTTCTGAAACCAACAAGATAAAATGAATACAGGCATGTATTCAGCATCCATTGCCTACACACATTCACCCCCTGCTGCCATAACTACCGTTCTTTGAATGGCAGGTAATGAAAAGTGTTGGCTGGCTAATCCGTGACGGAAGGCAGTTTCATGCTAGTTTAGCAGTGATGAGGGTCCGTGTCTTTTCTTGCTCCCCAGTCTTGTTGACAGCCATGCCTCTCGCTCTGTCTGATGAAGGAGAGAGAGAAACGTCCCTGATTACATGCAGAGGCCTGTAACATATGCCAGTAAAGCTGATAAGACATGTCAGCGGCCTGGTGTGTCATTAGTGAGCATTGTTGCGATGGATGACAAGCAGACCGTGGAAGTGATTTGAAGACAGGACAAGCCGTAATGATAGAGAAATGTGGGTTGGAGTTTGCTGCTGAGTGTTTGTTTGTCTTAGCTAAAGTTTGTTCCTCTTATGCCTCAAAAACATAACATTTTTGGTGAAAATGTGTACTTTTTGTGTCAGGTGCACTTTTATTACATTGATCGGTTGTGCACAAACTATTTCTGAAAAACGTTTTTAGAAAATGCTTGTTTTTGACTGTTTGATCAAATAAGTGCAGCCTTAGCAAGCAGATTAAATTTCTTTCAAAAACATTTAAAGGGGTCTTTGATTATGCTTTAAGTTTTAAAAAAGTTGCTGTTTGAGCATAAACAACATTTGCAAAGTTACAACGCTCAAAATACATTGCAAAGGGAGATGTAATTACTTTTATAAAACTCACCTTTCAAGGCCTATACAGCAATTGGCTGGTATAGGGAATAAAAACAAGCTACTTTGTTGGTTTGTGACATCACAAACCCTAAAATTTGCATAAACCCTGCCCCCAGAAACATGCAACAATGGGGGTAATAGTAAGGGGCGTGACATTTCAGGACAACATGCACTAGGCTGTTAGCAAATCACAACAGACTGAGCCAGCTAACCAATCAGAACCAATTGTGTATTTCTAAGGCAGGAGCTACAGGAAGTTAGGAACTTAGAAATAGAGTGGAAACAGTATTGTAGGTACAATAAAGGTAAAATACTTGCAGAATAATGTTTTTTTTAACATATTAGTGTCCCACAGAAACAAAATCAAGCCTTTAAAAATCATATGTAACAAATGAGGCAATCAAGGACAAAAGGTTGTGCGCTTATTTTATCCTTTGTATTAAACAGCTGTTGTACTGTGAACTTCACTTTGATGAAGTGTCAGCGCTGCAATTCTGACTTCAATACTCACCTGTTGGAATATTTATAACTTTATAAGACAGGCTGTTGGATTTACACACCTTCAATTTATTGAAGTTGAAGAGCCCTTTGTCACATCATGTGTACTCTGTACTAAATATTGCTACCATAATGGCATTTATGGGCTCATTTTAACCACAGTGAGGTGACATTCTGATCCAGCAGTTACTATAATGGTGCAATAGTGATGTTGTTGTCTTTATGGATTTCTATATATGAAGCACATAACAGTCCTCGTCTTTTCTATGGGAATTTTAGAGTATATCTTGTGTGTATCGTGCATGTTTTTCAGACTGTATTAAAGAACCAGCCCATGTGTCTTGATGGAAGCTAGCTTGCATGTAGCTTGGCAGCCCTTCCAACGGAATAGGTAATGCTGAGGGAGACTTGGCTCAAAAGACTGAGAGCACATTAGCAATTCAAACACAGAAGAGGTGTCTGGAGAGCTAAAAGACTGCAGGATGAAAGTGCTTACATTGTTTTTGCTGGGGATTTGACAGCCGATGGTCACTGCTTTATACAGAAGTGCGTTGTTAAGTCATCCACACTGAGAGGCATTTCTGTCAGTTCTTTCTCTAATGCATTAGCAGCTAAATAACACAGCCTGCCTTTTAAGATTCAAAGGATGGAGAGCATTAGATATGTGATCACAGAGAGTGGATGTTTATGATAAACTACAATGACAATTTCATCAAAGTGTACAAGGCTGTGATGAGCAGGAGAAATTATGTATAATTTGTGTGTGTGTTTGGCAGTGTTGTTAAAGCTAAGGCCCAGGAAGTGGAAAGTTGTTTGCTTTAACATTGAATTTTACAGCAACGTTTTTTAGGAATCTGATTAGGACTTTAATATGTTTAATGAAACACAGTACATATACACTGCACATAAATATGTCTCTGTGTGTCTCAGTATCTACTACTCTTATTACGGTAGTTTGGCAGCTTGCTGTAAATAACAGCCTCTCCATTCCAATCAGCAAGTGTCAGCACTACCCACACAGATATTAATGAGAAACATACAGGCAGTTTCATACTCACACACTCAACATTCACACTTACACCACAGAGACAGGCTGCAGATTTTACTCATGCACACATACTGCTCCAGGGCTGGAGGAAACGGATTATGAACTTGAGGTTTTCAGTTGTCCAGGGGGAATTGAAAAATGAGGAAAATGCTTTACATCTCTGTCTGTAAGGGGAAACAATACTTGTAATGTAATGATAAACCACTAAAAGATAAGCTTCAAACATCCCCTACAGTCAGAAAACAGATTTACTTTTTAATGTATTATAATTTAAGAGGATGTTAAATGTTTTTATATTAAACTGATTTATATTAAATATAGTATTTTATTTATAACATTCACTTAAAAAAAATATTTAATTATAATAATTTTTTTATAAATTTGTATTGTTTGTATTTTTGTTACTATTATTCTGGTATCACACAGTGCATTAACTAATGTTAATTAGATTTTAATAATGCTTTAGTAAATACTGAAATTAACATGAACTACAAATAATAAATGCTGTAAAAGTATTAGTTCATAAGTACAAATGTATAATTAATTTATGTTAACTGAAGAACCTTATAGTAAAGCTTATTAAAAAGAAATAGTGTTGCTCTGCATGTATTATTCTTGTTTATCTGCACCTTAATTTTGATTATAAAACAAAATTAGTTTCCCTGCAGATTCCAATTCATCTTTGTTTTTATTTTTTAAATAACAGGTTGAATGCATTTCATGTAAAAATGGAGAAAGCCTTCATATCAAGAGCTAGGCCTTTTTAAAAGAACGATAGTTTGACAGTTCATTTCATCAGCCTGCTTCTGGTTCTGTCTCTGTCTCTGCTTTTGCCTGGAATCCAAACAGATGCTTCACTTTCTCAGATATGGACAACCATATCTGTCTCAACTCAAGTGTTTGCAACATCACTGCAGGTGCATTATCTTAGCAAGGTTAAGAGAGCTCACGGATGAAAAGAAACAATCAAGCTCACAGTCTGTGGAATGTGAGGGTTGGTGTGGGCTGCCCGTACAGTCTTTGTCAATAGGAGGTAAATGAGACTGGCAGTCAAGACATTTTTGTGCTTACAGAGCATCCCTAGTGTTTCTCTGATCAGAGAAGATTAGATCTGGGCGAACAGCACAAACGTTGCCAACAAACTGAGCAATCCACTTTTTTTATGTTTCTCCTTCTTTTACATCATGTTTGTACTCCTCAACGCATCCGTGTAATCTCAACATTCCAAATCTGCACAGAAATGAGTTTTTCGTCAACACAGTTCTTTGAAAATTATTCACTTCCTAGTAAGTGTTTTCTGTAACATGGTATGTTTGTTGTACAGGATATGTGGCTACCCCCATACCCCTTCACCAGCCGGCCTGCTTTCCGATTGGCGCTCAGATAAAGCTGTAGTGTTTCAGAAGCCGTGTCCGACCAACACAAAAGACACTCTAATTTAACCACCATAATCAAAACACTCTGAAGGGAAGGAAAGGGTTGGAGATGGTTATCTCGTCTTTCACGATAAAGGTCAGACTGCTTTGGAAAGTCTCTCACCCCCATGTACACAGTCTTGAAATGGTTCACTTCAAATCAAAACTCCTGTCAGTTACCACTGAGCTGACAGATTTTACGTGTGATTTACAAAGAACTTCTGAGAAAACACACACACACATGCTGTGAACCGTGTAGTCATTGACCTGTGAACCTTTCAGTGTGACTGTTAACCTGCCGTTTATTCCCATCGTGAGGGTGCGTTTCTGTTGAAGCTGGACTTCCTCTCACTCATCTCCGAGTTTTAGCCCTCATAACCTTCAACACCTGCTCCTGCTTCTCTACTGCTGTTTGTTTTTGGAGCAGCTGCAGACCTGCTAAAGAGCTAGAAGGAGCGTTTGAGCCTCTCGCTGGCCGAGAGGAAGTCGGTTGAAAGCACAAAGGTCATTTAGGGGTCGAGAAAGAAGAACAGGTGTGGGATGAGGCAGTAATCGCACATCAAAATACCTCATACATCCACGCAAAACAAACAAAACTGTGTCCTAAAGGAAGAGGAACAGGCTGGAAAAGTGAGAACAATCATCTTGATTCAATAAGGTTACGGTTTAAGAGCAGCGTGGCTGTGGTTGTTTAAACGTATCAAGTTTTATCCTTTGTCATTCTTGTAAACGGCAACTAACACAGTGACAAATTACATGTATGTTTTGCTATTTATTTTCCTAGCAGCTAAATTCATAGAAGCAGATATAGGAGCCACCTATCACATTATGTCATTCAAGAGGTGTTGGAAAGACATTTGGCAACTCAGGAATTCTACGTACTGATTTAGTGGCATGTGGACTTTGCCAGATTTAATTTAGTGTGACACCAATCTAACTTGGCTGAAACAAGAAACTGTCACCCTTACCCTGTGAAACCATCCACCTTCTGAGGTTGTGTCAGCTCAGTTGTCTTGACAGACATATCCTCAGGCACACACACATCACCACTCCAGTGTTTGTGTGCTCTTATCGTTTGCTCTGGAACACATGATCACCACATTGCTGTCTCGGGTTCACCTTGAAACTTAACAAAGAATACAACCGCTGGGGCGTTGATCTGGAGAGCTAGATGTGGTCTGTGTGTGTGTGTTAGCTATAAGGAATAAAACTGAAATTTGCTCCATCTCAGAAAACCTGCTTAAAGTTTGCCCGATCCAAAGTTTGACCAATTCGAGGTGTCCTTGGGTGTCCTAAAAAGACAATTTTTGTACACACACACACACACGTATATATACACTACCGTTCAAAAGTTTGTGGTCAGTAAGATATTTAATGGTTTTTAAAGATGTTTCTTATGCTCATCAAGGCTGCATTTATTAGATTAAAAATCCAAATAAAACTGTAATATTGTGAAATATTATTTCAATTTAAAATAATGTGAAGATATTTGAAAATGTAATGTATTCCTGTGATACAAAGCATCATTACTCCAATCTTCAGTGTCACATGATCCTTTCAGAAATTATTCTAATATGCTGATTTTTTACAGTTGAGCTGCTTAGTAGTTGTTTTTAGGATTCTTTGATCAATAAAATATTAAAAAGAGAAGCATTTATTTAAAATGGATAATAATGTTCAAAACTACTGTTACAGTAGTTTACTGTTACA
>JAUMHI010000043.1:11493061-11505488 GCA_032359435.1 Enteromius unitaeniatus | reverse complement strand
TAGAGGACCTAGGACAGATCCTTGTGGCACTCCATACTTTACTGGTGATAACTGCGATGACTCCCCATTTAAATAAATAAAGTGGTAACGATCAGACAGGTATGATCTAAACCATCTTAAGGCCTGCCCTTGTATACCTGCATAATTTTGTAGTCGATCTATTGTCATATGTCATGATCAAGTAAAACTAGCAATGAGATGCAGCCTTGGTCTGACACAAGAAGCAAGTCATTAGTGATTTTAACAAGCACAGTTTCTGTGCTGTGATGGGGTCTAAAACCTGACTGAAATTCTTCATAAATATCGTTTTTTTGCAAGAATGAGCACAGCAGATACAACTTTCTCTAAAATTTTAGACATAAATGGACGATTAGAAATGGGTCTGTAATTTGCTAGTTCACTTGGGTCTAGTTGTGGTTTCTTAATAAGAGGCTTAATAACCGCCAGTTTGAAAGGTTTAGGGACGTGGCCTAAAGATAACGACGAGTTGATAATATTGAGAAGCGGTTCTTCTGCTACAGGTAACAATTCTTTTAGTAATTTAGTGAGTACAGGATCTAATAGGCATGTTGTTGGTTTAGATACAGAAATGGTACGATTCTAGTGGGTCCTCTCATGTGATTAACCATATAGTATTCCCAAATAAAGCCCTGGGAATATTCCCAAATAAAGTCCTATGGAGGAGCAGCCAGGGGGTACATGGAGATTCCCCATGCGGAGTGCGTGGTTGCGGTGCACTTGTGCCCGCAAAACGGTGCCTCCTGGAGGAGTCACATGTGTCTCCCGTCCAAAGCCTGTAAGTTGTCATCAGCTCACACTGACAAGGCTTACAGTGCTGTGGGCCAGGTTGCTTCAGCCCTGCATGTTATGGCCATCCTGCACAAGTACATCAGGCCAAGGCACTAAAAGAACTGCACGAGGATAGATCTGACCCAAGGTTGATGCAGGAACTGCTTTCAATGATCGACAGAGCGCCATCTCTGGCTAAAACTGGCACAAATTGGTGATGCCGACAAAGTGCGCTTTCTTGACGCAACCATCTCCCTGGCAAAGGACACGATCAAGCCGGTCCCTCCAGCCAAGATGAATTTTGGGTTCTACAAGGTCGGGGGCGTATCAGTACAACGTCCTCTTTGGACTGGCCCTGTCTCCACTCGTCTTTACCAAGATGGCAGAGGGTGCCCTGAACCCCCTGTGGGCGAAGGGCATCCGAATCCTCTCGATGACTAGTTAATATTAGCTCACTCAAAGGATCAGTTGTGCAAGCACATGGACACAGTGCTTCAGTATCTCAGCCTGTTGGGGCTTCAGGTAAACTGGGAAAAGAGCAATTCTCCCCTGTGCAGAGGATCTCTCTCTGTTTCACTCACAAACAGTCCCAATCAATGCTGAAATGCCAACGGTTCCTTTGAAATTCTTTCAGAGTCTCCTGGGGCAGCTGCAGCCCACGACACTCAGTTTGCCCGACATGGGCATGGCTTGGCCTCTTCGGTCCGTGGCTTGCCCTCCGCTGGATCCCTGTGATGCTGCTGGGTAAGCACGTTCTGGTCCGGACAGACAACATTGCAAAGGTAGTGTACATCAACCATAAGGCTCCTGACGCCTGTCTAAACTCGCCTCCATCTCCTCCTCTGGAGTCACTCACGGTTCAAGCTGCTGCGAGCCATTCAGGATCCGGGGGAACTGAAATGTGCAGAGAGTCTATTCCACTCGGAGTGTGGCTTCATCCTGGGAATTCGTGCACCCCTCTCTAGCAGACATCTGCAGAGCTGCGGTTGGTTGATTCTACAATCTCCTTGTGGATCCCGTGTCCTCCCCTGTTTTGGGTAACATCACGTATTCTGGGAGGTCGGTGCGGGTGTTGGCTTGTAGCGCCATTCCTTTTGGATCCGAGTGCTATATTCCAGTGTTTCCAACTGGTTACATCTGGCTCCTCTGCTGCCCAACAGGTCGAGCTAAGCAGAGTAGCTTGATCTGTGCCTAATAGTACTCTAATAGGCTTAAATAATAAAATAATAAATAACTTCTAATAAGGCTTAAAAAAATCTGTGCGCTCGGCACCCCAACCTCTGCTTTTCACGTCCCTCGAGGGCCCCCTTACAAACTGGCCCTTAGGGTGCTGGAAAGGTTGCGTGGGATCTCCACTTTGTCTGAAACCCTGTCACTGCAGCCTGTCAGCATTTTGCCCTCCTACGTGACGCAGTCCGGGTTATGGCATTTTCCATAGGGACCCCATGGCGTCAGTGTATGACGTAATGCCTCTGTTCCCTCCTTCAGGCAATGAGGGTTACATATGCAACCGATACGTTTCTTCATTCTTAGAGTTACAAATAGCATGAGAGAGATGTTTATCCTTAATGTTAGAGGGGTTTTTTTCTGTCACACCATATAGGACACATTGTTACATCTACCCATACTACCCATCTATATCGCACAGATAAAAAAAATACATTCTAAATAAATACATTCTATATAAATGTTATCCTTGAACAAATAGATATTCCTCAAAGAATCCTGGCAAGGCAAAAATTAAGAAGAAATGTTACCTAACCATTAAAAGTAAAGTATGCAAATAGTACACAAACCCATGCTTATGTTAATCTAATGTTGATTAAAACCTGTGTTAATGTTAGTGTAATGATGCATATGATATAAGATCACAAGGCCAAAAGCATGAGACTGATGAGAGGGAGCGTTCACACTTCGCTAAAGGACAATCATCTAATTGAGAAAGCTCACTGGTGTCTCAGTACCAACATCCTCTGTCTTTTCTTTACATGCGCTCGTATACTCACTCACACATATGCAAATACACTGGCTTTGGGAGAGCTTTTGACATATTGAGATGTAAGACTGTGGGCATTGAGCGTGTGGGTAATGCACTTTCCTGCTGCATTATTTAGTGCGTGGGACCCTAATTGAGTTTTAATGTCAGCGACTGCTCTCCTGTGAGTGTTTGAATCCACAGTGAAAGTTAAGATCCCGATAGATGATAGCTGGCCGCTCAAAAGGTCAGACCTGACAGCAGGTGACCTGCTGTGAACCTCCCTGATGCACATGAACCCACATGCTCTCACAGAACATCAGATATACATACAGCCACACTTCTGCACACAGGTCTCTACAAATGCCATGCTTTTGTCCTATATGAATACTGTATGTTTAATATATATACATCTGCCATGTCTCATAAAAACAGCAACACTGTTTCGCCACAGTTTCAAAGAGAAATGTTCACTTTGTGGGGCTAAAACACAGGTTCAATATGTTAATTACTTTTTTTTTTACATTCAGAATCAAATGCCATTATTTATGCCGTTTATGCCATGAGACCAAGTAGATATATACAGAGATTTTTAAAACATTTCTATTTCCGTATTAGTCATTTTAGTACATCACGTTAAGTTAAATTAAATTAAAATGAAACTTTTCATCTTGTTTTTAATTTTATTTCTAGTAAGAATTTAAAATCTTCACAACAACAGGAAGTTGACTTCTTGAACCTGTGTCAATTCACTTCCAGTTTATTTTCATGTACAGTATAACAGTGGGATATCTTGTGCAATTTTATTAGAAACAGTGTCAGGTTTTCTCAAACTAAATCCAGTCCCCTCATACTGTGCAAACCGTCCCATAATACTCACTCATCCACATCTTAGATAAAGCAGAGCAATAATTCATTTTTAAAAATCCAGGCAGTAGCTAATTAACATTGTGAATTCAAGCAGAAAGGTGATGTTTCGCCAGCGAGTTTAATTGTATTGCGCACACTGTAATTTAATGGCTTCAAATGAAACGTGGTTTAACTCTAATAATTGCCAGAATTTGCCTGCTACTCAAAGACATGTGCTCATGTATTTAGTTCTGAGGAAACAAGTTGAGCTTTACCTGAGTTCATTTAATCACTTAATAAGCCTGAATAGCTTTTGCTCCCAAGGCTAATTATGCTGCACAGAAGGCAATTATCTTATGTGATGATTGCTTACTGTTCAAATTGTCAAAATGTCTGCATTTGTCCGATTTAAGGGACCTAAATTGTGTCACACCCCAGGGGTCAGACTAGTTAGCATAGACCCCTACTGCTATAACTATACTACTAAATAAACAAAAATATATAATATATAAATATTATATGGTCTTTTTCAATTGAGGTTGAAAAGGTTACTGCTGATATTGATATTACCAGCTAGATCAGGAGTTTTATTATGTTAATATGCTTATTCATGAAGCAAAATAAATGTATTTAACTGACAGCCATGTGACCCTGTTCAGATTTGTGCTCGGTGATTTGAGAAAGGAAACTTAATGAGCCAAATGAATTTTACCTACAGTCACATGCACACTTCAGCATGCATGGGTACATCCACACATTAAATGGAGATGATGAGGAATAACTGTAGACATTCATCTAGTTGGCAAGAAAACAGACAACTGAAAAAGAGTGGCTTGGAAGTGTTTTATTTGGTGACTTTTTGATAAACATCCAATTAAGAAACAATGGACGTTATTACTTGGGCCATTGGATAAAAACCAAAAAGTTACGAGGGATAGAAAGATCAAATTAGTGCTCAAACTTGTTTAAAAGAAATATCCAAACATTAGTAATTTTCCAGTCTGAGGAACATGTCGTGTGTCACAGTATATATTTAAACACTGACATTTTAAGCAGAAGTTGAGGGGTGAATGTGCTTCCTTACACTTCTCTGAAGTGAGAAATTCAGAAAACCTGTAACTTAAGATTTTATTAAAGGTCACCTCTAAGACAATGACCTTATAGATAAGATCATAATATTAATCTGTCTTCATAGGTCTTAGAGCTCACGCCAAGAAAGAATGTGCTTTTATCAGTGGATGTTTAACACACTAACTGCTTGCAATTTATTTTTGACTGACAATCTGTCAAACTGATACCGTCCTGTTACTAAAACAAGAAACCATGACACTTTTCCTTTGTTTTAATCTAGGTGGCCAAATGGTTTAAAGTATTAATGTTTTCTGCAAAAATGTGCAAAATAATCACCAAGAATTTTATGCTTCACAAAGAAAAGGAGAAGAGAACCTTATAGAGATTTTTTTTTTACTTTTTGATGCCTGGCCTTCCCTTCATTCTTTCTCTCTCTGCCTCGCATCCACATGTTTGTGAGTTTCGGTAACTGCGGTTGGTCCACGAGTCATGTGATATTTCTCTCTCGCTTCCACATAGTGTGTGGTCTGCTTTAACTGCCAGCTCGAAACCAGTGATGTCAATAATGGGATTCTGAGAGAGACTTCTCTAGGAGCTGCTTGAGAAGTACAGCCTCACTCAGAGCTTGTAAAATAGACTCAGCTGACCTACAGTTGTTTTTTTAAGAATTAATTTTTTGGTATCTGATAACTATAGTGCAGAATTTCAGATAAATAAAACGCACACACACACACACACACAATTAAACCACAAAAACATTTCTTTGAAATGAGTACTGAACTGCTCACCAATTCCAACAAAGTGTTTCTTCTCTGATATGTTCTGTCCAGAGAGAAATCCAGTATGTTGGGTCTGACCTTGCAGTTCTGCCAAGACACAGATGTTAGGATGCTGTGCTGGAACTGCACACTGCCGAACGTGCTTGTAGCCTATTTAAATAGAAAACAGATGTTGAAAATTTGAACCTGGCAGTACAAGAAGGTTGTTGTGGTTTTGAATGTAAGATGTGATATCCACCTGCTTTAGGAATCGATGTGTGTTTTGGGACGCATCTGTATGATTCTTAACACGCTTTTTACTTATGTCTTTTGAGGGAAAACAGGTCTGAATACACTGCTGTTTTTCATCAAATAAACTGCACCTCAGGCAGAGGGGGTTTATTTTCCCTGCGGTATTAGAGGTGAGCTCCTCGATCCCAAGGTAAATTCTGCTTGCCGACAAGGAAAAATAATGTCTAAATATTTTGAAGGAAGCTGGTCCCTGGTTGAAAAAATGTGTTGGTTCTCTTTCCCCCCCCCTCATACATGAAGCACAGGTCCTCTGCTGCCGAACGGTCCGACACGATTGTTTATTTTTCCCATGCCTACCACAAATTCCGACATTTCCCCTCTCTGAAAGGATCCATGTGTTCCTAGGCCAAGAAACAGAGAGAGAGGAGGAAGAAAACAGGGGGGGGCCGAGAGGTTGGGCAGGAAAATATCAACAAGTCGTCATTTACATCAGAACAAAAACAAATAAAGCGTGAAGAAAGGAGCTGCTAAGGAGTTCAGGCTTTTTTACAAAAAGAATCCATCTCATGTGGTTTAGGCAGCCTGCCAGAGAAATCTAATATGGATTTATATACAAAGAAAGTGCCTAGTTTAACATAATGAATATTCAATCATGCATGCACTCTATAAAACAATTTCACAGGAGTAACTGAAAGCCGACTTTGTTTATAACAAGATGGTGGGGGGGAAATAAAGAGCTAAACTGTTGACCCATCGGGGCCTAGAAATCTCACGCTGGATTAAATGTTTATACTGTTGGCATACTCTTGGCTAAATGAGGCTGAATTCCAGCTTTGGATCAGTGAGTTCTGTCCCCAGTGATTGTGTCACTGTGGGCTCCCACCACAGCAGGATCAACGCCGTGACTCGGGCCACACTCATGTCCAGAAGCCCGATTCAGATGCCCCCTTCCATTCTGCATAATTTCTGCTTAATTAACACAACAGTGTTAGGGTTGGGTGATACTATATATATAACGGTAATCTAAATTATCCAGATTTAGCTATATTATATTTATTGCTTATGTAGCAGATACTAATAGAGATACAACACAGAATTTATGCATCTAGTTTAATTAATTTCGCTACACTATATACTAATACATTCTTAACATGCAAAGTTGCATTAATTAAGAGTAATGTATTATGGATGAACATGAATAAACAATGATAGTACTGTATGAACATGTATAAATTAACATTAACCTAGATTAATAAAGGCTGTAAAATACCCTCACTTCGTTTAGAGTTTATTTTTTTTGAAAAATGTTAAACAAATAGTCTTCCAATGTAATTTAACTGAAATGAACAAAATAAAGTTTTGTTAATATCCTCATTTCCAGTGACTCATGTCATGTGTTGCAAATCATACTATTCTGACAAAAAGTTTCATTATTTTGAATAAATATGTTAATTACTTTCCGCAAGGTTAGGTTAGCTTTCACTGCTGGATGGATTAAGACTTCATTAATAGTTTACGATGACAGAGAATATTCTTGCTGGTTTGTTTAAGATATAAAAAAACAAAACAAAAGGAGTCATATAAATAAATGTTCACTTTAATTTCATAAAATAAAACCAATTTGTAAGGTTTATTTTGAGATTCTAGGTGACCTTAATAAATCGGCTTAGCGAAAGCCTAACAGCTCCATTCACTGCAAATCTGTCCTCCACAATAGCATGCGCCGCTAATCAAAGATTCATTTAATATCTCTTTAATATTCTCCACAGAGAAGAAAAGCTTAGAGTCCGTTGCAAATGGGTCTTTTCGATTAATAGAATACTACAGTGACTACACATTAAAAGCGATATAAACACACCATGTGTTCTGTTCAATGTTTTGGCCACAAAATCCTTCTTCTGTCACTGAGGTGACTTCTAAACATTTCTAAGGTGTCACCGTGATTAAGTATGTGCAGTCATGCAGTATTGTGTTTCCTGTGCTATATTAACCTCTCCCGTTCATTTGTCTTAAACTGTCAAGGCTAGGCAGCTCTGATATGTGCCTTATGTTTCAAAAGTATTTCAGATTAATGTTTTTCATCTAATTTGGGCTTTCCTGTGAATGTCCCACAGCGCTTTGCTTCTCTGTGTGGTCTTTGTCTGGTTTCTGTGTCAGTCTCTCGCTCAGCTCTGTCCCCATGTCACTTTGACAGTAGCATTGCTGGCTAATTGGTATACTTGGTGGTTTGCCCTATTATGGTTAGCCTCGAAAACCCCAAAGTTTTCATGCTTTTCCTTTTTCCTTTTTTTTACGAGCCACTTAAAGAAAGCCCTTTCAGAGGTGGTTAAAATAAGACTTGTGGTTTGCCTCACTAGATAAATGATGATGGAAAGAAAGCAAGGCCTGGCTGATATTACCTCAAGGATATTCAATATCCAGCAATCAACACAGAGGACAGCACACAACGGCCTTTGGTCAACACATGCCAGCTAATGGAACAGCCAGCATTGGCTCACTCAACAAGAAAATAAACAGAGTGAACCAGAAGTTATAAATGGAGAATTATCTGCTTTCGGTGTTTTCCTGCCCACTAAATAGTCACAGCTGCTTGTGATTGGGGGAAAGATACACAATGGCGTTCAGAACAGGCAGCCAGTGAGATATCTGCAGCCCAGAGATTAAAAAGAGTTTGGGGTTTGCATAAAATTCCTTATATTGTTTGGTAATATTGCCAAGGTGATACCCTCAATACAAACACACACAGCCTCTGGAACTACCACAGTAATTTGTGCATACTGTTCTTCACTATATCTTACACATTTTTATGTGTACTTCATAATATATACTTACACATTTTTGTCATTCAAAATGTTTAATATGGACAGTACTTAAATAAGTATGCACTGATATTAAAATGATCATATGTGTACCCCTGGATCACAAAACCAGTCTTAAGTTGTTGGGATATTTGTAGCAATAGAAAAAGTATGGGTCAAAATTATCGATTTTATTTTTATGCCAAAAATCATTAGGATGTTAATTAAGATCATGTTCCATGAAGATATTTTGTAAATGAAACCATAAATATATTAAAACTTAATTTTTGATTAGCAATATGCATTGCTAAGAACATCATTTGGACAGCTTTAAAGATATAATATATATATGATTTTTTTTTTTTTTTGCACCCTCAAATTCCAGATTTTCAAATAGTTGTCAAATGTATAAATCTCAATAAAAAAAATTTCAAAAAATTAAAAAACACTTATGACTGGTTTTGTGGTCCAGGTTCACATATTATGTTATATGATTATAATAATTTTATTTCTGATATACAGATATTGTAATTCTATACTATTTTATATAAAATTATTAGGTTTTAAAGGCATTATTATTTATAGTATGAAAATTTGATATTCATTGTGACATTTCCAAAGATCACATTTCTTTTATTTTCTAAAGATCAAGTTTCTTTCTGCTTTCCAAAATGTCATGCCAATAAAAAAATAAATAAAAAAATTAGTAATCAGTATGTCACCAATATATATTGTGTGTTCCTACTTGTGTGTTCAGAAAGAAGTGTTTACACAGTCAGTTAATCTCAAAAGTAAATTCAGGGCCTCGGCAAACTTCCAAGATTATTTAAAATAAGAAAAAAAGATACATTAATAATTAATTCCTTTTTTTCTTCACAGAAATGTATATATAAGAAGTATATGTGTGTGTGTGTCTGTGTGAGGAACCCAATTATAAATGTGTGCTTTATAGACCTAGAAAAATGAATGACAAAACAAAACAAAACATTTTTTAAGCACTAAAATATTTTATTGGGGACAAATTTGGTACAAAAAAATGGTTGGCTTTATTTTATTTTGTCCTTTTCCGGTAAATCACGAATGACTGGAAGTCATCCTGTATTTGAATATTGTTGTGAACAATGGGAGTCAAAAGGTGGAGAACCACAGTGCTTCACTGAATAAGCTACATTGCAGTAATTTTCATAACTGTTGTTCCACACACACCACACACACCTGTTCCCTTTCTCATGCTGACCTAAAGCTGTGACTGTTATCCTGACCGAGACTGAGAGTGAATCATTGCACCAATCACTCATGGGACGTGTTCCATTTAACAGGTGAAAGCAGCCTCTGAATAAAGAGACAGGAAACAAGTCAGGCCAACAAAAGCTTCAAAACCTGCTTGTGTACTTTGAAAACATCATGCCGGCTGTACAAACACACTCTGTGTAATTGGGAGTCACAGAAAGAGGGGAGGGAAGGGATGGGGATATATTTTCTATCACTGCTGAGTCGTAGGCTTTCCTATGAGTAGTGAGCTAAGGGCTAAACAAACACCGCCAAACTGAATCTATCAACGTGCCCAAACAAAGAGCGTCAGGACCAGCCGCACGGCATGCTGGAGCCAATCCAGCTTGTAGTCTACTGGAATGCAAATGACCTGATTGCCACCGATCAAATGGTCACTTGAAATAACTCATCTAAAATTAATCCACAGAGTAAGCAATAAAATATGCCAACTCATCTTTAGCAGTTTGCAATGGGTGAGGCAGGGCTGTAGGCCTATTATTAGCCGTTTAATTACCGCTGTTGTTTTGAAACTTCCACCACATTATTCGTCTGCCACCTTTGAATCCAGCTCCTAAACCCCTCAAATACATGAGAAATTAAACACCCAGCTGGCAGACACAGAAGAGTCAATCAGTCATATTTATCACAATGCTTCAGTGGATGTTTAAGTGGCCAAATGTGTGTGCTGTGCGCTAACACAAACAGGCAGCACAGAGAGATAAGAGGGTATTTAGGCAGTAATTAGCGAGTGTGAGAGTGAAATGGTGCAGCAGACAGCGGCAGCCCTGTGTGATATTTGCTGGTGCTGTGTTTAAAGGCAGCCTGAGTAAACAGTACAGGGAAGGTCAATATTATTACAAGGAGGTCTTGGAACAGTGGGACTATGGAGCAGAGGAAGAACTGACAGCTGTTTCCCTGTTCCCTGATCAAACATGACAGGATGTCAGTTCCTACCTGTCATGAAGAAGGACTTTGAAGATGAATTAGGATGTTTAGCACCTATTACAACTGGAGAAAAAAATAAAGTACACACACACTATTTTTATATTTAATGTTTCTATTGCTGACTCTACTACATTAAAAATAAATGATGTGGCACATTAATATTTAAGAAAACGTTAGAACATATTAATGATAAATTAATTAAATTCACCAAATGATTTTTGTTGTCTGCGTATAAAACAAGAGAACATGCATTGTCCTATGCTGCCCCCTGCTGATGCTATTCCTAATAACACAGCCCATGAATTCAGTTGATGAACTATCGATATTCGCTGTAAAGAAAGGTTTTCACCCACTTTATGTTCGGTAATGTCTTTTCAAATGGAAATCAACTATGATGGATTGCTTAGTTTTACCACTGAACCATTTACACCGTTTTGCGCTGGAACAAAAGAAACTGATGAAAAGCTATGAAAAGATCTCAAGAGTCTCTCTTTGAATGTGAGTGTGATAAGAGCAGTTAAATCTCCACCAACAAGGCTTTCTTAGCGGGGCTCTAAAATATACTTTCAGTTGTGTGTGTGTGTGTGTGTGTGTGTGTGTGTGTGTGTGTGCTTTTGTCAGCCTGTGTGTTTGCGATTCACAATTTGCTTTGACATTTTTCATCTTCTGCCAACAAAACAGAGAATGCTGAGCAAACAGCATCAGTCAGAATGTGTGCACAGTAAACCATGTGACAAAAAAAATAAAAAATACACACAGGGTTGGGGAGGAAGTGAGGGACAAAGGGGAAGACAAGCTCACAAACCCACCAACACCTATTGCTGTTGTGAAGATGTAGGGCCTGCATTAAAAAAAGATATTTGTGAAGGATTAGGGTTTATTAATTTAACTACAAAATGTTGCACACAAATAATACGTCACCTATTGGTGGGTAGGCCTAACATAAAGTAATACATTACTGAATGGATGAAACAATTCGAGTTACTGGGATAAATCAAAATTGCCAGCTCAATTATATACCGTAGAAATCGGCTTAATTCTTACATTTTGCAAAGATAAATACTGGGACTTCACAATTGTAGCATGCTTTCCTTTGTTACTAACATTTTCACTTTTCAGATCAAAAAAGTTTTCTGATAAAACTTTGGCAAATGTTACACTATACTGTGTAATTCCATTTTAAAACGGTAACATATACTGAGAGTTGTTATAGGAGAAACAAGCCTTTTCGAAGCTTCGAATAAATTCACGAAGAGCTCGAAAATCCACATGCTGGTGTTACCTGCTGGTCAAAACTGGGTAAATGCAACAAAACTTAGCCAAAACATATACTTTTCTGAAATAACGTGACTTTGTCAATGTTCTAGATTTTGCTAAGCAGTGATTCGAAACCGCCCATCACTAACTGGAAGTAGGTTTGTTCATTGTCTAATGTGTCCTTAGTGATAAACAAATCATGATAAATGGTCATTCCGATGCAAATACTTACTACCACAGAGTCACTGTGAAACTTTTCTTCACCAGCAGGCTGTAGAGGGCAGTGTAGGGTGAAGTCAGCAAAACATTCAGTTACGAGTACATCGTGTGTTAAGGAGAGTGTTCCTGGTTCCGGCTGATCTAATTAATGCAGCACAACAATCTTTTAACGGATTTGATTAATAAATGTGTTTCAGTGTGTTATGTGTAAGCCAGAGTAAAGAGATGTGTCTTTAATCTAG
>JAUMHI010000043.1:11447227-11486956 GCA_032359435.1 Enteromius unitaeniatus | reverse complement strand
CCATCCAGGTACTGACCAGGCTCAACCCTGCTTAGCATCAGTGGGCAACCAGGCTTGAGCTGCAGGGTGATATGGCTGTGGCTGGTTATGAATGGTTAATGAAGGATTGTGTGAAAGATCAATGTATTCAAATAGAAAACATTTTTTTTTTTTGAAAACATGTTATATTTTTTATGTAATAATGCTGTACAATATTACAGTTTTTACAGGACATTAAAAAACATTACAGACTTTTGGCTATAACAGTGTATTTTTAGATTACCTTTGCCTGTATCTAAAGCAGATTTAATCTTTAAAAACTATAATCATTAAATAACACTTTAAAAAATGTTTTTAACAAGTTTGAATATAAATATCTGTTTTAGTAGGATTATAACATTGTGATGCCTAGATTCACTTTAGTATTTTATTTTCGATTTATTTACACACAAAAAAATAAGTTTTAATTTTAATTATAAAGCTACTAGTTATTGGCCAGTAATAAGTAAAAATCAGCTTACGTGTGTTGGACAGAATTCTATTGCCTTATGATCCCTAGAAATAATAAAGTGTATTGTGTCATATCTGTATTTGCATTAATTGGGCAAGAATTCTATTGTGTCTGTCAAATATTGTTGTACAAAACTTTGAACCCTGAACTTTGTATTTATAGCAATATTTTGTAGCCAAGAAGCCAAGGAACTGATAGTGTTGAAGTGAATGAGCCTGTGTTCCTCTCTTACCGAGGCTGTACAGGCTGAGTGCTCCATAGTCAAAGAAGTAGCAGATATGGCGAGCACGTGTAGACATGGTGCTGAAGGTGTGGGCGCAGCTGGAGGCCAATGGATACACACAGCAGGAGAACAAGAAGACCAGTAGAGGCCATGTGTACGCATCATACCATGCATCCTCCATCAACAACACTGTCATCAACTTCCAGAGAAAATACCTGATGGAGAAACAGAGAGGGGTAAGATGATGACACACAATGATGTTGACACAGCAACGCAATGCTGCAACTCACAACAAACTACAGCAAAACAATGATTCTATGAAGTTTCATGTTTCTGGAAACAACTTTATATGTGCAAGATTTAAAAATATACATGTTTAATCTTTGAAGTGTTTCCATTCATTTCCACAGAAAGCCTAGAAGGATAATTGTTATGGATCTAAGCGAATATGTTTTTTTACTGTGGAAATCAGAAACAAAACAAAAGATCAGGCAGTACTTAATTGTATTCAAATGTTGAACCTGCCCAGACTTGCACACAGAATTGGTTACTATGGGGATGTATATGACAGGCGGACAGAAGTCATATAATCAGTTCAATGAGAAATCAACAGAAGTGCATAAACACACACACACACAGACTGCATGTCTTTCTATGTGTCGAGTTTAATCTCTAAAGAGCACCTTTAAGGCTGGTTTCTATGCTGTGCGGTATGTACAGTAAAGATAAGAATTAATACAGATGGTAGGGTTTTTAAAGGAGGTTTTCTTAAGACAGCTTACATTCAGGTTTCCCACCCCTGCAGACTAGCTATATTACTATAAAACATATCAGCCTTGCCCCAAAAATATGTGGCATTTAGAGTTGTCTTATTAAATCTAGTCTTCAAATCTCAGATTTCTGAGTGATGAAGCATGTTTACAGGTCTGATTTACTTTTGCTTGCTTTACAGGGATCAGTGAGTTTAATATAACCAAACATTAACACAAAGTCAGGTTACAGATTCCAAGTTTTGTCCTATTGATTTACTGTCAGTTGACTGTGTATTTAGCCATTGTGTGGGATCAGAGGATGTGTTAGCTTTGAGATATGGTGTACTTTGAATAGACGAGTAATGTAAAAAATGTTTTTGCAATGAACTGTACATTTACATTTACATTTAATCATTTAGAATATCAAACAGCAGTCAATACTGCACTGTTGAGTTATGCTAGAGTAGAATACAATTCATGCAGAACAGTAAGAGATGGTGAAAATGTTATAAAATAATATTAATACAACTATATCATATTTTATTATGTTAATTGTAGCTGTATATATCTTAAAACAAAGGCTTTTTGTAAAGCACTGGTTTGTATTTATAGTTATATGAATTATAAGATATGAAGAGTTCATTTGGAAAAGCACAACTCTAGATAAAACAGAATAATCCAATTAATCAAACTGAAGTTGGGTTATTTTGATTAGATTAAAAAAGAACTAAAACATAATGCTAACTAACAAAAACACAATTAAAACATGATTACATAAACACAAAAAAATATATTTTAATGATTTTGAAATTAAAATGGAACATTTTTGGTTATGCAAATAAACATTTTATAGCTTTATATGCAAGTTTGTTGTGTGCAATGACAATGAGGTTTGAAATGAACTCAGTTCTGTCTGGAAAAATAACTGATGCAATGATAGCAAGTAGGTCTGACCATTTCAGCAACACTTTACCGTAAAAATGATTAATAAATAGATAAAACATCTACATCAAAAGAAAACCAAATGAACTGACAGAAGTCAAATCAAAGTCAAATCAATCAAAGATGACACGAGCAACTCTCCAGCATGTTTACATCTGGAGAACCACACTATAGGAGCTCATTAACAGTGATGGCAGACCTTCTGTGATCCTCCAGCGAGGTGAACTCTGCTAGAAGCAGCACAGCTCAGACAGGGACGTAACAACCACTGTGGAGATTCTCCAGTCAAACTACATCCTGTGAGTCTCAGCACACCATACACACACAAACAGTCGGTCTAAACACTGTTGCCATGAAAACCAGGTCCAAAGTTGTGTCAGTTCGTATACTATCTGTGGGTTACAATATAACTAAATCTTTTGTAAAAGCCATACTGAGAAAGTGACAAAGCCATGGAGAAATGCATATAGAAAGAAAGAGAGAGAAAGCAAGCATGACAGATAAAGATTGAGAGAGATTGCGCAAATGAACTAATTTCACTGTACCAGGTTGGTAAAAAGTGTGTCCAGACATTGAGGGTCTCATTGGTGAGCTGAAAAAGACTAAACACACAGTCTGTGGCCGAACTATGGGGGTGTCGGTATCCAGTGATGATGCTGTCCTCGTGAAATGCCTACCATGAGAGAAGAGTTTAATACACCTTGTTTAATAAAGACAGCAAAACAGTTTTCTCCACAGGTAAGCCAGCAATATATATAAAACTGTTTCACATCAGGTTTCAGTTAGAATTTATAAAAAATTAAGAAATCTTTACTTCCTACCATCCATTTTTCTATACTAAGAACACCGTAAACTACTCCAGCTAGTTTAGTATATGTTTATTTTGATGGTTTTGTGTTTGTTAAATGAATGAACTTACTTTGGGCACTTGGTGGACAGTGAAGACACGCTGAAGCTTGATAAGGCTGAACATGTTCCCCAGATGAACGGCCCTCAGTGCCTGACTCAGATATACATCAACACAGCGGCAGGTACATAGAGACAAATGCACTCCACTCCACCTGATCTGAGACTGGCTTGCTTAGCCCTGCCCTTTTCATCACACCTACAGACATCAACCTCTATGATAAACACACACACACACACAGTGCTGAACCCACACCTGAAACACACACACCCCGACACACCGGCTAGGTGAGAACGCTCACAGGAGCTATTCATGAGCACATTGTTTCAGAGGTCAGAGTTTCACTTCAAAAATACAACTGATTTGTTGATAGGTTTCCATATAGCCTGCCATTTAAAAGTCTTTGGTCAGAAAGAGTTTAACACAAAAACATCAGTTTTTAACAGATAATAATGTTTCTACTGCACCAAATCAGCATATTAGAACCATTTCTGAAGGATCATGTGACACTGAAGATTGTCTGCTGAAATTCAGTTTTGGAGTAAATTCCATTTTACAATTCACTGAAATAGCTAGATATTGTTATATCGATAGGAATTCTAATATAATTTCGCAATATTGTATTATGGCATTTTCAACACTTTTTAAAAACATTCAAACATACTGATCTTACTGATACCAAACATTTGAAGGTTAATGTGTACCGTGTGTAGCCTATAGAAAATCAGTTTAAAGGCAAATATAAATCTTTAAGAATTAGGTAAGCAAATCCAAAAAAAATCCAGTTTTCCCTTTTCTCTGCAGGTTAAACATGTTTCTCTGATAATTTGACGGTGTTGAACTTGACCAGGTGTATTATATATAGTATATTTTAAACACGGGACTGCCCCATTATATCTACGCAAAAAATAAAAAACCCCGCTGGGACAGACCCCACTTGCTCATCCAGGGTGGGGTGTTTAAGGCAGTTTCAGAAAGAGTGTGTAAAGTTGTGTAATGAATGGAGGGTGTGAAATGACATATATTTACAATGGTAATCCATAACGTGCTTAAACAGAGCCGTTACCATTCGCCCGCCTGTATTAATACAATGCATAAACATTATTTCTATTCAAGAAAACATATCTTAAGCAAACTGTAACCATTGGTAGTGTATTTATTACCTTTTGGCAGTAATTAGATGCATGCTGGCAGGGAAAGCTAAAAGCAACATGACAGAATGAGAAAAAAAAGTATAACAATAAAAAGCGTGAGAGATCAAGGGGAAAAAAGTGACACCATTAACAGTATCATTATTTTCTTAAGTGTGACATTTCTGGCAACAATAATAATGCAATCAAAACTAATTAGTGGGATTTAGGGAACAGTGATGCATAATCTACTAATTATGCGTGATATTATTTATAATTATATAACATTTGTAAGATTATTTATAACATTTACTCTGAACATAATACTTTATATTTCAAACAAATAATTGGTCAGATAATCTGTGAAACTGTTTTTCTATTGAAAACATACCAGTATAGTATCAGACATTACACAATCTGTTTAAGTTGGTGAAGCTGTGGATGAAATGGTTTTGAGTGGTTATGTAACAGTAATGCCAAATGTCACCCCATGATGGCAGCATTTTCTAATCTGAAATAACCCACGTCTCTGTTTCCAGTGTCATCAAAATTCATATTCTTCAAGACCTTGTCAGTTTTAATTTTTTATTTAAGGATTCTTATTTTCAGTGGTTCCTTATTTAAATCCTGTCTGAACGTCTGCATGAGGGAAACATACAGTCAGACACACTGATGATGAAAATTAAATGAATGCAGAGTCACTTCAAAGGGGAAATATAAGAGTAAAATGCACAAAATAACTAAATATAAATATTTGCTTCACAGGTGAAAATCTATTTTTATTTATATATATATATATAAAAATTCCATTAGCCCAGACTTTTAGCAATATATCTATGTTTATACCTCAAATCTGTTTGTTTCTAATCGCTTCTGAAAGAAACTGACTGGCAGGAGCAGAACTGAATGTTTACAGATATGAAATCAGTAATGCTATTTCCTCTTTTTTTTTTTTTATCTCTCTTTCAATTTGAATCGATAAGACTGTCTACACCGAACCTAAATCCGGAGTTTGGGTTCCAAGTGGGTTGCATATAAGTTATGATCTAAAAGGCTATTTAAGAAACATATCCACCATAACACTGGCACTTGTCCAGTCTTCTTAGATTAGCCGAGAAGGACGTTTGTTTTATCACTGCAGCAACTCTCTCATTACCTCTCGCTCTCTATTCAGCTCAAACACTCTTCATCTGCTTCATTAAGTGTGTGTTTGTGTGTGCATCGTCTGGAGGGCAAACATGAGAGGATGTTTGTGGGAGTATTCAAGGCTGTGTGTGTATGTGTGGCCTTGCTTACTGCATAATTAAGCATCAGCAGCAGCGGTGTGGAGGGCAGATGCAGACAGACATAATCAAACAGTGCTGCGGAGGGCATGGCCCGAATGACCCCCCCCAGACTGCTACAATATGCTAGCGTCAACTCCTGCCTCCACATCTGTCTGTTTCTATCTGCAGCACTGATATCTTTGTCGCTTCGGTCACAGTGGTAGTGCCATGGGTAAAATATATCAGAACATCTCAGGGTGTGCCGGATGAGAGGAGTCTGAACTCTGCATAGCTGAGGTATTAGGTCATAAATGGGAATTGACACAAGTGTGTGCGTGTACCTTTCAGACACAAAAGCCACATCACTCACCGTGTCCCTGTTACAATGCCAAACCAAGCAGACAACTGAAACGCCTGCTGCAGACATCAGGGAGGCAGACATGAGTTGAATGTAATGAAACACTCAAGAATAAACTGATATTTGACAGTTCGGTGTTAGTCTGGGAATTGTTTTGCTGTGCACTGCAGGTATGTGTGAGCGAGTCAATCTCTGAACAAGTGAAAGACATTGCAAGGCAAGATACCACAGGTGAATGGGGAGGTAACTAATCGATATCACCATGCTTCCCCAGTTGATTAAGAACACAGAACACGAAGACAGTTGATTTGTATTACAAAATGTTGTTTAAATATGCAATTAAATAATGATTATTAATGATTAATGAGAAAAATCATCTGATTAAATATGCACATATTTGCATACAATTACAGAACAGAAATCTGTTCATGTTTAAAATTATTGATTTTTTTTTTTTATTTGGATATGGATATATCTCTTATGGAGCTCTTTCTATCATGCCGTTTAAATAAATAATAGTCAACAGCCATGAAAACATTAGGTTAACCACATTAAATAAATGAGGCAAAAAATACATCATACATCATCAAATCTCTCTGGAAACAGATCAAAAGGAAGCTGAAAGAAAGCATTGGTTTAAGAATCAATGTTTTTTTCTGTAATGTCTCGCTTTTAAAAAAATAAACTGACTGAGAAAGAATATTGATCTACTCCTTACTCAAGATATTTCCTTTTAAAAGGATTTTGATTTGTAAATAATAATAATAATTTCCTGTTCCTAAAGAAACTACAGCCAGAGTTTGCTTAAACGGAAAAAAATACTGCATTTACACCAAAATTAAAGCGAGACATAACTATCTATTGAGTTGCCCTTGGGAGCAAAAACAGTGTGAGCAGTGTAGTCAAAAAGAGACTTTTTAATTATCATTTTTCTGGTTAATCAAAAGCATGAGTCACACGGATGAGCAAAGATTAGCCCATCTTATGATCTTATTTGATCATTTTATGATTGTCTATTGATCTGAGAAAAGGATCAGCTCATCAGAGGTATTTGTTCACGAATGAGACTATACTTGTTTTTGATACAGTTTACACAGTGTTATCACTGCAGCATGATCACAACCAAATGACTCTTACTTGAGTCAAAAACACACAATGAAAACATAAACTAGGCTAATTCACGAGCAAATGACTCTTGCAATCCCATCCTTTTTAATAAACCAGGTTCACTGAAATATGCCCAAAATAATAATGAAAAAAAAAAAAAAAAAAGTATTCAGCCTAAAAGAAATAAACTCCTCACTGCCTACAGACAGACCACAGACCACAAGCGTCAGCTGGCTGAGTCTGGGTAAAAACAGTGATAATCTGATCAGACAGTCATTAAAAGATGAGCTCTATGGGGCGCCTTTACCCACTGTCTACCAGGGCTATGAGCTGAGCTAATGCTGGCTAAAATAACATGCAGACTATTGAGAGAGACAGAAACAGGACAGAAGAATGAGAAAAAAGTTTAATGTACCGGATCAGACCCCGGGCTGCAGCTAGTAATTAAAGCGCACTGTCCATATGTGTGACTGAGATAGAGAGAATGTCGTGGGGATTATAGTGAACGGGGACATTGGAGATAAATAACAGACACCTCAGGCAGTTTCGACACTGGTCATTTCTGCTCTGGTGAGGAAGTATATGTGACTGAACAAATGACTCAAAATCGAAACGAGATAAAGTCTGATATGTCGTTTACAGGTAAAAGAAACACACTGGACAAACGCATGTATAAAACGAAATGCCTTTATTTATACAATTTTAAAAAAAGCAATTTAAAGCACAAAGACTTTAATAAACATTTGTCCTGCATAAAAATGATCGCACATTGTGCTTCCTTTGCAAAGTCTGTACAACCTCTGGGTGTGCAGCTGTTGTGATCCAGTTAAACCATTTATTGCATACACATGAAATACAGGTCGCATGTCAATTTATAACTCAAGAATGAGCAAAAAAGGTCAACCTGTTCTACTCTTTTCTACTGTTTTACATTTCTAACTGCAGCAGCTTGCAGAGGAAGGCTTTGCACATAGTCCAGACTGGAAACATTGTTTTAAAAAAAAAAAAAAAAAAAAAAAGAGGAGGAAGAGATGAGAATAAATAAGATAATTAAAGAAACTATAGTTGTGCTTTAACATTGCTTACTCTAAGCAGTTCTCAAATGCAAACAACGTTTGGTAAACTCAACTCGAAAAGGAGGCTGCTTTAAAACAAGGCTTTCAAGAACAGACATAGTGTTCCAAGTCTCTCTTTTCCCTTTTGAAATATGTAGCACTGAGTGCTAACTCAACATCAAGATTTGCACACATCCCCATGATAGCAGTGATTAATAGTATTCCCAGGTCCCTTCTATACCCACTCGATTTTATTCAAATCTAGGCGTTTCTTCAGAAGAAGGCGGCATGAAACTACCGCCTCAAAGCATTCCTTTAGTCACATCATCTTTCCAAACTAAAAAAAAAAAATGTAAAACTAGACAAATACAATACAAAAACTAAAGTTTCAGATAAAAATAACCCAAACTTTAAAGACTTTGGTACAGTATAAATTAAATGTAGCTTTCTGCTTCACTCATGCTAACATTGTTTCCTCTTTAAATATACGTCTGTCTGTCCACTAGTGGCAAGTTTGAAATGTGCATAGTATTATATGTGAGATCTGTGTCGGCGAGACTACAAGCAACCTGATTTTCATGGGAAAACATGGTTTTTAAAACAAAAAAGGTCAACACAAAAGCTATGCCTCAGGTCTAAAGCACCCATAGTTTCTAAACCCTATATCTGCCAAACAAATCAGAAGCTTTCATATCAAACATTCAGAAATGCCACATTTTTCTTCTTTGACATTTATTTTCTAATAAAGAAAAAATAAAAAATCTGAAGCTGAAAGTCCACGCTGGAATGTGAACATCTGTTTGAAATGGTTCAGAACAGCAGGATGCCAGATAATGGGATAAAATCTCAGCATCTTAGCAGCTGTGGTTAGGTAAGATTTAGATCGACAAGATTCAGCCAGGTGGAGCTTTTACTGCTGAGGTCAAGCGGCTGACCGCTCTGAAAAACAGAGAAGTGATGGCCAAAACTCTTTTTAATTCCATCTGCAGTCCTGGCTGCGCTATTCAGAAAGGATTTAGGAGACATGAGGAGATGCTTTGGGATAAAAAACAAAACAAAAACAAACAAAAAAACCCCCAGATGCTTACATGCAAATCATTTCTCCATTTTAATGATGAAGTACTGATCATTAGTATCTTTCTAACACATGAAACAGCATCTTTTTTGCTTGGTTGAGATGCAAGTCATTCAACTAAATGTGAAAAACATTTTCATTCTTTTGCCCCACATTACTGCAATTGATGTTACTTTAAAAAAAAAATTATAATGTCAAGAGAAATAATACAGCTGTCCAAAAATAAATTGTACAAAGGAATCAAGAATCACAGGAAATGGGTACAGCTACAATAAACTTGCAATCAGCAAACGGATGTTAAAAATTACCTCATAAATTATTCACTGCCATTAAGGCATTAGTGGAAAAAAAAAAAAATAAAAAAATAAAAAAAACGTACTGATGTCAAAAATGCAGTCAGAATTCATCACATGGTTGTACAAATGCATCTTCACCACACACGAATGCCACACAAGTAAAGTGCATGACCAGTCTACATGTAGCATGACTGAACAGAGATTAAACCTTCTCAGCTACACGACCATACAATAGTCCTTCAAATTTCTTAAAAAGCAGCCTCTGCGTTTGTTACTCCTGGACAGTGGTGTCTTAAACTACAGCTGTTTCCTGAAATCTGTTGTAAACATGAAGCAAGTGACCTGCAACCACCTCTCAAAAGCTTTAAGTGCATTATGGGCAGGACTGGGCCGCATTAGTGACAGCTCAATCTGATTGTGGGATCATGAAATGCAGACCGAACGCTGGACATTGGGCTGAACAAAAGGCGAGTAAACCTTCAGTGCTCTGTGACAAATAGAAATGCTACACTTAAGGACATTTTCAGCATTTTTATCCATAGCTTATATGCAATAACGTTCCGCTCAAAGGCTATGAACTTAAATAACTATTGCAGCTAAAGTTTGTTATCTAAGATTTATTTCTCGGCAATTGATGACTAATTATCTTCTGAGCTTTACTTTGGAAGAAGGTTCTGAAAGCTGCTTTGCTATTCCTCATCTCGACTGAAGTGAACCCAAATGTGGCAAATCTCAGCAGACGCGTTTCTTACTCAAACCTGGAGCTTTGAATTTTAAAAGCCCTCCCTCTACCTTATCCAGACACTTGCTGCAAGCAGCTGCGTTTGTACCCAATTAAAACCTCAGCACAGACACAAGAAGCACTGCAATTACTGTCTCAAACAGAAAAATCTTAAGTGTTCAGCCGTTCTTTCTCCTTGTTAGACACAGTGGCCTTCGTGGTGGCAGTCAAGAAGAGGAAGTGAGGGCCTGAAGAGATCGTAGAGGTGTGCTCCGCTTTAGTTGTGCTTGGCCCTCCCTCCTTTCAGGTAGCTTTTCCAGCGCTTGACGAAGTCCCTGAAAATGGGCGAGTTGTCGATAGTACCCAGCAGCTGGAGCTGGTTGATGTGCGTCGTATGGTAGTCCCAACGAGCCAGATTGGGCGCCGTGCCCAACATAAAGTGGCGCAGGTCATAGATGGTGCCTGACCCCGTGTCGTACAGGGGCAGCATAACTTTCAAGGACTCCATTCCCTTGCTGTACAGCTGACCTGCGTCCCGACCGAGATTCTCACCCGCCGTTTGCGCCAGGTCATACAGGCCTATGAGGGAATAGATAAACCCATTCAGAACGAAGGAGCTAGGGATTGTGGGGTACTCCTCGTACCAGTCATACTTGTTCATGAACACAGCTTTGACGCCGTGCTGCTCTGAAGGCAGTTTAAAAGGTCCAGTGGCACGCAGAGCAGCTTTTAGGTACATGTCATCTTTTGTCATTAGATAGGCACGCACTAAAGTGGACATGCCCTGGCCCTGTGCCATGGCCGAATACCAACCGGGCTCCAGCGAACGGAAACCCTCCCCGAGTTTACGAGTTACCATGATTGGCCAACCGCCGTGCTCATCCTGGTTGCGCACCAACCAGTCGCTAGCAGCAAAAAAAGCCGCCATGTGTGAAGTGGTGGAGATTGTAATGTTGTCTATCGACCCGTGGCCGTGCACCACTAACTTTACGACACGTCTTGGCATGGTTTTGGTAGCTTTTACCGCTTTGGTGTTGGAGAGGCCAATGCCTTTGCGGAGGTCAGTGAGAAGGTCACGGGTGACCGTGGTCCATGCTGTCCGAGGGCCAATTCCGTAGGTGATGTCATGGTCCTTGAAAGAAATAAGCTGGGTGGTGGTGACGTAGTGGATGACAAATGGAGGACCTTTCTCTGTGGTCTCCAAGATGACGGAGATGCTACCATTTGATGTAAACTTCAGATCAAAAGAGATGATGAAATCTTTAGTGTTGCCGAGAGGAAGTGAGACGCCTTCTGAATTTTCTAGAGACAAGGAATAGAAAATAAAAAAAGTTCAGCAGGAACAGAAATTGTAGCTTTGGTACATTAACAAGGTCATGGGGCAGATACTATTAAAATGTGACTACTAAAACGGACTTTAAGAACAGAGCAGTGTAAACCATTGCAAGTGAATAATTGGGTACAGAATTGTTTATTTTAGACGAAATAGGTCATTCCTTTAAAATAATATGAGGCTTAATGCAGCTGAAAAAAAAATCTAATATTATTAGGGAAGTGTGGGAATTTGTTGCTTGTGTGGCAGATTGGCATGAAATGTGGCATTGTTTACAGACTGCTGCTGCTTTATTCATCACTTTAGTTTTGTCTACTGATGAATTCCATACTTCACTTGTACTTCCGATTATTGCTGCACATCACACCAAATAAGATGACAAACTGTTGTCAGGTAACAAAATCAGTCAAATACAGAGATATTTTTGGCAAATACCGTGATATTAGCAGCATAACACGTCGTCTACAGTGACATTCTTTTGTTTCCTTTACAGTATCATTTGTATACAAACAAGTACACAAGCCCCCATACAAGTACAGACTCTCACGCACGCTAAGGGATAGATAGCAGATGGGTTTCATTAGATACTTTCTCCTGGGGTTAATTTAACAAACAAGTTGGCGTCTGAGAGAATGAGAAGCTCAAACCATGAACAAATTTTAAACAATCTATCTCACATTGGACAGAGCTAAAACTCGTGTCTCCTCTATACTAAAGCTGACCGCTGCAGTGCAATTCGTTGCAAAGTGAGCAGATCAGTTTTGCAAACTCTCAATCAAAGCACTTTATCTCTCTTTTTCCAGAAATGCACATTCAACACTTTATCCTAAAGTCATCTCTCACTGTTAGACTCGAATCCCTCTCACCGCCTCTGTCTGTGCTGCCTTCTGACAAGGTTATGCAGAACAAAAAGGAAACCAACTCATACTCTCTACTGAGAGGAGAAAAGACAGCATGAAACAGCACGAGAACAAGAATGAGGCTGAGGACTTGAGCAAGAAAAAGCATGCAAGACAGAATAATATTGACAACATTAAAGCAACACTGAAAATAGAACAGGAGAGAGATAAAAGAACAAAGGCAAATCAAAAGGAAAAAAGACAGCAACAGACATTTTGGCTCAAACAGCCCCTACCACTATTTAATGCACTCATAAATCCATTACTTAAGGCAATGCAGAGACTAAGTGGATTTGTACTGTCCTGCTCTGATTACCCTCCTATCAATAGCAGTGAGGTGGAGGACGGAGAGAGCAGGAGGGAGGTAGTGCCCTGCTGGAGCCTTGGACCCAGTGTGTCCTAGTTGGCCCCACTCTAATCAATGCCCCGGGTGATGACACCAATTACTGCCTGCCAGCGCGACAGCCCTGCTAATTCTAATGGCTATTGATTAGCTCAATGCTAAGCATGGTGTGTCCGAAACTCCAAAAATGCTGCCTTATGCAGCATCCTGCGGAAGGAACAGAATGTACTGTCTACTGTGATGCCTCCATCTGTTTGATTTCTGAAGGCTGCATAGATGTTTCTGCCACTATTCGTGATACCCCATAATCCCATGTGTGCAATTTGGTGACTGAAAAAATAAAAATGCTGTCTTATTTTTCCATAATTCTATTTTTACAGAGAAATAAGCACTGCAGCTGTTAAAAAGCCTCTTTGTTATCTATAAAAACTGACAGTGGTGCTTGAATATATTTTAAAAAGTTATTTCTCTAATCGAAAAAGCTATTACTTCAGTCTCACATTTTCCTTTCAAAAATAATTTTATATGCTGATTTGGTGGTTTTTCAGGATACTCTCGTGAACAGAAAATTCAAAACCAGCATTTATTTAAATCCCCCCTATTATGGGTTATGAAAGGTTCATATTTCGGTTTTGGGAGGTTCAGGTTGACATGCATGCACAGTCAAAAAAACATTTTCATTTTCTTAAATTTTTTTTTTTACCTTATTTATTCAAAAACTCCCAAATGATTCATTTAACGATTAATTTTCATTCTTTGCTTGATGCTAATCAGCAATTTAACAATTAAAGTAGTGTTTGTGAGCTTCAAAAGTGGCACCTAGTGGCAAAAAATGAATTAGTATTTTAAAAACACTTTTCCCAGGTCTGCACGCCAGCAAGTGGGTGGGCAATATGCTAATGTTTCACTTTGATGTCACCATGGAACAGCTTGGGTCTCTTTTAAAAACTACTTGTTTAAATATTTCGGTGATTCAATGAGTCGACTCTTCGGAGAGAGACAGGAACTTTACACACGGTGCAGTTGCATATTTACAACTTTGCAGGATGTTTTCATTCACTTAGAGCTGTGTTATACACTACAAAAATCCATAATACTGGACATGTAAGACATGTTAAATGTATGTACTAATATAATGACAATTAATTATGCATATTAAGCCTAATTCTTACCATATTCATATTTCAACGGTAGTGTATAAGGCACTGTTAGTAGAGTGTTTTGACGTTATGAGGGGGTTTATGTGCATGCCCAATGAAGCAGGTCTACAAAGTGCTATACAATTACACAGAGAAAAACACAGAAGAGATAAGAAAACAGTTAGGGATGACGAACACCTGATTTCGTCAGATTAAAGGGGTTACATGGCGTTTTAAAAAGATCAATTACTGTTTTTGTCAAACTGATTACGAATGGTATACACATGAAGTGTGAATCTGGAGGACATAGAATAATAATAATAAGAAATAAATAAAAAAACAGAACAGAGTTTATAAAGAACAAAAGAACACCAGACAAATGAAACTTGACAAAATAAACTGAAAGCATGTAGTTCAATATCTGCTTCTGTACCTGGAGCACTGAACTGTCGTATTGATGTTATTCTGGTCTTGTCATAGACTCTGGTGAGAGAACAGCCTTTAGGGACAATCCACGTGCTGGACCTGCTGTCTCTATCCTCCGCTGTGTCATACACCTCCATGTGTGGTGCCCGCTCTGTCAGGTTCTTACTGTAATGACTCAGGCCATACTGAGCTATCTGGATAGCATAGAAATACCCTTGAGGGCCCCACTGGGTAGACAAAGGTACTCCTGTAGGAAAGAACCAGGTAAAGAGATATCAGAGACTGTTAAAACTGAAGAGAAGAGTAACACATGTATATATACACTTCCATTCAGAAGTGTGGGGTCAGCATGATTTATTATTTTTTTAATCAGTTATGTTGCACTTCTCGCAGCTGTGTGTGTGCACTACGATGGGTTAAACACAGAGCACATATTGGTAAAATGTTACACATTTGCCACTAGTTCTTGTGTTGGTACTCGCATTGAAACTAGAATCAAACAGCATCTTGGAAGAACCAAAAATAAAATGTGATGCATCTGAATATGAAACCTAGTCCCTAACATACCCCTTAAAATGCTTTAAAAAAGAAAGAAAAGAAAACAGCACTATAACCATTAAATGTTCAATAACAGTTGAAACTGACCCCAAAAAAGCTCAATAATTACTCCTGAGTAATGCAGGTTATTGGCCTTTAGGCTCTAACCAGTTTCTTTTTGGTTGCCAAGCAACATAGCAACTTACCACATTAACATAAAACTCAAAAATCACTAATTTGTTTACCTTGTTCTTTCAGCATGTAGCCAGTTTTATACTGATAAAGATTTTGAATATTTGATCGTTTTTAATGTGGAGTCTTTTTTGTTTTTAACAAGTGTGATCATGTGAAGAACTGTTTTCTGCACCGATGCCATCTTCACTCATTATACATAATCGTTTTCTGGTTTAATGACTTTTACACAGTTTAGATCAGATACACAATCCAGAGTACACAGAGACAAATGAAAACATATAAACCTTCAATTACCAATTATCCAATATAAACACAAGCACAGCAAACACTGCGAGGATAAATCCACCGATGTCCCTAAGCAAATAGCCTTGGCCTGTAGCATGAAGTCATCCTTTCAGCACTGACATAAATATTGAGAGAGACAGTTGACCAAGTTTTTATTCACCCTCTTTCTATCTTTTTCTTTAACCACAGCTTACCTCCTCTACAGCCTGGAATGACAATAATCAAGCCACAGGCAAAACACTGCAACCACGCTGCGTGTTTATAGCAGACTTGAAAGGATCTATTCACAAACATACACATAAAAAACCACATGCAGGGTTAAACACAGACATAACAAGGCAATATAGATGACAAACACAGCAATGAGACTGCCGCCCGCTTTTCCAGGACACACACATACACATGCCGGCTCTAAGTGGGACCTGCATCAGGAGGCAGATGGGCGCTGAGGAGGCGCTCCCTGGCCTAGATACTATTCAGAGCACTCTGATCCTCTGCTGGAGGAGACGCCATCCCTCATACTGAAGGAGGAGGAAAAAGGAGCTCTCTTTCACTGTCACCCTCCGTACTCATCTCCTTTTCATTCCTTTTTATTCTCTCTCCCTCTCTCTTCCCTTCAGCGGAGACTGATGAGTCTGTCCGCTGTCTCTGATAATAGGCTCTCTGCTCTAACACACTGCCGCAGGCTCATGTGGGTTATTACCTCTGAGCTCAACACACTGTTTTTGTGCCTCTGATGCTTGGGATGAGGGAACAGAACCTCTAATTAAGCTGTTTTGGGTGTTTGCATGTGCAACACCTTTCAAAAAATGGCCATAATTTCTATTATAACTTCTGAGGCGATCAAAGCTGTTTTCTGTTGGCATAATCATTTGGACAGTTAAAAATACATGCTAAATGACACCAGAAGGGCACACCAGCACCATACCATTCCTTAAACACTGGACTCAAGCCTGTTCTTAAATGTTACACTTGTGCTTGGAGGCAGCGCATGCTTTAATTTTCCATGGTTACTGGAGGAGGCAATGCTTCAAACCTCAGATGATTCCCTACAGGCTCCTTCATTCCTACACGGTCATTACTGCTACAGAGCTTCTTTGTAGCGTGCAGAACACAGAGCGGCTCCATGTAAACAGACTCAGAGTAATGGACTGGCTCTTGGTTATGGAGAAGAAGAGGCTAGAAAAAGAAACAAAAGCAAGGGACGTCTACGAACTCCTTTGCTTTTTTGCTCCCACAGACATTGAGAATTTCATCTCAACTCACAGACAACCCAATTTTTCCACCTGCCACCAAAGATTATGGTATGAATGTGCCTCTCTGCGGTGCTACAAAAAAGTGGGTCCTTTGAATGCACACACAAAACAAGGTCTGTGTGTTTTAAAAGCTTTCACCAGAAAAGAGTCGAATGTGCTTTAATCCTGAATGCTGATCAATGACTTTGCAAAGAGTGAAAGCTTTTCAGACCAGCATGTCTGGATGTGCTGAATTTCAGCATTTTAAACAGAGCAGTTTTGAATGCACTGCGTTTCTTTGGGCATGTGAAGTGAGCAACGGTCGTTCACCAGACTTGGTCCAGCAGAGTTGAGCTCCAACCCTACTCAAACAAACCTGAGCCAGCTAATCAACCCTTACTAAGTATAGAAACTTTCCAGGCAGGTGTGTTCTCTGCTGAATGTTTGGTGATCCCTGGTTTACACGCATGTCGCAGGTTACGCCAGCACACTTACAGATTCTGCCTAATCTGAATTAGATTTATATTCATTTTAAAAATTGAAATGAATATATAAACCAATTAAGAATTTAAAAATTCTTCCACTTTGTTTGGCATTAGTATCCTGTGAAGCACTGTGAAACGCTGCACCGTCTTCAGTGAATAGTAATAAAGTTGCGGTTTAGAAGGCATTCTTCATACTCGAGTATTGATCAGACTGACCTCATTTTCAATACTTCTTTAAGAAGTGATTACTTCATTACCCAGTCTCATTATAAAAGAATATAGAAGAGTGAATGGCACTGAGTGACCCTCTATTCTCTTTATAGAGAGCATCACAAACTTTGTGTTAATAGCTTTTATATGGTGGTTTTGTCTGATGTGATCCAAGAACTGAAGTGAGACTGGGATTGGACTTGTGCTCCGTCAGTGTGATGGCTAGAACAGGGCACTTAACCCCGTCTGCTGAAGGACAGTCCTTGCAAAGAGATAGAGAGGTGGAGAGAAGAGTGAGCCAGCAGGAAATGGTTGAAAGTAATCTGTCAGGGCAGTGAAACAGTGATGGATCACTGACACAGTGGAGAGAAAAATGCAGTTTCTGGACAGTAAAACGCCTCTGAAGGACAAAACCGGGACTACCATAATCAGCTTTTTCCTATCATGGAGTGTCTTCTCAGAGTTCCTTTTGAAATGCTTGTCACTTAGATTCCTTAAAAAATGAAATTATTTTTTCTTTCATTTGGTTTTGCTTTTCCTCATTTGACATTCAACAGAAGACACATGGGAGTCTGAGTGCAAAATTATTCTCCATTACGTTTAAGGTCATCAAATCAGCTCCTGTGATTCAGTTCTTGGCTGAATCAATCCCACTTTCATTTGCTTAATGTATAGTCCATCGAGGGTGCATTACTCACCAAGAATCAGACATAGATCATTCGAGTCTGGCTTCCAGGAAACTCCTCTTGGACTTCTCTAAATGACTATTAATGGCCACTAACAAGTTGTGTTAGAAATGAGGCAGGTCGCTTTGCCTCTTACTTTTCCCAGTGTGCCACAGTTAAGTGCTACTTTAATGTGACATGTATTTAGGTGAATCTTGATGATGAGGGAGAAAGTAACTATGTGAGACACATTAGGAGAGCCAGTTATGAGTAGTCCCAGGCAGATTTTTCTCGCATTTTCTGCTCTAATTATGAGGGGAAAACCAGCTGAATGGATTTAAACAATGTAAAATGGCCAACAGAGCAAGGACTACTACGTTTTATTGGTAGCTGAATACATACTAATGACAGTGTGGACCAAATTACAGTCCATACAACCCCAGGCAGTCTCATCTATTGAACACCAGCTATTAATAATATAAAGCAAATAAAGGTTCAGTAACTAAACTTGGTTGCTTTTGATGCATGTTTAAAGATGGCAGTGCATTTACGTGTTTTTGATGTCTATATAGCTTTAACCATTATCAGAGAAGATCGATCAGAAGTGAAGAGGTATAACCATTACCACAGACTCACCTTCCACTCCACTGATGCACTTGACTCTGTCACGCACCTCCACGTTATACCCCTCAAAGGACATGAAGACTCCACTGGGGTGGTACAGCTCTCTCTGGGCGTATACTTTGGAGTAACTGTGAGAAAACTCAAAACGATCATAGCCGTCATACTGTACCACCTTGCCATACACCTCAAAGTACTTCTCCATCCAGCTGAAGGGCAGGTATACCTCACTGCCTTCTCTGCGACCCTTAATGGTGGCATCGTCATTGATCAGGCAGTCGATCTCTTCATAGCGCACTCCGCCGACCACAGGTGGAGGTTCGGGAGGCTGGGGCTGCTGCGGATGGCTGTCTATTTTTGGGCTGGGAGGGGGCTGGGGGTGCCGGGGCAGGAAGCGCAATGCTTTCTCGCTCGTACACTTGTTCCACAGAACGACCGTGAGCAGAGAGAGGAGAGCGCAGATCACTATCAGGGTCTTGTAGTGAACACGGGCTGCCAGACAACGCATCATCACTGCTTACCTATAACACAAATATGCAAACGCACATTAAAACGCATTCTATGAAAGACCCATTGGCTGACCTTAAATAACAGACAAACATGCAATTACATATTCACACTCTCCACAATACACAAGTGACATTTCAGATTTAAGCTGTTGAGTAATCAGTAATCCAGTCAGAGGAAATTTTATGCATACCTACATTGAATTAATCAGGGTTTAAAAGGTCTAATCAATATTTTTTTCTCTGCATGAATAATCAACGCAGCATTAGAGAAATTCAATATCATACACTGCATACACTGTTTTGCATATTGTTTCTAAAAATCATAGCGGCAGTACATATTTATCGTATAACGTGGCATTTGACCAAAAAACAAACACCACCATTGAGGCTGCTTTTGGGTTTACTACAACAGAAACATTTCTTTTTGTAAATCACATTATTTATGCTATCATAGCATTTATTTTGAATTAGAATTTATTTCAATACATTTAGTTTTCATTTTAATTTTAGTTTAGGCTTTAGTAATTTTGTTGTGCTTTTGTGTTTAGTTTTTTTGAGTATTTTTATTTAGCTTTTATTCAAGCCGACTTAAATTCTAATGTTCTAATTATAATTATGCAATTTTTTTGCTGTTGTTTTTTTTCATTAAAATGTTATTATGTAATTTTAATTACATTTTATTTCACAATGACTATAAGTTTTAATAGTTAAAACAAACATCTGGAATCTGGAATTTAGGCTACAGCTACACTAATCCGGATAAATTTGAAAACATTTTCGGAAGACTCTATTTTCACAGTTCACACTGCGACACGAAAACAGTGTTTTCAAGTGTATCCGCTTTGGAGAGCATTTTCAAAAAGCTGTTTTCCTTAACCATCTCAGTGTGGATGGAAGGCCAAAACGAAGAGAAAAAGATGCGTTTTCAAACAAAAACGTATCCGTGTGGACATGAACTTAGTTTTGACTAACGTTTCCACTGAAGAAAAATCATTACATCACAAATAACAATTTGGGAAGAAAAATAATGAGGATTCCAAAAATATTCACATATTCATATTCTTGAAATGAACTACTCGGGTCACATAATTTTTTAAAACTGCTCATCTAGGAACTGTTTGGTAAATGTGTTTCCACTACAGTTTGTGTGCACATGCTCTTACTAAGAAATAAAATATATTTTTGGTGCACTTTAGTTTCATTTTAGCTTTTTCATTTATCATTTCACAATAGTTTAAAACCTGCATAAAAAAACATGGATGCAAACACTACTAGTAGTTTACGCAGTGACTACCCTTCTTGCAATAGTCATTAACAAAACAGAAAACACACATCTTTCTTCTTTTCACAAATCATATTCTGTTGCTGCGGTTTGTGTACTAGGGAGAGAATCGCATTAACTTTGTAAACGTAGCTCGTAACGTGAATCAGCAGCCTCTCTCTCATATCATCTCTTCTCTCTTTGGCATGTTATCTTCCTCGCAAAGAATAAAAATCAATAAGCAGAACAGCACTGCCTCTCACTACAGCTAATTACTGTGCTGGGTTTGGCATGGACAACACGCCGATGCCATCATTAGCAGTCCACACCACTGTGAATCTAAACCTAAGTCTAAGGTCAACGGAGAACGAAAACGCATCAATCCATCAACCCAAACAAAGTGCCACATGGCCAAACACTCCATATTTAACAAACTGAGTGCAAAGGACCCGGGCATGATGAATGGAGGTGTTATGAACACGCCTTTATCCTGCCCTACATATATATTAGGTGGAAACCTAATTTCACACACTTCTGAAATATTCCCTGCTATGGAAGATCAGGGCAAGTGAATCATTCTTTCTTCCAATCTTTCAGTTTAATCCTCTTTGCAGAGTTTGCACTTGTTTCACAGACCTGCGCTCCATCTCTTTCTAATCTCTCCCCCCTTTACTTCGTCTCCCCCACGTCGACTGATCAGAGCATGCGAAGGAGAGCGGCGGCTGACTGCACCGTGAAAGATAAGCAGCTCATCTCGTTTGCAGAGGCTATAAATAATTTGATCTTTGTGGCTTTCGCAGGCTTTGAGTTCAGATGCCGTTACTCTAAGATTCAGGGACGTGCTCGGAAAGTGCCATCTGAATCCTAACGTGGAGCACCTGATCAAGCCACACTGATGGAGCATCTGGATCAGGCGGCCCACCGCAGTACACGGTGCATCTGTGTACAAGGATAATTTGCATTCAAATCCACTAATATGCAGGAGATATGGCTGAGCTCTGTATAATCCAGAGATCAAACTAAAAACAGGAGGAACACGGATGTAATCCCTTCTCTGAACAAGTGGCACAGCGGACTTGAAGGAAGAGCACACTACGTCCCAGGGAGCATCATACCATGCTAGATTTAAGAAAATGGCTTTTCGTAGAGAGGCTTACGGCTGGTAATAGGAGTCAGGGATGAATGCCGTTTAACAATGTGCTGCTGTCCCCACAGCTACAGCTGTTGCTGATCAGCTCCTATGAGGAAAGAAGGGTTCAGCTGACTTAATAAACCTCAGTGCTTTCAAAAACTGAATTCAAAACAAGCACATCCATCTCAGTAGAGCGCTCCCCATCAGAATGCGCTTAGCGCTGTCTCAGTCGCAGAGATGACCTGACTCTGGCCACGCCCCCTCTGCTGATTCATGAGCTGCTCTTTCATCTAATTCACCGCATCTTCAGTTGTTTCCTGCTACCTGGATCAGGAACTCAACACCGACAGCTGCCTTTGTCAATCCAAACACAGCTGTATAGCTATAATCTGTACAATCTCTCATACCATAATCAATGTAATTGCTTGTTCAAATAAAATAAAAAAAATCTCTAGCCATTAGTCTGATATTATTGCCAATGCAGCTTAACATGACGTAAATTTGAGCTAACAAGACTGAAAAGTCAATCTACTAGAAAATTACCATATTCAAGTAGATACTAGATATACTTGTATATCTGTCGATACCCGATACCGATCCAATACCATTGTTGAATTAATATTATAAACTGCATACCTTCCACCTTATACCTTCCTTCCACCATGTAGAAGAAACTAAAGGCACCAAACTTTCCATTACTTTCCTAACTAAGACAAAACAGATGTAATGTATTGTATACTTATTTATTTGCCATTTAAAGAACAATTGTGTATTCAAATCGAAAATAGAATGTAATCAAACTTCTTAAAATAAATGTAAATAAATAAAATGTAGTATTAGAAACAAAAGTGTATTGGTCAAACAAACACTAGTAATCAAACAAGTTACCAAACATTGTAAAAATATTACGTGCAAAGTTCATGAATTCAAAATAAAACAGTAGCTAAACCCCAGAATAAACTAATACAAAGTTAATTATGCATTCTATATTGTTTATCATATTATTCATTCTTTTAAGCAGGATTATTTTTTTATATAAATAAATTTATATGAATCTTTAGAACTACTAAGTACTATGTGATTCAGTCAGGGGCATTGAGTGATTTTACTTTTGTTGCTTGATTAACATGACTTTGACAATAGCAACTAAACTAGGCTGCGGTCCCTTTAAAACTGAAAACACATAAATGCAATGTACTGATAAGTGCTCCCTACCGTTTACATTCACGTAATACATAATTGACTCGGTTTACCTGAATGCTAGTCAAAACGGACATTTTGAAATCATTTTGCGTGTAATTCTCCATTCAAGAGTAACTAACTCGGGCTGTCTGAGACGTGCTGTGTGTCTGCGCTCAGAAACTGGACTGAATTAAGCTATATCTCTTCTATCTCCAAACATATCCATATGCCTGCTCTTCTCTTAATCCCACATATTGAGATTTTTTACGTTTTATGAGACATGCAGCAAGTGTATAGCTTATAACTACAGTTCATGTACATCTAACCTCCGAACCACATTAACCTGTTGGCATCAACCTCCGCAGCACATTCATTCTGAAATAATCTTTTTCCAATCGTCCCTCCATAACATTTTCGTCTCGTTTTTATTCGTTGATTTTAGTCATAGTTTTTTTCATTTCAAATTAGTTTTCGTTCGTTATCGACTCGTTTTGTTCTGTGAAAATAATGTTGTTGACGAACATTATGACGAAATTAACACTGATCTCCACACAGCGGACTCTTTTAATCGCTCCATGTTGCTTATGCTTCAACTGCTCCAGCATGTGACACACGTGCAACTAATGAATGGTGTAGCATCTGCTGGGACCTATATTTACAGTAACTGGCTGTGACGGAGCACGAACAAAAAAAAAAAAAAAAAAAAAAAAGGAAAAAAACTTGGCCCATGGATCTGTTAATTTTTTCCGATCCCCGATCCAGTTATTTTTTCAATATCGGGGACGATCTCCGATCCTAATATCGGATCGGTGCACCCCTAGTACATACATCTTAGTACACTAGTACACTAATTCTTGGCAACCCGAATGAATACAACTCTCTTTTTATATGAACCCTAAAACCTGCAATATAATTCACACAACTGCATCACATTTATTTCAAGCAAGACTTCAGCATATGTTGCTATGTTCAGAACAAGAGAAAGACACAGTAATAAGGTCACTGGAGCTGAATTTCAGCAAATATTTATTAAATTTTCAGTCTAATCCACTGAACAGCTCGTAAAACAAGACGTAAAAAACATACGCATGTTGTATGTCGTAAAACGCATGTAAAACATATGCATCACAGCTCATTCAGCCGTTTACATGCTTGCTTTTTCCTTTTGACCGGATTATTACAGGTCTACACCTCTTTCAATTCCAGTCAAAAATCAATTCAGTCCAAGACCATTCAGATCAACTGAGGTGTGAAAGTTTTTCTATCCGTCAAGCTGTTATAAAAACATTAATTGGATGCCCAGCTAGCGCATGCATATTTTCAACCATGAATACCCCTTTACTTAATACAAAACCCTTGTTTCTCTTGACCTCTTTAGCGGACGTCCTTGATTCTTACCTTGATTCTGCATTGTGTGTAAACATCAAGCAGTCCAACCCATAGATCTACCTGGGCTTAAGAGAAACAGTGAAATCTGTACTGGTTTATACGCCTATGGTCACACAATATATAAAGTCTTCCCGCCCAGCCCTAGGCCACACCTTCGCAGGCTGCTGTCCTCTGCTGGCACCTTGAGCTCAGGGAACAGTGGGAGGTATTGTTGACACATGAAAGGCTGTCAGTTGAAGGGAAGACAGGGCTGGCACAGGAGAGCTGGGTGCAATGAATACCGAGCTTTCAGCTCATTTGTCACCACAACCTACACAGACCTGCTCCCGAAACTGCACGCCTGTCCTCCCCACTCAGACCTGCCACGGGCTCTTCATGCAACACCAGACAATGCTAAGAGGAACCGCTGGAGGCCCATTGATGATTTTTTTTATATGGGACAGCTTATAATGTCTGAGCTACGGTAATCACAATTAATTCTACTAAAGAAAATAAAAGCCTTAAATATTGCCTTTAGAAAAAAAAAAATCTTGCCAAACAAAGTGACAAATCTAACCACAGGGTATTTACTAATGAGCATGTTTAATCCACTTGGAAACTTCCTTCAAACCTAAAATGTTTTCTGACAAGGTTTTGGCAGTGAAGGAAACCGATCGAGAATCTGAGACCTATTTAAAGAAACCTAATAATGGTTAAATGGTATCCAACCACATTTTAAAATGCCAGAGGGAAAAGGATTTCCTGCTCTATCACACTACATATTTATCATGGGATACCTCAAATAGGCTCGTACATCTCGAGCCAAACACAGGAACGAAAGAAGTCTCTTGAGGCAAGATTTCAATCATATACAATGTGGCTTCTGGTAAAGAAGAGCAAGACTCAGAAGGGCAGTTACGCTTATGTTAAGATCTTGTATCACTCATTGGCTGGCTGGAACCGTAGACGGCCGTTTGCCAACTGCATGCAAACAGCTGCACAAAATTGTTAGCGTAACAGAAATCACTGGCTAAATTTGTGGTCAGAACCCTACCCGAGATCACGGTGACCTAACTTAGCATTCAGCGGCTGACAGGAGTTTCTTAGTTTGACTAAAAAAACTGAAAAAATTGGATGGTTTTCAATATCAACTAAAGCTGCAGCAAACTATCCCCTAAATTTTATTTTCCCCATTCATGGGGTTATGGTTGGCAGAAAACTTTCCAAAAGTTGAATCAGAGGTGCAGAACTATTTTATAATAATGTAGTACCCTCATGAATAAGGTACAATAATATTTAGTAGGTCTATAAGAATGATAAAATGATGTAATTTTGGAACTGCTAAAGTTGCTTCATGACGCGATGGTCAGGATCAGGTGGTGCATGCTCCTTCTAGATGAAGACATAGTCTGACCTGCCAACAACAGCAGAAATAGTACAAGCCCTATGCCAAGAAGAAGTGTTGCCCTCTGGGTAGTACTGAGAAGTGAGTCGTGTGTTCAAGCTCAGGTGTGTCAGATCTAACTAAACTCTGAACATTTCCACTCCTCTGAACTGCTGATCAGCCTGGGGATGAATCAAAGGCAATCAGCAGCTTCAAAAGGAGCTTATTACTGATGCCAGAACTGGAAGCTAAAGGATGGGTGTGGATAAATGAAAGAAGTAAACCAATGAAACAAAAACACACCAATTCCCTCTGTTCTGGTGTGAAACAGCCACATTATTAGGCTCATTAGAGAAAAAGATATTGCCAGAGGGATTCCCCCCGTGTAACAGATGCAGCCCATAATAAGCACACATGACAGGCTAATAATAATGCACTGGATGTAATTTAGTCTAATTCTCATTAGAAAGAGAGTAGGAGAGAACTCCCGTATCAACAAAACAACAGTTACAGAGGACACACGCACACATGAACGAACTCACGGAAACTAACTGTGGTCAATACTGAAAATTAGTCTTATACGAGGAGAGTAAGGCGCAAACCCAGATGCGCTAGAACTAGGTTTGATCTGATGTTAGACTCATTAGGTACAGTGCTTACTCTCCCACTAAGATGCAAATCCAGTTTAAAGCTGGAAAAGCAAGATGATCAAAGAGCAGATGTTGCAAAGACCGCCTTCTGGCTGAGATTTATGATCTAATCAACACACCTGTTCCATCAACAGCACTGTAAAGGCCCTAAGAAAAACAACTTTGGCTTTTACATGAATGCAATTAACCACAGCATATCCAGAAGTTAGGGTTAGCACTAAAGACAGCTGGAAAGAGCAGTGTATAATCCATGAAGACACCTGTCCAATAAAAGATACAAATCACTAAGAAGGCTTAAAAACATTATTCCCTTTGTTTACTCTTAATACACAGACTATAGTCTTTCAAAATTGGGGTCACCAGAAATGTGAAAACTAACTTAATATTCAAATAATACTTGCTCCCAGAAGGACTCCATTGCACATATTATAACATAATTTGGTATCTATTAAAAATATAAAATATAGAAATCAAAAATGAAAAAATGACTGGTCAGTGGTCTATTTAAACTATAGCCTGTGTGATAAACCCATGTTTATAGTCATATCTCTTCCTGCAGTGGGTGAGCAGAGAAATTGCTCTGAAGGTAATGCCTCTCCTCCAATTCATCAGCAGTCAGGGGATTAGAGCTGTTATATTACCAAAAAGCTTACGATCTTACGGCCAACGGGTGGATTAAACACTTCTCATAAAATGAAGACAGGAGAAGCAAACCCTCTGACAGGGCCATTACAACCCCCCTACTGCCACAGTGCACACATACAAACAGCACTAGCAAAATACTGCAGTCACTCTTGCACTTATCTAAACCAAATGTGATGCAACGCAATGTGGCGACTACCAATGGGAATGAAGACTGGATATAGGCTGGATACAGCCAGCTTGCATCCATCAGCACAGAGACTGCGACCTCCACTGATTTAATCTCTATCAGTGTGAACAGGGCTTTATGGGTGGAAAGAGGCTGATCATCAGATCGAGCTAGAGTTAGATGGAGCGTGTAAAACAAGACAGAATGACATCTGTAAGAATCTTGCATGGATGATTTGACAAGATTTGAGGCTTAAACTTAAAATCAGACCACACTGTCCCGTTTTAACACACCTAGTAGTATAACCATAGTACTGACTGACTAATGAGGAAGTACTCGTCACTAAATCTACCTGTGCTTCATTTATACAAAGTGCCTTGTTATGTAGCTTAGATCTGTAATATAAAATTAAGCTTTGTCTATAAAAAAATAAATAAAAAGAAGCAATAAATTCCTATTCAGCAAGGATGCATAAAATAGAGTTTATCAAACGCATTTCGGGAGGAGGGGGCGAAGGCAGTTAAGCTCTCCGCCTCCCTAATAATTCTATTATTTTGTTATCCTATCAGAAGCCTCAAACCACCCTATAAATACCCTCAATTCCTTCCTCTCCTCACTTCGATCACAGTATCCCGCCTCCTACCCCTTCTCCTTCCGGGGGGACACTTAGGATTGGGAATCGGCTGTCCGTCTCTTCCCTCTCTCGAGCCCTTAGGGCTGCCCACCCTAGGGCTCGGCTGCCCTCCCAATCCTGAGTCTCCTCCCTCAGCAGCACGCCAAATCAGCTTCGCTAAACAGTTAAGACAAAGATTTCCAGATTCCAGATTTCCTTTTGAACTTTCTATTTAAAGAATCCTGTCAGCAGTTTTCAGCACTGATAATAAGAAATGTTTATTTCCAAAATCAACAAAGTACAGTGATTTCAGAAGGATCATATGACACTGATGACTAGACTAACGGCTTGAATTAAGCTTTGCTATGAAAGAAATAAAATTCCGTATTACGATAAAAAGAAAAAATGTATATATTATTGTAACCTGTAATGATATTTCACACAATTACTGTATTTTTCATCAAATAAAAGTAGCATCGATCGGCAAAGCATTTTTAAGTATTTAAGTATACATTTTCAACATAACCTGTTGGATGCCAACAGGTTAGCAATTAACAGCATTGGTTCTTGTTTCTTACCCAACCCCGATCACCAGTAAACGTCTGACTGTGTCGTCATTGCGCTTTAAGCCACAGTTTCAGACCTCTGCTCCGGTTCATTTAGGGATCTGTTTCACAAAGTCATGCCTGAAACGGAGAAAACAGAAACAGCGATAAGTGCCTCCAGCTGAGCTGTGCAAACATAAAAATAAAAAAAAAATCACACTGAACCTATTTCACACACTGAAAGAAACTAAGAATAATATTTCCTTACATTTAGGAAACTTATAAACTTAAAAGGAGCTCACTAAAAAATATTTCCTTCAGCCCGAGGACTAAGTCATCACGGTGTGCTTATCTCTTCTGAGGTGGTGGCCCAATTTCAGATATCATCTATTAACACCAGCTAAGCCTGTTTACTGGTTGCCCGTTTGCATCGTTGATGGCATATTCCATTGCTGACAAACGCCTAATCGAAAACAGCTTTAAAGGCTTCCACAGGAGGAGTTATTCAAACCACAGATTAAATGTACTATCAAATATCATCCGATGGTGTTGGCGGTTGTCAGGAGTCGAACGAAAAGCTAAGGCAGTATTGTTTTAGGATGTTAAGATTAGATCAACTCTAAGCTAATTAGGCAGTTATCCATAAATGAAATCTGTCGTGAGTGCAAATGAAACTGGCACAGCACATTTGGCCTAGGCGTTAAGTACACTTCCACGTCAAGGAACACTGACTTACAGGCTTTAAATAGACCATAAATGATGGAGAAGAAACAAATACATATTAGTAATTGCATTCATGATGAATTTACAGGCTTGTCGACAGCCCGGTCGTTAATGTAGTGACGATCCATCAGCCGCAGTGTGTGGAGAGTGACTGCAACTCTTCACCCCACAATTAATCTCCACCATAACGGTCTTCCAGCACCCGAGGAAAAGCTTGTTAAATTAAAAACTGCAGTAAATCACACCGCAAAGAGGGTATTGATCTTTTTTATAAAATGGGAATATTGATGAAGCACTTAAATCAGGTATTTGCTGGTTTATAACATTCTGTCCGTATACAAGTCTCATTGACAAAGCTCCCATTCGTCACAATGTAACAATGTTACGCTGCATAAAAAAAGAATAGGAATGTTTTAACAGATAGATAGATCATTAATTATGCTTCAGCCAAGAAGAGCTTTAAAAGCCAACATAAGCAACACAATTTTTCATAAAATTTATTTAATGCCTTTCATTACACGTCGACCTAATAAAAAGTCACGGAGGCTGATCTTCAGGATGCCTGTCTGAGAGTCACAGCAGCACAATCTCAGCGTGTCAGTGCTAGTTAACACCTCATTTACGTGTGGCTGTCTACGGGGCATTGTCGGCAGTTACTATTAAAAGCCTCGTCTTTTATGCCTGCTTCTCACCCAAACCGCAAGATGAAATCCCAGCAATTTAGTAATTCCTTCAGGTCATACTCTACATATTCAGGCAGACAAAAGAAGCATGACATTAAATATTCATTTCAAATCACCCCAGTGACCATCAAGTATCAATGTGAACTTGAGCAAAGCTCATTGTGCTGGATTACTTTTTCTCAAGCTACTGATGCAAAGTCCAATAAGCGAACTGATCAGCCTTTTAAGCCTGATCTTTAGAAAGTTCATAAAATCAGTCTGAAAAATTAGGCTAGTGCAAATGCCAAAGTTTTCAGTGAATAACAACTTTTTTTAGCCAATTTCTCAGACAAAACCATGAAATGACTTTGTAACATTAAGAAAATGCATTTATATATAAACAGTGTTCAAGGCACATACATGGAGCTCGTCGAATATGGTAGAGAAGATCAAACATTTTTGTTTGACACACGTGTCAAGAAAATATAATAAATCTTACACGTTTACCATATTTGATGAGCTCTATGTATACATTCGCCAATGTTCATGAATTTATAAACATTTTCGGGTTTAGCCATTCCTTTAAGGGGTCTTACACAACTCTAACACAGTCCACAGTATACACAAACGTGTATAGCATTTGTGTTTCCCAAGATATGAAGGGGCAAATAAAAAAAAATAAAAAAAAAGTGAATGATGTATTTAAGTACAGGTTATCCACTGTGCCCATGTACTGCATCTAATGTTCTCCATACACAAAATAAGGACGTACTTTAACTAAAAGCCCCAGAGGGTTAGTTCATGTTCAGAGCACATGCCATATGCCTGAGAGAGAGGGACAGAGAGAGACAGACAGAGAGAGAGAGAGAGACAGACAGATAGAGAGAGAGAGAGAGAGAGACACTCCTCTTGTTAACGTGGCAGCTCCTTCAGGTCTCTTCTCAGACTGGAATGCGTGTATGAACCGAGGTCCTTCTAAACCCGTCCTCCATCACACGTCTGCATCCACACACATACACACTCTCATGAATAGAGGCAATTAAAAAGCTAATCGAATTAGTCTGAAACAAATCTCTAAAGAAGAAAGTGGAGTTTCAAAGACTAAGGGGAGAGGAGGAGATTTTGAAGTAGAGTTGAGATGGTGGGGCGGGGTGAAAAAAGAATTTTGAGGTTGAAGAGTTCATTCCCAACAAAACACAACAGTGAAGCGTTTTCAATTTTCCTTTTGTAGAGACAGAATAAACTAACACCAACACACCTCATGCTGCAATATGAAGGTAATTTCCCAAACACAATATTACAGACTCAAATCATATTTCTTACACCCTCATCAGACATAGAGAGGGAGAAATTACACTGAATATAAAAACAATGGCCACACACATCTACTCTACAAAAGCAACTGTAATGTTCTTGAGAACAAGGACATATCCAGGAGTCCTTGTTGAGTACGCTCACAATGTGCACAAGTGTGGAATCCATTAAGAGCGAGAGTAACGAGAGTCAGCACATGGCCACATTCACAGGAAATCATCTCACACTTCATCTCCCCGGCTCTGCGTTCGAGAGTAATGGAGGTTTCAGCTTCGTATGATAGAAAGAATGAAAGCAGGAAGGTGGGAGAGTGGCAGAAAGAAGCCGACAAAGGTGCGGTGGATAAAATATGGCCAGTTATCGGTCATGCACTTGAAAGCCCCCCGCTCTTAACTTACTGCGGGCTGGCAGATTCAGTACCTGTGGGGATGGATTGGACAAGAACATCTTAATATCATATTCGGAGGATTCTGGAAGCACTCAGGCTTGTCTGAAAAACTGAACAAATGCTGTCGAAAACAGTTAGAGGCTGAACCCTCTTTGAAGACTTGCTTTATTTCATACTGAGAGAGCCAAAACAACAGCAACAAAAGCAACATCAAGTGTCTCAAAAAGGAGAAAGACCTCTTTGTTTGACCCTGTGGACACATAACCAGGGCCCCAGCATATTTTGTGGCCCTATAAATGGCCCGTGTGATCCTGCAGCCCCTCCTCCAGTCAGGCCCTTTGCAGTGGAAATGCGACCCTCACCGTCACAGTGGATTATGGGAACAAAGAGAAGCAGGGAGTTTGAGTGTCGCAGTAGGGGAGATGTGTGAGGCCTGTCATAGTCTCTCAGGGACATGCTACTCATCTGTAAAATTCCTATGGCTCTTGAAGAGGCTTTGCATACATTCTCCCCATATCTCTACACTGCCTCCTGGGATTCTCAGTCTCATCTCATAGTCTTTTTTGGGGTGCAAAATTAACTTTTTGCCACACATGCTAGGTGGGTAACCGGCTATGAAATGCATCTTACCAGCCATGAAACTGTATTTTGCATTGTTTTACCTAACAACATCATTCAAAAGTCAGTAGGATTCTTTTGAAACAAAATTAACACTTTGCACTCAGCAAGAATACATAAAATTAGGGGTGGGTGATATACCGGTAGACACGGTTAACCGGTAGAAATTTGTCAACCGATAGAGATTTTGGTCTACCGTCTTAACCGCAATTGAGATCACGTGACGTTGCATGTTATGTAACCACGCAATACACATTCACGTTGACAATGGAAGACGGTGCAGCAGTGTGGAAGGCAGACGGGCTCAAACAGAAAGCATACTTTAAACAGAACGCGTGAAATTTGAAATATTTTGAACGTCATCTTTTTCCAACTTTTCCTTCATCTCAAATCCAAGCATCCAAACGAATATGTCCAAAGTCAAAAACAAGTGAAGATAAGGAACAGGAAAAAAAAAAAACAGAAGCTTTACAGAGCTGGTATACCGTCAGGCACTATGTTAGTACCTGTTGTTCTGAGAAAAAACAACAACAAAACAAAAAACATTAAACTTAAAACGCATTGCAGTACACAGTATGGTTGTTTTTTACTTAAAGTAATGCTGCAACTCATAGTTTAAATAAAAGTACATTATATAAAACAGTTTCTTTGTGTTTGAGTTTTTATTTATGCATTTTCAGATACAAATTGCTATATCGATTCATGATTTTGGTTATATCGCCCACCCCTACATCAAATTGATAAAAAGTGACAGTAAGGACATTTATAATATTATAAAAATTGTAAAAGTATTTTAAATTGTAAAAGTATTTTAAAACACACACACACACACACATATATACACGTATATGTAGATACATTACCGATCCTCCGCCTCGCCGCAGCAGCAGCACCGAGTTCGCGAAAAATACACTTAATCTATGGCGGCAAATCTATGCCATTAATAAGCGAGCGCACCACTGATGCTGGCGAGCGCGGTAAATCATTTCAAGTACTCCTCTCTCACCTGCTCGCGTGAACACTGTTTTGTCAGTCATGGGGCGGGGCTCAATCGTCACCTACAACGACGATATCATCGTCCAATGCGATGTTTCACATTAGACATTGTACGATGCCAAATTGGTCAACATCGCCCAACCCTAACATACATACATACATACATATTTTACTATATTACTTTAATCAAATAAATGCAAAAATAAAACACAAAACGCTTTGAACACATTTTACACAAAATACTGACCCCCAAATCTTTTACCTGTGCTGTATATACAGCTAGATTATTTTTGTCATTTTCAACTAAATTAAATTATGTTAACCAGCTAACATTATCAACAAAATCAGGATAATTTGCAACAACAGAACAACGGAGAATACATAATCACACAGAAGTTCAAAAAGCATAAAAAAAGCTATTTTCAATGGCAGTGTAGCACTGGTCTGAAAGTAATGTTCTGTTAACTGGCCTAAAATGTTGCAACACTGAACTCAGTTCATCGCTCTTAAACCATGTAATGTAGCAGTTTTTAATAGCATTACCAGACAACTCAGTTAAGTCAATTCATACTCACATTTGGCAATTGGCAAGTGTTAAATTTGGATCTTGGCCTTACTCACTCTCGTTATCTCCATATGAACAGAGACGAAAGATCCTCACTCTGAATCGAAGACCTGAGACGCCTTAGCAGCTGCTTCATAAATGCTTCCCTGCCGAGTGTCTCTACCTAAAGATATCTCATGATTTCCAGCAGCTCTCTTTCCCACAACCTTCCCCTCTCTCTTATTCATTCATTGCTCTCTTCTGCAAGGCTTTATGATAGAGGCTATAACTTAGTTTCTCATAATGGTGATCTCTCTTTCCTCTCATCATCTAATCTCAGAGCCCTGTGAGAGTTAGGAATGGTAAATTAGGAAGGTTCAAGTGAGAAAAAGTGTGGCATAGAAAGCAATCGAAATGTATTTTCCCTTTCATTTCTTGACATCTTGCACCAACGTCACACTACCAAGTTCAGTTGAAGTACAAATCAATTCGAAGCAGAAGCTATATTACAAGAGACCTTTTCAACAGCAGTACTGTGAACTGAACACCCGAGGCATTCTCCGGAAATCTTTTGCCGTGCATACAAGTCCATCCAAATAACAGCCTTGAAAAAAGCTCTCTTGGAGTGCTTAAGAGCAGATATCGCTCTAAGGAAGCTTAAAGTATACTCACACCAAAAGCAAATGTGAATCATTGACAGCTCTTCACATATCAACAATATTTTTTACAAGCTTGTTATAGAGGTTTCTTTGACTATGGGCAGTACTGGCCCAGAGGACTTTTAGAAAATAAACTTTCCGAAAGCAAACTTTTCACACTTTCAGCATTAATTTAAAATGTACCTCTTTTCTAAATGCACCTCACTGTAAACAATTAATCTGTGCATGTTTACCAGACTTCTCTCTGCTGACACATGCTGGACTCCAGTGATTTATTCACTTTAAACCCATTCTTACAATTAACTGCAAGCTCGTATTCAGCTGATCTGCCTCCACCCAAGTGACAACTGATGGATACTGATGGACTTGGATATACATCACCACAAGGAAAGAAAGTCTTCTGCTACTTTAATCTCAACTTTATTATCTTATTATCTACGGACAATGCCCAGCAATGAACAAACATACATCAAACGAGGCAATTCTAACTGATTGTAGTGTTAAACATCCTTTGGAAATTTTATATTATACATATATATTTTTTTTTTTATAAAATTCCTAACCTCTTATCTAGGGCTAATTATTTATATAATTATTTAGATTTATTATAACTCTTTCAGCATAATTTAACAAAATTGCAAAACAAAACTATCAAGAATAAAAAAAAAAAAAAAGTTGAAAAATGTTAATAAAAATCAACCCCTTTGACATTAAAGAAATATTCATATACTGTACATATAAACTCTCTGAATACAACTGCTAAGCAACCTGTCGCAGATTCAAGCTCTGGACTGTAAGCACAATCCAGGAGAGATTGGTTCCATCAGAGTCACCAAAGCCCTGCAAATTAAAAAAGAAAGAAATTCTTTTTTAACTCCAGGCTAGACGCACTGCACTTCTCCTGATGCACAAAACAGCCTTAAATCATACACAATAAACAGCTGCAGTGAGTGTGAGGCTGAATCTTCAAAGTTCAGCCTCAGGAGAATGCCTCAGTCTCCCTTCACAACCAAGACAAAACAAACAGACGCTCGGTCAGACGGCCGTGGGCTCGTGCCTGACTACGGGGGTATGTGTGCGATTATTCACTGATGACGAGTTCAGATGGGCTAATGCTTCAGTGACGGCACAGAGCAAACCCACTCGCAGCCCACCAGCCCAAGCCGAGTGTTACTCATGGCAGCCTTCTGCTGATTACAGAGAAACAATCCCGAAAACACACAGAGGCACAGGTGCATCTCGCAACCTCTGCCCTCATGTCAGTCCTGAGAGCGGCAGTGCATCTTCCGGCTGTCTGTGAAGAGATAAGCACCGCATTCTCTGCACCTTGTTTGCTTATGAAAGGAACTCGCATGGAATATTTATCAGCTGATGCTCGAAATCAAAAGCCTTTGAGCGAAGAGTGCTTCAAAGAGCCATATCACAGCATCTCCGCAAGGGTGATATCATGGCAAGGACAAAGTGCAGTGCAGCAGAGAAGAGCGTCTGAGGAGCAGACAGATTATTCATCCATATCTGAACTTTGCAAGTGCAAGGCATTATTTACTAATCAAAGGCTTCGTCTTCATATCAGCCTTTATAATTCATACTCCATGAAAAGAGACTGTCACAGTGGGGGGGAGGGGAATCAAAGACAGAAAGAGCGAGACTAGGGGATGGAAGAAGCTCTTTCATAGATATAGATGATGATGATCTTCGGCGAGCATCTGGAATCAAGTCTTCTCATCAGTCTCTCCTGAGGTCTTTTCAGTGCAGAAAATGGATGTTACCGAGCCTGGGGGCTGACACAACACAAAACAAACGCTTGAAACAAAATCCCACAAGCAGAACTGTCTAAAATTCCTACTCTTGTCATGGTGAAAAAGTGTCTCTGCACAGAGGCTGCAAACGACAGCTGGAAGTGTTCTTGCATGTCTGTACTGTTGCTGTGTTTCTTAATGCTTAATTTCTATGCAAAAGGCAGCACACACAGAGCTGGTGAGAAGGTGTAGGACAATCTACCAATATTCTGGATACCAAAATATAAAAAAAGGGCCTTAGGCTATTTACACAACAATGATGTAGTCAAAAACTGAAGTTATTCTCTTTGTTTTATGAATATACAACGTTGTCAGAACGATTCGAGTTTACACATTTCTGAAAATGGCAAACATACTGAATTACGTATGCCAGGGCAGTAGCTGGGGCTGTCACCTTGTTAGTAAACAGTACCTGTAGGGATGTGACGATTATATGATGTATATGATGCGTCTCAAACTCTTGAGCTGCAACAACAGCACCGTGCCATTGGTGTGTTTGTTTGTTCACGCTTGCCTTTAAAAACTGACCCGTACTGCACATGACATCACGGTTTTCAAAGATTCCCGTATTGGGTATTTACAAGGAAATGATAATGGTGGTGTTTTACAAAAACGTACACTTCAAAAATAGGTATTTTCTGTCCCGAAAATGCTGTTGACATGTAAACGTTTAAGCAAGATGCATTAAAAGTTTCCTGTTTTTGGCTAAAAACGTTGTTGTGTCCACACACTGTCACGAAAGGCTAGCATTGTGAAACAATCGCTGTCATTTCTGATTCGCTACAATTATTTCACAATGTCTGGGACAGGTGAAAATCGTGAAGTGTGTTTAGGGCTTCAGTTGGAAAATATCAAGCGTTTCATTAATGGTCAGCAATATTTATAGACAAACGTCAAGTTTAAATTAACGCTGTGTTGGATTAGCATGACAACTGGCCCACATTCATAGGTGCAAAACATATTTATGTACATATGAATGTTTGGGGATGTGAATCTTAAAACATGAGATAAGTTCAAAGTTCAAAGCTTTGTTTGCAAAAGAAATAACTGGTTAGCTGCCAAATGTTACATTGCAACATTTGGATTGTTGTTGAATTAGAGAAGTATATGTGCCCATAAATTTTCATAAAGCCATACTATGTGCTCTTGTTTTTGAGCGCAGTTTGAAAGTTGTACAGAAATAGCCATGCTTTCTTTTCAGCTATTGTCATCATACGCAACAAGTAATTTGAATAATATACCTATTCACGAGTTTGCGCTTCCTCACCGTAGCGAATGTAATAATAAAAGCATGTTTGGCGTGCTGTCCAGGGGCGAGCCGGGAGCTCGACGGGAGCTCGCCCTAGTGTAATGAACCCTAGCGAGGGCAGAGCTCGGCGTCCGGATCGAACCCCGCATGCCCCCCTTTTGAGGATATGAACGGCGGAGAAGGGATGCTTGTAACAAATACAGAAGGAAAGGAAGTAGGTTTATTTACAATGCGAGTGATAGAACCGGATAGGCTGATGAGTGGTAATGATATGATTGATAATGTGGCGCCGGCTGTGTCTGATTATTCATTCACGCTCCTCCTAAAACTACGTTTAGCAACATCACTAAAATGAAATAAATTAAATAAAATGAAAATGTGTGCAAGATTAGGCTATTTAAATAAATAAATAAATAAGGACAAGTTAAATAAATAAATACACCAGTGGCCTGTTCCATAAAACAAGTTTACCAAATAAGCCAGGCTTATTTCAGTTATTCTGACTTATTTTGTAAAAACAAAATCTACTGACAATAAGCCAGACTAACCAAAATAATTCTGTCTTGTACTATAATCTTGTTTTATGGAACAGCCCCCTGGACTATGAATAAATATTTAATTTTACTGAAAAGGTCATAATAGAGGGTCCTATGATCATGAGCCTAAATTAATCTGCCTCATAATTAACATGTTATACAAAGTGGACCAGCACTGATTTAAAAAAAGTGTTTACTGGTCAGTACTGGCAGTAAATTACTACAGAACACATTTTATAGACAAAACAAAAGGCAAATAAAAAAGGTGGAAAGAGGATTTATATAACTGCACATTAATATGAGGCATTGCAAGAACTCACACATTCAGAAACAAAAAACACAAACAATGTTGAGTAGAATTTCTTATAATAGGTTCACAGTAGTTTTATTACAATTTTCAATTTCCTTCTACAGCTATATAAATCATCTTAAATCATTCCCAGAGGTAAGATGAATGTATCACTAAAATCATCCCTAATTCTCATCTAATCTGCAATGCCATAAGAAAGAGGAAAATGAAATGACAGCGCAGTTTCTTAAGTTTCTTAGCAGATGCAGAATCGGGAATGAGTTAACAGACAGACGTTCAGAGGACCGCCACGGCTCGATTAGCCAAGCTTATCTAACAGTGACAAAAAGAGAAACTACTGAACAAAGAAAGTCTTTTGTGATGGATAAGATGGAGTGCGTGACAGAGGGTGACATTTAGGAATTAACTTTAATCCCAAAGCAGGGACTTGCAACACTTTTCGGAGCTTTTTCCAGTGTTTTTAGAGCTTGCTCAAACAACCATTATGACAAGTCTACTCAGTGACATTAATTAGAGACGACAAACCAGCAAACAAAACAGAGTTAAACAGTGCTGACACATCAGAGTGTGAGTCTATATAAAGCTTTTGGTATGCATTCAGACAGCAGCATATGGCAAGTTCTCCCAGGCCAAAAATGAGTGACTGTGACAGGAAAAAAAAAAAAAAAAATCATCATAATGCTATATCTGCAACGTACTACCATGTTCTCAAACTTTCTCAAAAAAACAAAACACTAACCAGAGAAATTAAAAGCTATTTTACACTCATGAATGTAGTTCCATGACACCAATGTTCGCAAGATTAGCATAACACATTCTCACCAAAAAAAAGAGATTAATTGTAGGGATGCACAAATAATCATCAGCCGATATGTAATGCGTGTTTTGCTTCTCTTTGCCTTTATCGTTACAGCTGTAGTATAGACTGCTTGAATATTGAGAACACTTTTTAGAACTATCTTTATCGTTATCTTTATAGGTGTGAAAAGGCCTTTAAGTGAAAGCAAACAGCTGAGAAAGAAAACAGCTCTCTGGGCAGCTCTTAAAGTTACAGCAGTCTAATATTCCTGTCATTTCTGTTAATCAAACAACAAAAGAGAAAAATAATATAGCATTGCTCTTGACTAAATCACTTTTGTAACTTTAATAAGAAGAAATAAATATTTGACTTACACAGTGAAGAAACCGTTATTATACATTTGATTACTTTATACAATGGATGTAGCATTTCTATTGTAGTTTTATGTCCCATTGCTTGTAATTAGTTTCTTATTTAAATCGCTGACTCTTTACTTGTATTTAAAGATCTTGAGTTTTGTTGCTGCTTTTTTTCTTCATGTATGTTTTTTGTGATATCGGCATTGGTTAATTATGAAATGTCTAATTTACAAATTTTTGATATCATAATGATAAAGCAAAAACTACTATATTGTGATATATATGGTTACCGTGAAATAAAATGACTCCTATTGTTATATAAGATTTTGGTCATACTCACCCCTAAATCAAGTCACAGTAAATTAACAATTCACTTGAATGCAAGTACTGTAAATTCCAGCTCCAACAACTAGTCTAAAATTATCACTCGGGCATCATTAAAGGTAAAATAAGTCTTGATATTAACAAGAGATCACACAAAACATTCATCAATATTCATAAAGTAGAACGCAGTTTCTTCATCTGTTTGTCTCTGGAGCAGCAATGAGCTAAACAATAATAAAAGGTCATTTTGATTCTTCTCCACCACGCTTATATATATTTATATATTTTTTTATATATATA
>JAUMHI010000043.1:11435318-11447127 GCA_032359435.1 Enteromius unitaeniatus | reverse complement strand
GCCTGCTTGGCAGAAAATACAGTGCATTTCATTTAATTCATTGTCATGTGCGTTCGTTCCTGTTGGTGTTGTCAATCATGGCAACCTGAGTGTGCGTCAAGTCTGAGAAGGAGGGCCCGCGTGAAAAACCCCTCTCCAGTATTTAGAATTTTGACTGCAATACCTAGTTCAACCACTCAGTGTCAATCCTACATACTGTACCTTTAAGCCTTAACCTGCATCCATCAGATGCCTCTGTATACTATTGGACGAATCTTCAACCAATCAGACCACTCATTCTGATGACGTATGCATAGCGACGGAACTTGAAGACACTTTGCTTTGCATATATTATTACCTCTTTGTATGTAAAATGATTTTTATGGTACTTTGATCTTGGAGAGAAAAGAAGACACCGTAACCAATTGTAACTAGCTTCATTAAAGCAGTAGGAAAATGTCTTTACTTTAATTACTGCTGTCATGAAAATTTCTCAAAACAGCTGCAACAGCAAAGTCGAACGATTGTTGCTGCTCGCTACACGCTATGTTTAAAAGCTGGTATGGTCGCAGAACTGCTGCGTCATCTCGTTTCTCATTGGTTCCCATTTTTTGGGGAATCTGAAATGCTAAAACGGCAGCTTGGCCAGACTACCTTTGCTCACGAAATGAATGTAGCATCAAAGGAAGTATGGGCGGGCCCAGGCTAGGAACACACTATAATTAATCAGATTAATAATTTTTGTGTGTGTAGTTAACATACTAACACATTTTATTTCATACAAATATTTTACTATGACAATAAATTTGGCAAATCTAGCTTTTACACATAACTTTGTTCTTTCAGAATACAGTTGTGGCTCAGCACATTAGATCCATGCTTTCAGGCATTCCAGACAATAGCTACAGCTGGCTTTCAGTTAGTTTGGAACGTCCTGTTGGTCTGCAGAGAGAGTGAGGGGGGCTGACAGCTGATTGATTTCAGGGTTGCTGTGTGTGCTTGCTGCAATCCTTTGTTGTCTTTTATTGTTGTTGACCTCCAAGCATATAAAAGATTCATGCGGACTGCTTACTGTGTTTGTTAATGTACTTCAACGCGCTGCATCATCCAGCCAGAGAATATCAGCACCCCCTTCATAAATATTTACTACGCCTGGCCTCTTCTTCCTTTTGCCTCCCTCTTCTCTGTATTTCTTTGCTTATTGGTGTCACACTGTTCTTGAGATCTCGCCACCATGAGGAGGCCAAAGTGACACTGGCTGACAACATGACAATCTGAGAGGATGTAATGATGACAGAATGGAAAAGAATGTTTATTTTTAGTAATGGATGGGTATTTCTTATAAGTACTTCATACTGATCATTTCCAAAGCATATACTCGAAATAACACCCAACACGCTAATTTGTCAATGAAAAAGAAATAAGTATAGGCATATGTGTGCCTATGTTTGCAAAAATCCTAAAAGAAAAGCGAGCAGGTACAACAGATGTGGGTCACCGCTTGCTGCACTCAATCAAAACTGACAACAACAAACTCTTATGTCAATGTTCTCTTTGTCATCAAACCCATCACCTGATGTTACTGAAACACTTCATTCAGTGTATGTTGAGAGACATTCAAACTTCTGTACATATTTGCCAAAAATATAAGCCAAAATTAAGAATTTATTTCATTTTTAATATCTGTAATGTAAATACAGCTAATTTTACAGTAAATTACAGTAAAAATTTAACCGATCCAAGTACACACACACACACACACACAGCAGTGGGCAGCCTTGCTCAAGGGTCTCACCTCAGTCGTGGTATTGAAGGTGGAGCCAGACCTGGGACTCCAAACCACAACCTTTGGTTACAAGTCCAACTCCCTATCCATTAGGCCATGACTGCCCCGTAAAATAACATTTAGCTTGTCTTTGAATCATTATGTTCATAAGTTGTAAAATGCGCAGCTAAAACAGAACCCATAAACTGCAAATCATTGTCACTGCATTTTCATGGTGAATTCTTAGCAAACACAGCTGTCAGATTTTTTTATAGCCTCCATTTAACAGGATTGGGGTTTTTTGGGGTTATTTTACTGTAAAAATAAACATTTTATCACTACAATACTATAAAACCCCTGCTATAAAACAGAAATGCATCAGGACTTTGTAGATCTTTTTTCTGCTGCTCATCCTATAGAGTTTCTTTCTGAATGTCAGTGTGTGGTTGTTTATATCTGCTGCATGTTAAGCAGATGTTCATTCCTCTCCTGGGTGACACACAGAAAGACTGAGAGAAAAAGAGAGGTTTGGGGGTGAGGGAGCTTGTGAAGACGGTGGCAACGGGACACAACTGCTCATCAAATTTCCATCTTCTTCTCATCCCTCCCCCTACAAGCACATACTCATTAAATCCTCTCCTCAGTGTCTATACGTCTGACAGCTCGGCTGTCTATCTATTCTGCTTTCTTACTCTCATCATGAGCTCCCCTCCCAAGCCTTTTCAAAAATCCATCTATTATATTGCTCAGTCTGCCATCAGCTCTCTGTTACTTTCTTCTTTCTGTGTCTCAAGAGCAGGGCACGATGAGTGACAAATTCTCTGCTTATATATACAACATGCAAATGCACTCTAGTTTGTCTCTGAAGTGTCACAGAACCTCTAAGGTGGGTGGAACAAACAGCTGTGTGTGTTTCCAGCCTACAGAGTAGTCTTCATTTAACATTTTATGGACAGGCCAAATGTATTGATTTACTTGTGGAATATTAATAGAACGTTAATAACCCAATAATTACACTATAGTATGTGTTTTCAGCTTTGAAAATAAAGTTACGGCCGTAAGAAGTAGAAGAGCTTCATATCAACAAGCTAAACTTTCACATGAATATGCACAATATACATAAAGGTTTCCTTCACAATCTGTCACTGTCACAGTTGATCACTTTTGTGGCTCATTATTTCTTTGTAAACAAGCAAAAGTGAGGTTCTGGCTCATTATAATAAAATCATTGCAGACACTACCCTGCAAACGGTGTAAAGAGAATATCAAGTTGTCAGGTTCTAATTAACTTGCTTATAGAACAGCATGAGGCTTTATCACAAAATACCAGGAATTGGCCAAAAAAGAAATGAAAAGAGTGTATTAATGTACTACAATCACTTTTAAAAAGCATTTACATTTTGGCATAAATTGTTGCGTAAAATGAACATTCATATAAAATATTTATTATTTTTTAGATTTGGAATTGGACCCCCAAATTAATGTGGAATCAACAAGGAGTGCATTTTCCATAGTATTTAATTAAATGCAATAAATTACTAAGCCTGTATTGCTGTTATCAATACCTCTGTTAAATTGAACCAAAAACCAAATAGTATCAGCATATAATGTGAAGATATATCAACATTTTTAGCTCTACCAATGGAATAAGCGTAACACTGACTTACTGATATTGCTAGCCACAGGAAGGAGGAGAAAAAGCACTGGAGCCTCAGGAAGTAAACTGTTAAAATGCATTGAAGTGAAAACAGAAAGTATTTGAATAGTCCTATTTTTATAAGGTATATGTATGAACTTCTAGTAATTCATGGGGAAAGGGGCATTTTCAGAATATCTTGCACAATGTTTTTTTTGTTTTTTTTCCTCAAATGTTTGTCTCTATTGTAAGCTTGACACTATATACACAACATATATTGTTCTAGACAAGTATCTAAAACTCGGGTATACATTGGTGACCATTTATTCTGGTGTTCTCAGCAGCACAGTGCTCAAGGACACAATGACTGTCACTGTAAGTAAATCAGTTTGCCTATCATGAATCGTGAATCACACTTTCATGATAGTGAAGCCAGCCTATAAAGGACAAGGGAGCAATTGGAAACAAGCCAGGTTGTAAACCTGCGAGAAAAAAAAAAAAAAGAGTTTGAGCTCACTGCAGGGAGAAACTTTAGTACACTTTTAGAGGAAAGTGCTGATTTAATGCTGTATAGGATGGTTTGTACTGTTAGTAGTTGAAATCACCTTTTCCTTTGTTCTATGATTGTGATTCTATGATTGTGTTCAGCCTTGGGTTATCCTCTTTATAAGCTTGTGCTGGCCTCTGTTTAAACATGAATCGTTAGATTTAAAAAGGTTCTCCATCGATAAAAATCAGTCCATCAACTTTATCACTTGATAACTGAATAGCAGGAGCCGCACTTACAATATCTCATGCTGTCTGGCAGATTTCCATTTATAGAACCCAAAGTTACTGTCTGTCTGGTTCATGTCCTTCTGGCACCAGTGTGGCGTATTGCAGACAGTAAATATACAATTATGAATCCACTGCTGCACTACAATGTGATTATCTACAAGCTGGAGGATGGAGTCATACACATAATACGAATAAAGTGAGAGATATTAGGAAAGAGAATAGAGTTAGAGAGAGAGAGAGAGAGAGAGAGAGAAAGATTTGGACAAAAAAGAAATAAATCCAGAGGATTTAGTATGATACACAGACAGCAGACTGAGCACTTTCAAAACTGAAAGATCATAAATAAAATCAGTCAGATAAAACCATTTTGAGGTTAATTTATCCAATTTTGTGTCTCTTAAAAATAATAATCTATGAAATATATATATATAAATTATTTAATATAAAATTACAGTTTTGTTGTTAAGTTAAAACATTGGGTAATGTAACAATGGAGTCAGAGGTGTGCAGATCCATTCGCATTATTCATAATCATCATAAAACATCAGAGACAGTTCAGAAACATAAACAATACCAGGCAATGATCGGGGCTGGTGGCAAACAGGCAAGGTCGACAAATCCAGGCAGTGGAATCAAAGGGTAGGCAGCGAGACAAACAGGAAGCAGTCCTAGGTCAAACACGGGAAAATCTGGGTTCAAGGGAAATGCTCAGAAATGTTTGCAGGAGCAAAAACAAGACTTTGCAAAGAGTCTCTGAACTAGTCTTATATACTGGAGGGAAAGGGAGTGGTGATGAGGATCAGGTGCAGGTGATCAGCCTCAGGCACAAGGTTGTATGGGAAATGCAGTCCGGGTAGAGGTGTGACTATGGATGGGAGGTGACCTCTAGTGGTTATGGGTGGAATTTCAGGAACCAGATCGTGACAGGTAGGATGATACCCCTGAAATTGTCACAGAAGGCCATGTACATGTAATGTAGTTACTGGAGCTATTATTGTACATTTCAGACGTCTTTGATTCTCCTTAAAACTTGCTGGCTAATTGAATGAAATGATTACATTTTCACACTTTGCTATTATGATACATATTAAAATAAAATACGAGCAATTAAATATGTCTGGATATATAAATTTATTTTTCCATTCCGTAACAGTCGATGGTAGACTTCTTGCCCCAGTTGGTGGTAAGTACCATTTTACCCTGTATGTGTATTTTATTTATTATCTGAAAAGTACATAGAGGCAAAAAGTAGGTCTGATGCACCACAGCAGTGAAGACACAAGACACTGGGGAATCCTACAAAATGATGTGCAAGCAATCTGAGTGAAAGAGTAATTGTGTAGATCAGTCTTGTATGGTTATTAGACACAGAGAGCCATCACAGCTCTCTCCTCCGGCCTCTCTCCAGCAGATGAATGACAACTCTCACTAATAGATCACTAGTGGCTTGGTCAAGAAAGCGGATACAGTTCAAGTCTTAAGAGCTAAACAAAGAGCAGAAAATGTTGTATTGTTAATACCTAAAAGGAATATACAATGTATACTCATTGCATGTGGTGTGTATTTCATACATGAATCATGAACATCAAACAAATAATAAGCAAAAAGCAAGAAGGCAAAGAAGGAGTGTGAGAAGGTTTCTTTTTTTGTTTGTTTGTCTAATGTTATTGTTACGTGTCTGTCTAGTCTTAGTTTAGTTTTCTTGTCTCCTTGTGTTTATTTTGGTTCTGCCCCACATGTATGCCCTTATATGGTTCCTGTGTTTGTATGTGATTTTTAGTTGATTCATTTCCACCCGTGTTTCCTAGCTGTCCCCAATGTGGTCATTAGTCCTTTGTGTACAAATACCCTGTCTTTTGAGTTTCTAGTTTGTCGGTCAATGTTAAGTGTTACACTCCTCGTTCCAACTTTAGTTTTTCTGTGTTGTAAATAAAAGACGTTTTGTTACTGGAAGCTCCACGACTCCTGCTCACTCCTTTGCCTTTTTTTTAATTAACAAACACGTTTTGTCTTTTGCTAGTTTCCACAACCTAAATTGTTTTGCACCATTCTTGTTGTTGCTTTGTATGCCACTTTGTAAGCTGCTTGCTTTGTATGCCATGCCAATAAAACACATTAAAACTGAACAGTTAAAGAGAGAAAGCAGGAGGTAACATTTCAAATTTTGTGGGGGAAGAAGACAAGAACCGTTGAAGACAAAAAACATTTCATGATCCTGTTGGACAGAATCTTCATGAATGTTTGAGAAGAGAGCTGAGAGCCGCACTGTTAATGACACAGAACATAACCCTACAGGCATGCTTCTTTTTTTTTTTTTTACACATCTTGCATTGTCATCTCAGTCTAGCACTTTATTATGGCCATCTGTTCTTTTTTTCAATTGTGCACCACATAAGCACACAATAATACATTAAAGAAATTATCATGATAAAAAAACACAGACACATTTGTTTCATCTGTGCTCAAGACAAAAAACAAACAAACAAACAAAAAAGATGTGGGCATGTGCATGTCGCCCATAAGAATGACTCATGGAAAGTTTCTGAATCATTGCACTGCATCTTTGCTGTATGGTGATATTTGGTTCATGAAGCACAAAAAGCACCCCCCCTCCCCTTGCTAGTTAATAAAGCACTCGTTTTTAAGTAATGTAGGTTTCAGCCATTGGTTGCATAGAGGCTGTGCATCCACAACAGTTTCTAAAATCTAAATCATGGCCCTTCGAAGGCATGAAACTATCTCAGCCAATTGTTATGTTACTATGAGATGGCATAATTTGATTCAGCCACATGGTCTAGCATGCTTTTGTAGAACAGGATATCCATACCCTCTGAGTGGCTATCAAATTACAATCTCTGTCTTAGATCTGATCCTAGAGTCAATTAACATTAATAATGAATGCAGGGTTTTTTTTCCAGTTTGTTTCATCTGACAAACACCCCACCTTCCAAAACCACCTCCTCTTGGCCATCACTCCATCTTGATGTTGATGTCAGAGAGTGTTTGTTCAGTGCAGTAAAAAAGAGGTTGGTTTACACTAAGATGATTTAGTATGCACTCCTCTGTTGGTACAATGAAAATGTATGTAATTAAAAAAGTACAAAAGCTGTCAAATTGGGGGAAAACACTTGGAAATGCTACACTTCTGCATCATTCTCATTCACATTTGTATCACAACTCTACTTGCGGGCATAAATGCTAAGAACACAAGACACTAATGAAAACATGATTAAACGACCTTTAAATTAAACCCATTCTGTTTTCCTTTGATATTGTGGTAACTCTTGGTGTACAAGGATTTTAAATTAAAATATTTTCTCAAAGAGAGCACAGATACTTTTCAGAGCTTTAGATCTTATCAGTGAGTGAAAGTGACATCATTCCTGTAACTTAACACAATTCTCAGAAATAATTCCACCAATTTAAAGGCAAAATATGGTATGGTGACGCAAGTTGACGCAAGATTTAGGGACAAGAAAAAAAAAATTCAAATAATATTGTAGAATTAAGTAACTATCCAGGGCTTTTCTAAATAAAATTAATACTTTTTGAATGAACTTTTTAAATAAATTGTTATATTGTTATTGACTCTTACATATTGTAATACATAACAATTAGTAAATAATAATAAATAAATTAAATTAATAAAAAACATAACCGTTTGAAAAAAAAAGCTGAAAAAATAATGGCTTTATTTTTGTGGGGACATTAAATGTACCCCAAAATATACAATCCCATGTATAGCCTCTGATTTAATGAAAAATGTTCAAGTGTTTTTTATTCTAATAGACTGAAATTATTGTAATGATTCTCATTTTCTATCAATAAATTCCTGCGGGACTATTTAGCGAGACAGGCCTCACCAGCAATATTTTCCTTACGACCCTTAACTTGTTTTCTTAGACTGCCATCGTGTGGTCAAAGTACATTAATACAACTATGACTCAAAGTACAGTCAAAAGAAATGATTGGTTTATTTATAAGGTTTGAGCTCGTACTTGTAGGCTATGTATAATATAACAGCAAATCACGTTTACAGTCATCATGTCAATGACTAGCCTACATTTGTGTGCCAAAAAACTTCGACTACAAAACTAGGTATATGAAAATTACACTTTCCAGCATTCTACACGAGTCACATTTAGTGGATATTTAAGTTTCGTAAACGGCAGAGTTAGCAAGAGCGAAAAAAGATAGTGAAACTCTTCAGGAGATTGTGTCGATATGTTGTAATTAACTAGGAAACCAGAAGATGGCAGCACTATGCCATCAGTGTTATTACTGAAAAACAGTAATAGTTTGGTTTATTAGTAGTAATTGTTATTATTAGTAGGTTTATTTAAAAAAATAAATAATAATAAGACAATCAAATAAGACGATCTTAAATTGTATCAATAGAGAATGGCCATAATCAATTGGTCACTGAAAGGATGTGCTCCATTTGCTCAGACCCAAATACATAATCCTTTTCAGATTAATCCTCATAATAGGCCTAATAGTACTGAACAAGTTTCCTTAAGAAAGCGGCATTTATACATTTTGTGTGATTAAAAAAAAATATCAATGCATTTTCATGATCTGATTCTTTCCAGAAACCATGATCTAATGCATACGTTTTTTCGGCCTATGAAAGACTGTCATCTAGTGGTGTTTCAGTAGAATGCAACCTTTACACATGCTGACAAAGATAGTTATACAACCAACACATGGGTCAGCATTAGGTCCCTGTCTTTCACCCATATTTTTTGAATTCCTGTGTCCGGTGGACCTTAATTTATGAAAGTGAGCCTTAAAAAATCTAGTAAGTCACATAAAACAGGTCAGATTGGCGGCCTTGTGCTGTTAGATTTATTTATGAAAATGCATACCTCATCATATACCATTAACTTGTAATTGATACATGGAAATATTATTGAGACAATCATGTTTCTAAAGGCCAGTGTCACGACTCCATCATGAGGCCCCTTTCACAGAGTGTAAAACAGGATATTCTCCATGCAAATGTTTCACAAACAGTCCTACTTCAATTTTGCATGCATTCTCACAGCACTGGCTGTAAGCTGCCTTCTCCCGATGACATGCCTGCATGAGACAAAAGGGACAAGCTTCAAATCATAAAACAACTGTTGGTACAAAAGGCAGCTTCTCCTAATGTATGCCTAGGCAGCCCCTGGAATCATACATTTTGCACTGTACTGAATATTATTTACAAAGATATTCTTACTCAATGCTTTCTTAGCAAAAAGCAAAACATCAAACATCCACATAAATAAGCAGGGTTTAGCAGGTAACTAAGGCCTAAAAAGTTTGAGATCACTAATAAAATCATGCAGGATGTCTTTCACTCTAATCAAATCAACAAGCGCAGTGAATATTCAAATGTATAGTGAGAAATGTGTGAGATTCATATATGTGTATATATATATATATATATATATATATATATATGATAAACTGCAATATTTGCAATTATGTCAATCAAATAAGGTGTATTTTAGAGAAGTTTGTTAAATTTAACAAAATCAACTGCCGGACTAGGGGTCTGGTGAATCTTGTAAAGAAATGGCAGTATCCAGTGTGGCATACAGTTAGAGAAGTCTAGCTGACTAATTGCTGGACAACGAGTAAATCATTTGATTAAACTTGCTTTTCATTACATGAACTATGCATTACTCAAACCAAATGGCAAGAACCACACATTTGTGACATTATGATTCAGAAACAGAGGTTCTGTCCTATCGATTGCACTTTTAATTTCATTTTTGCATGCGCACTGCTGTGGTAAAAAAGAAAACTTGACACATGCTACGCCTCTGACGCCGCCTCACAAAAAAAAAACCTGATCTCGTGTAACGAATATAGCAATAAAACAAGAAAAGCATTGTTTTAAAGCAACACTGTCCAGGTTGATGTTTAAACGCGTCACGAGCTCATCCCCGCATCCCTCTTTTAGCATGATAGCAGATGGTGCAAAATGCTCATCAATCCATCTGCTCTCTTAAAATAACCCCGCGTTTTTTTTTTTCCCCCAAATGCCTTTTATTCAAATGTCCGACCCTTCTCGGCGGCGAGTCACATGATGCTCGCGGTCTTCACTGTCACTTTGAAAACGATAAAGTCTTCCGCGCAAGAAATAGTTTCCCGAAAGTGATTTCTGACTCGTGCGAGCAAACATGTTGGTGCACGTTCGCTCATTTTCTACGTTTTGTCCTGATGACGTTTCTCGCCTTTCACGCACAAAAAGTTAGCCGTCGGTGGTGTGAAAAGGAGCGTGTGTGTGCCACAAAGCGTGCGAATACGATTTGGCTCTGCGCACATCGTGCACGCACTCTGCAATGCAATCCACACACACAGTTGATGCAGTACTGCTAGCAAGGGCGTTCAGACAACGAGTGAGACACACCCAGAGGAAAAATGGTCTCAACTAATGCGCAAGTACAATCAAAAGGGCTTGAGAATAGCCCGCTTGCGCGGGTTGGAGTCAGTGGCCAGATCGAGAGAAGAAGATTTTTTTTTCCTGTTTTCTTCAAGGGCAAAATGTCCTGGTGTGAAGTGGTTTCGAAATAACGTTGTAAAACGCCAGTGAAATGCGCTCTCTCAACAAACAACCCAGCCGGTGCACTTGTGAAAACAATCATGCGCCAAGCAGTTGCTCTACCGTTTTTTCTAAGGGGTAGCGGAGCGACACACAGACATGACATCAAATATAGGTAAAGTCTATTGCTTTTTGTTCGTTTTAAGAGTCAATAAATGGTATTATAATTATTTGAATGTGTTGTATTTTGCGAGTCAAGATGGCGCCGGGCACAGTCAGGTGACCTTGTTTTTTTCCCCTCAATACCAACAATAGTCAAAGCAAGAAGCGGAAGTGAATGCTCCCCCTGAAGTAGGATTGGCTGGTTTGAACTGGAGGAAAAAGCGTGGGCCCAGTGGTTGGAGAGTGCGATGTGGCAGTCAAGTGCATGTGACAAACTTGTTTTTAATAAGACCAGTGGCTACTGGTAACTTATGGGCTCTGCCGTAGCGGGGCTTGTTTGTGGTAATTAAACTAACGCTACGTTAGTATGTGGTTTCGCTTTTTTCACTTTGTAGAGGGGTACGTCTTATCCAGTGCGTCTTGTTATGCAACCGTTCCTTGGTTCGCGTTGAAATATTATGCTTCATCTGTTCAAACCATTATAGGCTTCTACTTAACAACGTATCGGCGTTTATATAAAAAGGCCTAACTCCTTTCAAACCGACCGTGTGTGAAATTCCCTTTGTTGACAAGCAGTGGGGAAAGCCCCCCGCGTTCGCTGCTTACCCCAGAAAAGTAATAAAGATTTTAGCGCAGATAGTGTCGGTGGTCGCCGCCGTGCATTCCCTCCAAAAGGGGGAGGGGTCGTGTTTTCCTGACGGTCCACCATCCATCAGTCCAAAGTGACTGTACTTACCTGCCAGGAAACTATGTGCTTAGAGACAGAAAGCAGTAGTTTGACCAAATACGTGATACGTGCTCAGCCCTCACTTCTACGAGGGTTTGCTTTGCATTGTGTTTCACCAACACGCGTATATTTCTATACATCTTCGTATTCTCACGCTGGTGTAAGTGTGGATAAACGCAGTCAAAACTAAAGAAACTAGCATACCCCTGTTTAGTCTATGCGCCTTCG
>JAUMHI010000043.1:11397124-11435218 GCA_032359435.1 Enteromius unitaeniatus | reverse complement strand
CACGCTGGTGTAAGTGTGGATAAACGCAGTCAAAACTAAAGAAACTAGCATACCCCTGTTTAGTCTATGCGCCTTCGCCAGTTCGGTTGATTTTATCGCATAGATGTCACCCTAAAACAGATTCGCTGGATCAACCTAACTGTTCCTGTAACCCCACCCAGTTTGTGATCGAGCGCTGATTGGCTGTCAGGGTAGTTGTGAGTATTTTCACATTCCGTTCCGCGCTTCTGATTGGTCGCCGGTGACGACAATCCCACACCCAACTCCCACCCACCGAGGCATCATGTTTGTGAGACTCGCAATAGCTAGTTTGTTAAGAGGCTATAGCTGAATGTGCAGCAAAGACTCCAAGTCTAACTGCGCTCTTTGGTTTAAATCACTCATTTAGACTTCAGTAAGATGGATATGAAAAAGAGAATTCACCTGGAGTTGCGGAACCGGACGCCGTCAGACGTAAGCATCTTTATTAATTGCTGAGTGATATGATTTTATTAAAACTGTTGGTTAGAGTAGTTCTGCGTGGATGGACAACGCTAGATGTGCACGCGTCAAGTTGATGTCTTGAATGAAAAGTTTGCGGCGACTTTGTTACGAGCCTAGAGCCTTGGATATTGTTATCGCAGTGTCCCTCTACACAGCGCACAAGTTCAGCGGTTTTCCTGCTTATTTTTCTCCAACTTTCGCGAGAGCTTTTGGTGATGCTGGGCTCGGAAACTGCAAGAGCTCCATGCATTCGGTGTATAAACAAGGGAAGCGGCGTGAGAAGCCATATTTGTAACTTTGTAGCCCCTGAACGCGCCCTTTTCCTTTGCATCCTCAGTGCTGCAAAAGTCGCCTGCCGTCAGTTCGTGCCTCTCTCACACTTTCGCACATCCAATTTTCAATTGAACATTCATCCTCGCCAGTCACAGTGGTCGTCGGCCAGTTCGCTAACTTGTTGTGGGACGCATTTTTGTGAATTGCTGTGCAGGCGGTTTGACAGATAGCTTGTGGGAACCCGATCGGTCGAATTAATTTCGCGGCATCTCTCCAGCAAAAGGCTTTTATTGAGGGGTTTGAGTCCAGTTCGGAAGCGTTTGCGTTCCTCGATCAAAGAAAAGTTGTGTAAATACTTAGGCGGGATCTTTTCGAGGGCTTCCAAGCACGTTACCAATAGTCGCCTATTTGATTTGGACGGGAAAACGAGCGCATTTGTTGTTCAATCGCGATATAGAAAGGAATCGTGTCTCAGCATATCCAGTTGCGTAAAGGTGCCCAAACCTATTTAAAACTGCATTATATGTCGACGACATTGCCAGAATGCAAAGACCGAACCGACGCTCTCTCTTTCTTAAATGTCATCCGTGTTTTTCTTACTGTATATCGATTCCCACAAGTGTAACTACCGTCTCTTGTTCAATTCAGTGCAACGTTACCAAGGTCCCTGTTATTGCCCCTTTACGCATACCTAAATACGCTGTAATAGACGCCGTAATTAAAATGTCATAACCCGTATTCTGAGCACTTCTGTGCGTCTCCACCGGCAGGATAAAGAGGTTTTCAGCCGTGTGGCTCTGCTTGTTATTGACACAGACTGGGCGCTTATGTGAGCGCTACGCAACTTGAAGCTGCGCTGCTCTAGTTGCAAGATCTAGGACAAGCCGCCATTTTAACCAGCAACAAAGACGTGCGATATTTAATCGAGCAGAGAATCGTAGCCGCCGTCTCTATGCGTAGAACCGAGCAGAACCGTGGAATATAGAGAGTCGAGCGCGTACGAAGCCTGAAATTTCATTTTTATTCCGTGAAAGTCGATACCTTTCGCTTAAAGAGTCACTCCGTTGCATTATCATGCGCCTCTCTGCCCCTCCTACTCGTGAATTCTTGGGTCCGTCCTCGTGTCTTTGCTCTTCCAAGACAATGTAATGCATTTGTATAACACCCAGGCTATCGTTTACGCGTCTTTACTTTGCTGCTCGAGCACGCACGCACTATAGTAAAAATGCTCTACCCACAGGAAAACAATGTACGCCGCTTGTTGCGGAGTCAGCCATTTTGTTGGATAGGGAGTCAAATGTGAGATTTTGTCAAAGCACCAAAACATGCACCCCTGTGTGGTACTGTAGACCGCATGCTGAAGTAAACTTTACAACTGAATGGCGCCCGACGTGTTTATCTGCTACCTTTCCCCCCTTGTTCTAACCTGATGAACGTATTCATATTTGAGAAATAAAAGCTATTTTTATTTTCCGTTTTTAATTTGCTGATAACATTAAAACAATCCAAATTATATTTTCCCTAATTATGACGTTTAGGCTGTTTTGGAGTGTCAACATGATAAAAGTAAACACATGGTGCTCTTTGCATGCTGCAAAAGTTAGAAAAAGCTCTGCTGTGATTGAATTTAATCCTTTCAGATGGAGACTTTAACAAATGCTGTATTCATTAATCATAACGTTTCATCTCATGTGCCCTTTAACAGGTGAAAGAGCTTGTGCTCGACAACTGTCGGTCAAATGAGGGCAAAATTGAGGGCCTCACTGATGAGTTTGAAGAACTGGAATTTTTAAGCACAATCAATGTAGGCTTAACATCAGTCGCCAATTTGCCGAAGCTAAACAAACTCAAAAAGGTAACGGGTGCATTCTTCACCACTACTTCAGAAGTATCACAAATGTTTTTTTTTGGGATAGTGTGAAGTCTTTGCCAGTTTTATTAATTTGGCGCTGAATCGTGTTATTCACAGCTCGAGCTTAGCGATAACAGAATCTCAGGGGGTCTGGAGGTACTGGCAGAGAAGTGTCCCAACCTCACCCATCTCAACCTCAGCGGCAACAAAATTAAAGACCTCAGCACCATCGAACCCCTGGTAAGATGCGTTTTTTATTATGTTGGGAGTTGTAAACAAGAAGTTACTTTACAAACTTACTGATTAAATGTTTTTTTGTTTTTTTGTTTTTATAATACACACACCGATTACGCTGTGTTGAGACTATTATTAGCATTCACGAACAACACATCTAAATTATTTTGGTGCTGTCACAAAAAAAGACTTTAATTTCAAATGGCTTGAAATGATAAAAACAACACCAATTTATTATTAATTTCTCCTTTCCTTTTCCCAACAGAAAAAATTGGAAAGCCTCAAAAGTTTAGACTTGTTCAACTGTGAGGTGACAAACCTGAATGACTACAGAGAAAATGTTTTCAAGCTGCTCCCTCAGTTGACATATCTCGACGGCTATGACAAAGAGGATAAAGAAGCACCAGACTCTGATGCCGAAGCTTACGTCGAAGGCCTAGACGATGACGAGGATGATGAAGATGGTATGTTTCTGAAGAGACTTCAAGCTTTAAGATGTATCAGTTTTTAAATTGCGATTTAAGGAATTCATTTGTCATTGACCTAATTTTGTCTGCAGAGGGAGAAGAGGAGGAGTATGATGAAGATGCAGCTCCAGGGGATGAAGATGAAGAGGAGGGAGAGGAGGATGATGAGGAAGAGGGTGAAGAGGAGGAAGAAGAGGACATCAGCGGAGAGGTTAATGCCAGAAAAAAAGGGTTACTTTTATTTAAAAATACACGTACAAGTTGTACAATTCTGCATTTTTCGCACGCTTCTAGGAAGAGGAGGAAGAAGAGTTAAATGACGGCGAGGTCGATGATGAGGAAGACTATGGTAAGTGAAGTGTTTGTAAAGTTTGAATTGAATGCTGGTAAGCAGGGTGAGAGCAAGAGTAAACGAAACTTCTGGTGCTCCTGTGTTGTGTTTACAGAGGAGGATCGGGGTCAGAAGAGGAAAAGAGAGGATGAGGAAGGGGAGGAAGATGATGACTGAACATACACTCCCCCCATTGTGATCTGACCGTTTAACCCCTGTATATCTGTCCTATTGTCACTCTGCAATGGTTTGGGGAGGTATTCAAATGGTAGGGGGTGGGTTAGTATAAACGAGGACACAGTTTAAATATTTGTTTTTAGCCTTTTTGTTGTTGATGTTGTTGTTGTTTTCTTTTGGTTTGGTTTGTACTTTCAGTTTGATTCCCTTCATTTTTCTCCAAAAGCTCTTCAAATGGCTGACAACACAGTGTGGAAATTTATTATTGTTGGAAAAAAAGACCAGTATGCTCTTGTAATTTTTCCCTGTCTTTACTGTTGATGCCTAAATGCTGGTGATGACTTATGTATTAAAAAAAGAAAAAAAATCAACCAAAAACCTTTTAGAAGTGCATGGCTGACTCTATTTTAAAGTTGACTACTGGATATCAAGGAAGAACATTTTCTAACCCACTTTTTTATTGCATCTTTTATTTGTGTATTTGTTTCTTTGGTGTTTTTTCATCATCACCACCACCACCACCGTGTGACGTGCTGTTTAGGCATGAAGAATACATCATGATGTCTGCTTGGACATGCACAGTTCAACCTCTCAATGTGATTTTTATTTTATTTTATTTTTTAATGTTCAGAGCCGAGTGTCTGCCCTTGTCAAATGAGCCCTAAACCCCTTCTCCCTTTTGTGTGGATAGTTCAGAGGTTTTGTGTTCTTTGTAAATAATGACCAAATATATTTTTTTCTGATTCCCTTTGATAATGGCAGACATTTTCACAAATAATCTCAGTTGTAACCATTAACTGTAATAAAATGAATAAAAACGCAAGAGGCTCTATGGTAATTTGAAGTTCTCTGTTCTGACAGCCACAGAAAATCCACTTATTGTAATTAGATGTTATTACATACTTGATCAATAGATTATGTATTGAAGTCTTGTGCAGAGATGACGAGTGTGTATCATCTCGCTACTCGTATTGCGGGTTAACTGAATATATGACGTGCAATTGCATTGTGAAGCTCAGGGAAAATAGCTTGTATATTTTTGATGATACCTGACTGAATATTGTGTAAATATTCAGAAGCATCATGCTAATTTAAATAGAAAGCAAACGCCATTTTAACTGAGCTGTATCCAGTTGTCAGATCATACTGATTGAACTTTTTATTAAAAGAAGACTTAAGATTTCACACGAATAGAAGTCAGCATTTTTGTTCAAATGAATATTTACTGTATAAGCATGTGCTTTGTTAACATGGGCATGAAAGCATTGCATATAGAGTAACCGAGGTGTCTCATGATGTGTGGGAACAGATTGTCTTGTGTGTGTGTGTGTGTGTGAGAGAGAGATCGAAGGTCAGTTAAGCTAGTCTCAGTCTAGACAGTTAGATTTGATGTACTATTTAAGTAAACTCAGCTCAGCACGTTACAGTGTTCTTACTCAGGAGGTTTTTACCTTGCATGCAATTACCTTTTGTGCAACATGCCTAAGTTAGTCAGTTAATCATAATGAATAGTGAAATACTGAGTAGTGATTACCAATTAATGTTCTTCATTTTAATCAGAGAAAGGTTAGCCTAATGTCTTGCCTCATAGTTTTTCAGGCATTGTCAGCACGAAATGTTTCTACATTAATAGTGTTTGTAATATAAATATTCTGGCACCTTACGCTGTGAACTAATTAATAATCAATGATGCATATTTATAAGGCACATGATTTGTAATGTAGCTACTAGCTACATAAACAACCCGTTCTTCACTGTTTAGCCCATTTAGCTAGGTCTAGTTATTACCCGGTGTATTATATACTATGCTTATGTTTTCTGTGTGTGTGTGTCTGAACTGCTCTTTAACATGTTGAGCATGCTGTGAAGTCTCTTTTATGGCAAGCGAAGGCGTATGTGTTGAGTCGAGCAAGACTGTGGCTTTACCGCCCCCTAATGTCAGATTAACTCAAATGCACCTTCTCCTCAAAACGCGATATTACTATCCAATAACGAAGCAAGACCTGTTGGAGTTGTGTTATTGTTTTATGAAGCAAATTATTTACAAAGCTTGAGGCTCATATTCTCATTAAATAGCGACAGCAAGAAAATGTCAAACACTCACTTGCTAAAGTCACACTTTCTTATTCGTGCTGGTCGAGCGAGGTTATTTACAACCACTTGTTCGTTTAGAGACCTGAATATATACTTTCAAAAGGGATAACACTTGAGCACAGCAGCTTATAGGTCGAGTAAATGTGCCATTGTACTTTAAAAAATGAGCTGGTCCAGTTTGTCCCTCAAAAAATAATGTTTTAAATCGTAATTAAAAGAGTAACCTTTAGAGAGCAGCTGGAGTGTTTGTGGCGGTGGTGCAAAAATATATTTGCCCACCAGGAATTGGTCAGCTTTGCAATAAACCATTTGAGAGGGTTTACACAAAAAAGCTAAATATATCGCACTTTATAAGAGGTGATCCAGTAAGTTGTTTAAAAGGGTCAATCATTTGAATGTTACAGGACAGAACATATACAGTAAATTCATTGTTACAAGCTACAAACCTGAAACATTTCATTTGAAGGTGGAAACGGAAATCAATAAATAGGTTTGATTTAAACGTTAATTTAAAAAAGGTAACAACCTCATTATGCTCTATAAATCACAGTCAGTCCTTAAAATTAAATAGCTGTACTATTCATTCAACTTACTGAATCAAACAAGTAACAATTTCTGTTCTTTAATCTGTTGAACATTCTTTTTCCCCGGTCCTCTTTAAACTTTACTTTCCTATGGAACTACAGAGTAGGTCTCTAAAACTACATCTATTACTAATTCACTTCATAATTGGATTTTACCATTTGTGGTCTTTTTGAACGTTGTGATCTTTCTTCTATGTATACTATACTGGAGTCTAACTTAAAAACCCATTTGAATTGCCTCTACAAACTGATTGACCATATTTCACATTACACAGTGTGAGAAGGATCTAAATTAGGCTATGTGAAGCTACACATTCCCCAACTTATATTAATACAAAGCCAATACTTCTAGATTGAGGAGCATGTCAGCTGGATGAGTATCATCTGTCGTGTAAGATTACTGCACTGTGGTGTTTGAGTTGCTACTTTAAAACAGCACTGTGGGTCATATTAAAATGATGCAATAGACCTAGTGTTTACATGAGATAACAGCTTGATGGGCGAAGCACGTCTGTTTGACCTTAATAAAACACGTTTCTTCTCTATATGGAGTTTATCAAGCTGTTTAGAACGAGGCTAAGTAGCAGAAAGAGGGGAAAAAATGAGAAATAAATAATTACATTTAGTCTACAATTATGAGATGATAATGCAATGAATAGCTTGTACCAGAACCAATCCATAAAGAGAATCAATCCACTGCAGGTAGACCGACAGTGTGACTGAAGGTCACGTGATGGGACAGTTTTCACAGGGTTAGTGAATCATCACTCCAATAAAGTCGACTTAGCACACAGCAGCTGTGGGGTCAACACTGGGGGTCAGAGCGAAACACTGCTTTATAAAGACAAGCGCTTGCTCTCCTGCTGTCTTAGAGGAGGGCTATTGGAGTTTTAGGCAAAAGGAAGCCTGTGTGTTTCAGCAGCGCTCTGGGCTTATAGTGTGTCACTTTAGGAAATCAATAGACACAGCACAGATCCAATGTCAAATGCTGCTACCGTTGCTGCTGTTGTTATTGTTGTTGATATTTGGGCTGTTCCTTGTGTTATTGAGCTCCAGCTCAAGCTGTCGAATCTTAATGTCCTTCTGCGTAAGTTCGTCCTTCAGTCGCCGCAACTCTTCCTGCTGCCTGAAGAACATCCGCAAGAGCTGCAGAGCAAAACGTACAGGGTTACACACACACCTCTCAGCTAGAAACTGTACTGGCTAAATCATCCTTTCAACAACCATAATAAATCTAAGCAGAACTACGGTGACACCTCATTCTCTGTACGGGGAGGCACGTTTTCTAGCAGGTCAATCCCATTGACCACTCCACCTTTCTTTTCCTTCACAGGAGCCTTGAACACCAGCTTGTTTGGTCTGTTGTAGCCCTCTTTTAAGGACATGAGCACCGGACCTAGATGTGAACATATAGACAGGAATTTGATTAATTGTAGTCTGTGTCTTTTTTTCAAATATTTTTATTCTGATAAATAACTGCAGCTCTTTACCTCGGTCGATTCCACTGAGCCACTCATCGGCAGACAGAGCAGGTTCAGTCCCAGGAGTCATGGGATATATGTCCTCCTGATATGTCTCTGACTGCAAAAAAAAGAGGGTTTTCAATTTACTGTTATTTGTACAGTTAGATAACAGTTAGTTTTACATTAGATTTAGTTAATGTGTGGCTCTGGGCAGGTAAATGTTCATTCTTAACTAATATATGTGGAATTCAGAGGCTCGCAGAAAGAGCACTATTTTCACTGACTCTGAGTTCATTGTGCAGAGCTCCAGGATGTGTAATTAATGTACTGTGAGAAACTCTGGATGAAAAGGAGCTAAGAATCTGAATGAAAAAGAAGAGTTCATTTGCAAAACTCGATAAACGTAAAAAATATTGAGTTAATTGCTGTGCATTATTCTCCACATGTAGCGCTATCTGAACCTTTTGTCAAAAAAGCTGGTATTTTCCATTTTTAAGGCATTGCAAGTTCATGTTTTACTGCAGAAGCTGAAAAGACCTCTTCTTGTTTTTGAACAGAAGCCAAAAATTCAATTTTAACGAATCGGCACACAGTATTCAGGTCAGGTGACAAGGTTACTTTCACTTTGAAAGTACCTTGCTAGCTGAGAGGAATTCCATGGAAGCTGGCATAGTTTCGCCAAACTTGATAAACCTGTTGTATCAGGGAGTAAAATGAAAATAAAAGCATAAGCGTTTTCACGGAACCTTGCCAAAGTGGCACTTTAACATTACAAGGGATGAAAAAGTTCCATGTAATGTTTTTTTTAATCACAATCATACAGTCTATGATCACAACTAACCATTTGCACCAGTAAAACAATTGCATTTCGATTGATATTTCTTGGAATGTGAAAAAAAACAAAAAAAAAACATGATTTCTGAAATAAAATAAAATAAAAAAAAGTTATCTGTTTTGTTTTTGTTTGTAAATGAACTCTTCAATTAATCCAGGGATTCAGGCATTTATTCTTACAGGTTCATGTGGGTTTGATGAATTCCAAGTCTTCTGCTATAAATGAAGCCAAATTACTAATATTTTGGGTAGGAGTAAAAATAGAGGTTTTCAAAATATTGAAAGCCTGTAACCTTCCACGATCTCCTTCCTAAATGATAAAGGTTGTTAAAAGTATAAAGTATATGAATTATGTGATGAATAAAATAAAACAACATTTATTTACTAAAATAAAAAAAAACAAAAGTTAAAGGCAGTGGTAAAAAAACTAAACAAAAAAATACAAAACACAAAAACAATTATTGAACATAATATGCAATAACAATACTAATACTGTTAAATACAATTACAAATAAAAAAAAATCTCCCAAAATTTGATAACACCCTCTTGTTGCATCCTGATTTGGTAAAAAGGTTGGCTGATTTGCCCTCTATCATGAATGATAGATATAGATAGATAAGTATCAAGACTGTTTGCAATGAAACAGATCTGCCACTGGATTTATTGGGGTGTGTTTTTAAAATTGTGGTGTTGATAAGAGGCTGTGCCTCCCACTGCTTTTAAAGCCCTCCAATAATGGGCCAACCTGCCGCTGTCCATTCTATACAGAGCACAAACGGACATGCTTAGTCTCACATGGAGGTTATTACATGGCTCACCACTCTCATCTCACAGAGGTGGCAGTTAAAGAGAGGGAGGCAATGGATTCCTCCACCCAGTCAGACAGCTTGCTTAAAAAAAGAAACATTTTGGCAGGATACTCAACTATAGACCTCACATAAGGGATATGTCTACCACAGACTTCTTTCATTCTTCAGTGTAACTCTCAATGATTCATTTAACTGGGAACCGTGGACTGTGAACTAATAGCTTTGTGGTGCTTATGCTCACCCTTCTAGGTACAATCATAGAGATTGGCTCAATCAGGCCCTTTAGAGTCACCAATTTGTAAAACCTGAAGACTTCACATGCTCCTACATCCAGCCCATGCTTTGGCATCACTCCTATCAGAATACACACATGAGGGAGGAACGTGTGAAAAGTTGGCGTTGGTAATTGGCATGCTTATGGTTGGTTTTGTCTTGATATTGAACACAACACAACACATAATTGGTTTATTAAGAGAGAGAAGCTACTGAGAAAAAGTGCTAAGGTTATACATACAATTTTCCAGCTTTAACCCCAGACTGCATAAAGAAAGTCAAATTACTTTTGTTAATTAAAAAAAGGATTTGTGTGATTCCTTATATTCCTCATAAGAATATTATCATTTACATATTTTGATCATAGATTTAGAAATAACATTTTGAATGCTGTCAAAGTGAACAAGTGAACATTAGGCTATCAAAAGAATGCTTTCTATGAAGAGAACCACTGAATACAATATCAATCTGAGGTTTTTTGCATTCTAGGGTTAATTTGGAAAGTTTCCTACACCATTTTACAGACATTGCTGGTGTAGTGTGTTCATTGAAGACTGTGGATTCAGCTTTACCAAGCCCTTTCTGTGGTGCAGGGGACCTGAACTCCATGAGATACTGCAGGTAGGGTTTCTCCAGGGTGATCTCATAGTACCGGATGTTCCCATCACCCTGCAATTACACCGTCTTAGTCAGTTCAAAGACAATACAGTTTTTTTTCTAAGGTGATCATTTGTGATAGCAGTTCAAGTAACTGCTATATCTATGTTTAATGCTCCACTGATGCATAAAAATGTCTTTTTAGTATATAATTGAAACTAAATATTGATATATCTAATATATTTCTAAATATAACACTCAACTAAAATATTAGACTTAATAAATATGATCTAAAGTACTTCAGAGAAATATTATTACAATCATGATAAAACACTGTTTGAATATATTTTTAAAAGTTGGGAAAAACAAAAATTCAGTAGCCATTACTTGACTATGCATATTATTAATCAAAAATGAAGGTGATATATTTACAGTAGGACACTTACAAAATATCTTCACGCAGCATAATCTTTACTTAATATCCTAATGATTTTTGGAATAATATAAATAAATATATATATATATATATATATATATATACACACATTAGGGGTGTAACGATATGCGGAATCGTATTGAACCGTTCGGTACGAGGCTTTCGAATGATTCAGAGAGAGAAAAAAAAAAAATATATATAATGTTTTCAATGCAAACGATGGGGCAGGGAACCTGCTGTCTATATATATATATATATATATATATATTATGCCAGGGTAACAGTACAAGTTTAGAAGTATGTACCTTGCCTGCTAAGTACAGCATATGAGTGTCTGCATCATAGAAAGGGAAAAGCAGCCCAGATAGGCCGTCAATCTCCTCCTCAATGATTGGCATGGACAGGTCCTCCTGTCAAGAGAGACAGTTTGGTATTAGAGCAAGAAACTTTGAACCCAGATTTGCAGAGAACATTTTTTCCATTTTACAAAACATTTTTGTGATACAAGGCTTTCTGAGAACCCTGACAACGTAATAAGAGCAACGCAACCAGCGTCTTTACCCGCATTCTCTCATTACTGCAGTTGAGTGTAGCTGTTTAGCTACACTTACAAAGAACAATGAATGTGATTATCACACAATAATTACAGGGAAGATGCTGAGAAGAAAACATAATGACTTTCAGCATGGTAATCTTTAGGGCAATGCAGACATCAGGGACTGCATGTATTTCTGGATGAGTTTTGGGAATTAATCACACAAAAACACACATTTGTTTAGCTGTCATGGTGAAGTCTTTCCATTGACTTCATTTGTCTTTATATTGAACTAATGATATATTGTAACCCCTAAAACGACACAAAATCCTAGCCCTGACCATCACAGACAGATTTTTGCATTTCTATTTTAATTAAGACAATATATTGTGTTTATTAATTTGTTTTCCTTACAGGGACCACAGACTGGTTGCAGACAGTAGGTGATTTCAGCTTTAACTACCCTTGTGGGGATATTTGATCAGGTCAAAAGTTGACCTAAACATATACACAGGTTCTTCTCACCTGGTCCCAGAGAGCAATCTGGCGTGTGTTCCAGCGAGACACACCTGTCGTTAGGAGTCGTTTTATGTTGCCTAGGAACACAACACGGTTCACTTTGTGGTTTTTAACATTCGCCTCCTGTTTGACAACATAAAACAAAAATAAGTGAAAGTGCATTTACAAAATCATGCATAAAAAATCTAAATATTGTATAAATATTTTTAGTGTATGGTTTAATTTGGTTTAATTTTTTTTTTTTAAATAAAAAAACGCAATACAATGTTTTTATGCTCACCAAGGTTGCATTTATTTACTTTAAAAATACTAAACAACAGTAAAAGCAAAACAGTACTATTGTAAAATATTCAAAAACTTTTTAAAGTTTTCTACTGTAATATATTTTACATTTGTATTTATCCAGGTAATGGTAATGCTGGTTTTACAGCAGTAATTATTACAGAAATAATTTTAACATGCTGATTGGTTTTTAAGAAACATTTTGTATTATTATTGATGTTGCCCTGAATATTCCTTTTTCAAGTTTATTGATAAATAAAAAGTTTGAAATTAAACATTTATTTAAACTTTAATTTTTGCAACACTATAAATGTCTTTTGATATTTTTTTTATATCCCTGCTGAGTAAAAGTATTAAGTTCTAATTAATTTCTTTACAAAATCTGAAGCCAAACGGTATTGCAGGAATATTTTTTTAAAACAAATGTCAGTTTAAATTTTAAGAAGGAACATGACTGAATCTGTTATGAGTGTTTCAGCATCAAGTGCATGTGTTCTAGGACTAAATTTATACAATCAACACCTGTAGTACTTTGCCAGAGCGGGGCTCGATGACACGGAGCTTCTTGTCCTTGCAGCTGGTGGCCAGCAGGCTGCCCTCTGTATTAAATGACATGCAGAGGATCACATCTGTGTGACAGTCAATCATTTTCACTGGCTCTCCAATCTCAAGATTCCAAATGAGAATCTACAGAAAGAGCAAAACCCAATAGTCAAACTTTATTTGTCACTCATTATCATATTATTGTATCAGAATACAATCTTTAGTGCTGACTGTCCACACTGTTATATCAAATGATTAAATATTGGATAGATGTTGTGTACAGCTTATGTTACTAAACTTTAAAATGCCAGATTGTGGAACAGAAGATTTCATTACCTTGTAGTCATAGCCAGCACTGAAGAGAATCCCACTGGTGGTTGGGTGCCACTCTATGAGCCCCACACGCCTGCTGTGGCCATACAGCTCTAATACAGACTCTGTCAAATTCCTCCTCAGTCCACCATCAGGAATCTCCCATATTCGCACCTGACACATTCACATACACATGCAGAACACACACAAATATTACCTTTAAATCAATAGAATCATTCAAATATAAAGTCAGTTTTAAACTCTAGAGTCAGGTTTGTTATTACTCTATTACTTCATAAATGGTTTAATTCCTCTTAAAAGACAAATACAACATAAGTGACCCTGGACCACAAAACCAATAATAAGTACCATGTTTGCAGCAATAGCCAACAATACAGTGTATAGGTTAAAATTTAAAATATTGCTTTTATGGCAACAAAACTTTAGGAAATTAAGTATAGATGATTTTCCATTAATATATTTTACTGTAAACATATTAAAACGTCCTTTTTATTAGTAATATGCTTTGCTAAAGGCTTTATTTGGACAACTTTAAAGGCAATATCCTCAATATTTCGATTTTTTGATTGCACCCTCAGATTCCTGATTTTTAAATAGATGTATGTTGACTAAATATTTTAAATCTTACCAAGCCATGCATCAATGTCTCAGTTTTAAAAATCCCCATATGTTTTCACCCCCTCTATGCCTATTGTGTGCGTGTGATATTTTTCTTTTCATTTTATCTTTATTTTTTTTATTTAAATTATTATTATTTTTTAGTTTTAAATTAGTAATTATAAATTAGTTTGTTTATAAATAAGTTGTTTAATATGATTCATTTAAAACAAAAGTACATTTAAATGCTTATGTGTTTCCTTATACATATTATATATCCCTGTGGTGTACTGGTTTAGGTTTAATAAATAAAGTGATATTTGTGAAATGTAAATGCTGTGAATGTAAAAGTAAATGCCGGTTTTCCATTTCTGAAAACAAAAACCGTTTTAAAAATGCAGACTAATTTGACTATTGTGGTGATTTTGAACTTTAGGTTTACTCACAGAAGAGTCCTCTGAACAAGAAGCGATTATGTTGTCATGGAAAGGATTCCACTTGATGTCCAGTACATTGCCTTGGTGACCACAGACCTTTGGATAGTGAGGGTCAATACGGCCAAACTGCAGGAGGGAAGTACAGGTTATTGATCGGACATTTTTCAAATGTTGTAAGAAAACAAACAAAAGAATGTATTGACAAACATAACAAGATTAATATATATATATATATATATATATATATAAATATGGAGAGTTGAAAACATTCACATTTTTATGCAATTTACCAATATCACATTTGCAAAAATACAGTGCCCTTTGTAATACACATAAACATCCACTGCGTGGCGCTACATAACTACAATTACACAGTGAGTAGTAGACAGAACATTAATCATGATGTCATGAATGTTTGATGTCACTTTAGTCCATTGACCTCCTTCTGAGGTCCTGTGGGATTTGTAGTTCAGGTCATGCATGAGTGCACCCTGAGTGGGCTGCTTATAAAAGACTCTTCATCTATAGGTCAGGCCTTCAGCACAATGCAGAGAGATAGTACTGTTGACTCTAATATCAGAGAAGTCATTGTTGAAGAAATTATAGATGCTAAACTCTTAGTCAAGAGAGATGAAAAAAACAAAAGCTGCCTGATATTGAATAGTATGTTGCTTTTGGTAGCATACTTTATAGAAATGAACTCCTGGCTGTCACACATGTTCTGTCCCCATGTCTGTGCTATTCTCCTAGATTAGCATGACGGAAATCATGTCTGATTTGCTCTGTGTTAGATTATTGCATTAAATTAGCACCGCAATTGCTCGAGGGGTATTCATTTAATAGAATTTGTCCTTGATTTCCCACAGGAGGTCAAAACTCAAAAGAAAACAGAAAATAAGACCAATTATACTATGCTTTTACTGTGGCCAAAGCTCTCAGCTACACTTGTTCAAATATTTACATAAATGTGAGGATTTCTGATTTGTCAAGTTGTTTTCAAATCTCTATCTAGCTCTTTAATTGATACTGTGCTTATTAGTACAATTCAAATCAAAAGCAAATTTATTATAAACTACTAGAACCAAAACAACTTGTACAAACAATGCAATTATTAAAGGCACAGCAGCCTAAAAAAGAAAGAAATAAAATAATATTTAAAAATAAAAATAAAAAAATAAAAACGTAAAAGTACGACACTACTAAAACTACTAATATTATTAGTTAACATAAGTTGACTATTATTAGTTTTAATTTAATTGCATAAAACATCATTACATCTAATGTACAACCAATATTATGATTTCCTCTGAGGGACATTTTCATATGCACAGGGCAAGGTGTTGAAAGGACTAGGCTTTTTACGCCTAGTTTTTTCTTTGATTCTCGGCTTCCTCTCTTCCCTTTCTCTCTAATCACTTCCTTTTGTATTCTTGTTTATTGTTATTCTTTGTGCGAAGTGGTTACGGATTTGTGTGTAGGAGTGTGTTGGCAGCGGGTGCTTGTTGACACAGATGTGTTGGCTGCAAATCAGGCTGAGTAGTCGCTGTCTGAGATCTTACAGTCCGAGACAAAACGAGATCATTTATTTAGCCACACCCTCTATTGTGAGCAGCACAATGATGCGTAAGGAACAGCCATGTGATTACACTAATTATGATGTCAGTGGATGTGTATAGTCTAGACTGACATAACTCTGATAGCACATTCCTGTAAAAAAATACTGTTTTCTTAGAGGACAAAATTCCTTCCTTAGTAGAGAAGTTCTATGGTTTAGCCACTGCTGAGTCACACTTCAATTGGTCACATGAATATCTACATCTATACAAAATACAACACTATTATTGGAAAGCCCATCAAGTATGCTATAGCATTGTCTGTTGTATACAGGTTTATAGGAGTTCAGATTCGATTATGATTCTATTATGTTTGAGTCCTCACACTAAAAACATTTCTGAATGCACATTTTGGGGCTAGAGGTTATCATTTTACTTTCTAAATAACTGCTAAACACAATGCGAATGAGTGATGACTCACTGGACCTGTACTAGAGCTTAAATGTTTAATGCTGCAAATGTTGTTTATTCACATGTAAGAGTATAAACAAAAGATTCACTTTATTATATTTTTATCACAGAGAAACATAATATAATTTGCGGGCACATTATGTATAGACCCTTTTTCTGTTAGTCAACATTGTGACGTTTTTCTGTGTGTAGAGCATTAAATTGCAGGCAGAAGGATCGCCCTGACCGCTTCGCAAACACTAGCTATGAATTTTGTTAGCTTGTTTTTAAACAATTACTGGAGAAAATCAGATTTTGTCTGCATATGTAAGATCCCTCACTGTGCAGGATTTAAACAAGTTAACTTTACTTTAATGGTTAATGGTTTTGGGTGAACCACCTCTTAATAAATGATTTGCTACAAACTTGATTAGATGGTTGGCAGAGCCCAATAATTAATATTCTGTTGTAGATATTCAGAGACATCAGTAGAAGGAATAGAGTTTTACACTACCATATCATCAGAATATGGATGACTCTTCTAAAGCCTGTTCAAAATGTTCCTGTGTTCTTCTGAGTCCAGTAAATTTCAGTTTTCTGAGCTTACTGTATGCTAACTGGAGCATTATAAAAATGGGTGTGGGTCTAGTAAAAAGTGCTTTTGGGCATGTTAAAGTAGTATGAACTGGTTGGCAGTTTCCTATCAGTGCTGCCAGATGGCCCTACTCCCTTTTATATACAATATGTGTGTGTATGAGCGTGTGTGTAACTGTATGCCCGACTGCTTGAGCCTGCATTATTTTAAGAATTCTGATATCACCCCAAACCACTACAGCACCACCTCACACATTATCATTCACAGAAGGTTCTGTCAACAGCCGCTTTGCAGGTCAAGGAAAGGAACTGTTTCATTTCCAAATTGTTAAACAGTTAATGATGACATCATCGTGAATACCACAGCCTTCTATTCATGCTCTTTTTTTTCTCTTTCCCTGGGCCATCTCATCATGGTTTCTGAATGCAGTTTCCATTCCACAACTGAAGCTCCTTTGTCATATGAGGAATTCCATTTGAAAAGCCAATGTTCTGCCACTATATTGCTCCTATGTGTCTGGATTTTATTATGAGAATTGCTTATTCTTAATCAGACAGTTGTCCCTGTAATGCAGACTAATGTCTTGAACTAAATAAACACATTAGAGAGATTTAATAAGCTACATACACAAATTACAACAAACACAAATATTCACATATTTTCCTACAAAGACTGGCTACAAAAGCTTCTACTCTGGTTATGTATATAATGTAACTATTGTCAATTAATGAAAAGCTTCTCAGTGATTTCCATGATTTCTATGGCAGAGTTCAGTGATGTGACAGAGAATTTCTCAGTATTACAGTAAGTATGCAAACTTCACAGGGAGCTGTCAGTGCTAGACAGAGAAAGACAGTGACAGAAGGGAGAAAAGGGATGAAGAAGCTGGGAAAAAACAGCCCCACGTGTTGTCCAAAGACACACATATGCGGAAGTCAGAGGGTTTGAGCTCTTTTCCAAGGCCTGGGAGCCCAGTTGGAGTCATAAACACTGTGGAATGAGCATATTAAGGGCACAAAGCTGGCCTTCTAAATCACACATTGACTGGGCGACCCTGAATGTTCATCACAAAAGTGCTATTGATACTTTATCCAAGTTGGCTGAGACCATGGCCTAGGGTCTGCAGGCCCATTGGGCAGTGTAGCATGACCGGATGCGCTCAAGAGGAGGGACAGAACAAAAAAACAGCGGAGATGACTGAAGAGAAGAATGGGACATCAGAGGCTGTACACCAAAATCTTAATTTTCATGTCAATGATAAACGGTTTGGGAGTCATTTTTTCTGTCTGTGCTTTTCATGCAGTCTGGTCACTTGCGGAGGTGAAATCTGGAGTCACATAGAGATTCACTAACTTTGCAGTTTGTATCTTTAGTAGTCAGTAACATTGTTACAAAAAGTCATTTTTGCTATTGGTGAGTTGTTATTGTGACTTTCTTTTTTCTGACGAACATAAAAGAAGAGATTTTGAGAATGTTTTTTTTTTATTATTTGTATTTTTTTGCTATACAAAAAAAGTCAGTGGTGACTGTTTGGTTACCAACATTCTTCAAAATATTGTGTTTTTTGTTTGTTTTTCTTTTCAAGAAGAATGTAGATGTTTGAAGTAACATGATGTTGTGAGGGAGGATAAATGACAGAATATTGACCACTTTAACCTCTTAACCACCTTCCCTTATGAACCAGACATGCTGTTCTGTTCCAGCCAGAGCACACTGATGTCCACATTGATTAGTCCACACTACTGTTATATCAATGTCAGTAACCTGGAATTTACAGCTTCCAGTGCTTGTCCATTTTACAGCATTAAAGCCAGAGATCAAAGGGAAAGTATCTGTTCTCTGCTCACTAGTCAGGCTTTTGCTCAGCCTGTAAAAAAGGTAACAGAAAGATTGAATTTAGAGCATGTTAAGCCACTGGGTGAGGGACTTCATGGTTCAGAGTCAGAGGGTGATGGAGATTGCAACTTGCTAGATAGAACTTAGATAGAACAACTTGCTATAGAATTACAATACTACACAATTGTCAACAGGTAAATGTTAATACCACAACATTTTGCTCATTAATTAGACTTTTTAGAGATTTGTTGAAAAGAGTCATTTTTGTGGTGGATGATCATGAAATAATGTGTATTGGCTCAAAAGGCAATCTAAACCTTGCAAATAAAATGAATAACTCTACAACAAAGCCAACTAAAGTGTTCAACAGAAAGAGAAAGTGAGAGACTGAGGCCTGTGGGTTTCTTTAAGTGTGCACCACAAGTGCATTTATAAGAACAGGGTGAGGGATGACTCATCCATGTTTTTCCACTGTTCAGTAACCACTGCTCATGTTCTCTCTACCAATTAATGTAAATGTGATTTGGTGCAAGGGATCCATTAGAACTCCTCCGTATATTGCTTTGTTTTAGACAGATTTGACACATATTTGCAGTCAAATTGACTTGCAACCAATTTTAAATAGGCTATATATATATATATATATATATATATATCATATTGTATGTAGATGTGTGCTCTCTGAATTTTGTTATGTTTCAATGCCTTTTTTGTGCTTTGATTTAATACTATTCCTATATCTGCAACAAAAGTCAAGCACAAAGAGCACTGGATTGTAGCATTATTTTTATGTATACACATGTTTTCATTTAACATGGTTAAAAAAAAGGTTAATTTAGAACACGAATTTTAATTCATATATTATTCTCACACGCACTGAACCTGTAGTTAGTCGTGCTTTGGGGCAAATTTGTCCTCAGAGATAAAACTGACAACAAGATCTTCATTCTCCAAGGTTCACATCATTCATGCCGCTGTTTGTGCTGGTTTGACGCCCTACATTGTGAAGTTCCTAAATTTAGTGTAAGCCATAAAACAACTCTGTCTAAAAGACACTACTACGCGCGCGTGCTGCGTCGCCGTGGTTAACGTTACCTGAGTGACCGGGATAACGACGAAAGATCCTCCTCCAGCGCTCTCCGTTACTATGGCTAGGAACTTGGCGTTGACCGCGCAGAAGTGGTTGTCATGGACGTTCTTTGTGATCGGGATGCCCTCGAAGCAGTGCTCTCGGTTGGCCACTTTGCCATAGACGTTTCGAAACTTGGAGCTCCGGTAGGTCGGCCGCCATGACATCTGCAAAACACAGGCAAAGACAACAATCGAGATTAATAGCGTGACATCAGTTTGCTTTTACTTTTATTATTATTATTATAGACACTGCCATCCAAAAGTTGGTAGGAAACGCCCTAGAAACGTGGGGTTTTGGAGAATATTGGCATGAATTTATGATAATCTTGCACTGATAATGGACAACACAAACTACGAGAACATATTTTATTACATAAACAGTTTATACATAGAAAACACTTACATTTTCGATTCATCAAAATATCCACCATATTACAGCTCTGTTTAATCTGGGAATCCGAGCTATAATTTGTATAATCTGTATAATTTGGGGATTGCCCAAAGATGATTTGGACACTTCTTATGGACATCACGGTCCAGTTCCTCCCATAGTAGCTCAACTCTGGCATGTATATACTGCCATGATTTTGTAATCAAAATGAAAATTATTATTACTGGTCATCAATGATAATGTCAAGTTACTTTAATGTACAGTACTTGCACCAAAAAGGTGGGTGTTTCCAAACTTTGGAGGGCAGTGTATTTTTTTTTGTATTGTGACATGGCCAGAGGGAGTTGTCCATATCAAGCTATATTTTTACAAATACAGGTTCAGTACCTGTACTGAAAGATTAAGCAAGAACATGAGAACCAATACTGTTGACAAAAAATGTCAAGAATATTTTTTTTAATCTACACAGAAACAGGCAACTTAAAAAATACATAGCAGATAGCCTATTATTTAAGATGTGCAGTTCTTTAAACTTAAAAGGTAAGTCTTTTGGTATGATACTAGTTGTAAACTTGAAGCTGTTTTTGCAAGCGACCAGCAAATAAACAAACAAAAAACAAAGAAACAAGTCTAAACACAAACTAACACACAGATCCCAACTAGTTTTTATCATAGCCCAACATCATTTGGGGTCTTGGGCCTTTAAGCAAACTCAGATACAGACTACATCAATAACTATGAAACAGTTCAAATGTACAGCAACACCATGAAATGATAAGTGAAACACAGACATTAAAGCCGATTTGGCTCCATTTAGGAGACTCTGCCACTCAAACAGGAAGCGGTTGCTGGATGCTTGTAAAATTTCACTCGCAACTCAAACCACCGTTTGTAGTTTAGCCTAGAGGAATGCACAAGCAACAATTTAGGCTCTAATGAATGAGAAGCTGCCATTCAAACTAAAATGAGCTCCTATTCGAACAGATAGTAGCCACGAGGAGAACAGGAAGTGTTAAATCACCAGTGTCTGATCTGAATCTTTATGAGAGATGGACATCACTCATGACAAAAGACTGCATTGTAAATGTCCCTCTGCTTTTATATGAGAACATGTGCAACCCTCTGTATTTAATTAAGTTCTAATAAATCGTATGCTGACTATTTGGGAGCAGTGTTTGTAAAAAGTTTGGCTAATTATGTTTCTGTTAGCAGTGAGGCTTGAAATGACTTCTATCTGGGATCTTTCTGTCCTCATCACTTTTTTATTCCACATGTGTAATTTTCAGCTCTCCTACTGTGTGAATGTTTACAGCAGTCCGAAAGCATTCAGCAGTTTGTATGCATGTTGTCCTGCCTTTTTTAGCCATAAGCGAATCAACCAGAGACAGGCCTTCAGCTATAGAGAGCTGTGCCTTTGAGATTTGCATACAAGAACATTTATAATGCTGCACATACATAGACACTCTCTCACTTCCCTTAAAGACCAGCTGACCTGTTTGCTGTTCATCTGTATTTCTGTATATGAATCCACAAAATATGTTTTCTTATTCAATATATGCGCAAAAATAAAATCCAGCATTTAGGCTATTATTAGTTTCACCTCAATGTCTGACTTCAAATGATTCAAGCTAATTTCCTACCTTTCCTCTGGTTTTGAGCTCAGCACCCTCTGATTTCTGCAGTCATCTACAAAAAGAGCCTGTATCTTCTTCGGCGTCCTGCGTGCATCTAGTTTGCCGGCCTGAGTTACTTGCATCTGTTTCTCTCTTTTCCTTTTTCCTCCAAGCGCTCTCCTCCCACAGCCTCCTTTCATCCCTCCCTCTTCCCAGGCCCAGCCCCACATCACCTACTGTAATTGCTAGAGGTTGAATATCTCTCTTTCTGTATGCAACACGCACACATACTAACTCTATTTCTGAAATATACACATTATCTTCCTCACATGCACAAGTTGTTGCCCCCTCCTCTCTTTGCTGTATCCTTGTGTTTGCTTATTAATGGCTTTCTGTTTATTACTGGCACTGACTGAGCACACAGACTGCAGTTTCTAAAACATATTGATCTAAACTAAAAGACAATGTAAAGTTATATAATATGTATGATGCATCTGCACTCTGTCTACTTATGTCTGGGGGAAGTGTCCTTGTTTCCACTGGAGGATGATTACTGCTGTATGTTCTTCGCTATGGTCTTGTTTCTGAGCTCTCTCCCCATCTATGGTCCTGTTTTTGTTCTTTTTAAACTCTTTATTCACTGTCCAGTCCTTTAGAGAAAATAGTGAGTATTATGTGCTATATTTGAGATATGTAGTTTTACAGTTGCATATATATGACATGATTAGAAGTCTCAGTATCAGTATTCTGAAACTGCATCTGATATGTGCTTCAGGGTCAGTATCACTAAATGACACTCAAGTCACTTTGTATTTGTATGTTTACACTAAAGTTCAAGTATGATATTTTCTTGTTTCGGTAGTTCTATAAAAGCTCATAAATTCATTAAACATTGATTGTGTATTCATGTTCACCATGTTTAACCAACTAGTCATATATATATTTATATATATATTTATATATATAATGTGTGTGTGTATATGTATATATATATATATATATATGATGTGTGTTAAACAGAGTAAATACAATATTTATGCATTTTGTTTAGGTAGGTTGTCCTACGTTTACCCTATGGAAGATATCAGAGGCTGGTTTGTTTTTCTGTGGTTGGTCGATTTACAACTTCTCAGATATAATTAGTATATCATAATTAGGCTCTGGATATTTTTAGAACTAAACATAAGAATGTTAAGATGAATTGGACATGTCTGGAGTGTTCTCAGGCCTATGTTAAAACAAATGTCTCTCTCTCTCTAATTATATTGAATGATTAAATGGGATATTTGGCTGGCTCTTGACAACCTGTATGCAGACAGACAAGATTTATTTGACTTTAGTAAGACAGTACTCTCTGCTTGGCCTTTGCTTAGCTCTGCTCTCTGTTCACCATGTGTCTGTCATACGCAAGTATTTGGTAGTCTGGTCTGTTGCAGACATTGATGCAAAAACTATCCAGAGACTATTTCTGACAGTACACTAAGATAATGTCTGTTCAGCTGTAAGCGTTTTTGTACTGTCAAAAAAGAAAAACAAAGGCTGAAAATGTTGTGAATTAGACAATAAAAGTAAAAAGTCACTGATGTTTAGCCTAAAGAAAAGTTCATTATTGTATTTTGTATTTTGTTATATTTTGAGGACTTCTCTTTATGTAGGGGATGCAAGGGTGTTTGTGTGTGCATGGACTGAAGCATTAGTCTTAGTCTCAGACGGCACACCCAGTGATCGCCCACAGCTTGTTTAATAGCCGTCTGATGCTATTTGCCCACAAAAATGGCAGCGCTGGCTGAAATCGCCCATGTTAATTTGATTGGATTTTGCTACGTCTTCTGTGAGTAGGAGTACATTTTACATTTTCATCCTGAAAAAGGTTACACTTTTAAAATGTTTCCAGAGTATTATCTTTAGGGGTACCACAGTTTACCTTAAGGTACTATTATTAATTTTTAGGAGTAAATAAAGCATAAAGATGTCCTTTTGAGAGTGCTATCCATAGTGCTAAAGATAAACCTAAAGGTACAATTTTTGTGTGTTTTTCCTGAGAGTGATAGAATTGGTGTTTTCTGTAAGCTGATCAGTTTCTTAACCAAATGAAAAATGAACCTTTGAAATTTACAGTACTTGCATAACAGTGTTTAATATGATGCACTCAGTATACAGTTCAGTGAGTAAGTCTGTGAAAATAATCTATATATGTAATTTTTAGATGGTAAAAATTCTGATCAGCTGATCTTTTTTCTTTTTTTTGATACTGGTCTATAATTGTAATCTAGTTTATTTGAGATAAGTCTTGTCCCTGTACACAACACATAAAAAATAATTTAATTGTCAAATAGATGTTTTTTTTTCCCGGGTGGTACTTTACCAGAAAAAAGTTTAAACAAGCTGGCCAGGTTTTGTGCAGTATGGCTACATGAGACTTGTGATACACATATCATTTTGTCTAGGATGGTATCACTTCATCATTTCTCTGTATGGAAGAAAATTATTTTAGGTGCTGTTTGTGTTCCGCTGTGTGTTTTTTCATGGACATGCTTATTTTGCTGCAGGACAGAGAGTCTCCAGAGACCTCAAACTTTATTGACTTTTTCACATCTTGCCTGCAGTTTCTTCTGCTGCTATGTATTTGGTTTTCTTTTACCATTATTTCAAATACTTTTACTAATAAATTTACAAATTCTTTTGTCAACCAGTGTTTGACTGATGAAACTGAAAGGCGAAATGCAAGACCAACCATAGGTTGTTGTTGTTGTTATCATTCATTTTTCATAGATTGTTCACTCTTTCCCATTCATCACTCCCTTACAGTATTCAAATATTACATCTCCCCAACCCAATTCTGCCATATTTATGTAAAGAATCTGATATTCCAACAGCTTTCGAGTCAGGAAGCAAGCTTCTTCTGTCTTTAAAATGGGACACAAAAACTGACGAAAGGCCTCTAGAGGACCACAGCTGGTGCTTTCAGCCCCTCGCCATGCCAGGGAGACCGTCTTTGTTGGGCATTAGAGCAGCTAACCTCCCACTCCCACTTCTGAGTAGCAGGAGTGACTTCTGATGCCATTCTGTCTCAGTGGGAGTTAAATAACACTGAGCCTGGAGACCCACTGCCTGTTTTGGCAGCTCTGGCTCCAGCTGTGAATGAAATACAGCTGAAAGAGAGCCAGGTCAAGTTGCATGCTGTCCTTTCACACACAGAGAAGTCAGAATGGATGTTGGTGACTGTAGAGACAGTTTATAGCATAGGCTTCGATAAATCTTGTTCTTGAATCTGTCCAAAGTCTGCCAGCCCTGAACTCGCTAGAGAAAAACTCAGCTTTTACTCAATGCAGACAAAGATATAGTGAGGACAACATCAGATTTACCCAATTCGCCAACTGGCAAATGCTAACATTTCTATATGCATGTTTATTGTTTGTTTTCACTGGATTCACTAATTCAATGCACACACAAGGTAATAAAATCATCCTAAGCCATAAGCTTATTATTAAGCAAAGGCAATACCTCGAGGAAAACAATCACATGTATAAGTTAAATTCCGGAACAGAATCTTTTTATCAGACCTGAAGGGTGTTTAAATCCCTTACTGAGGACAAAACTCAAGGGAGGGAGGAAAAAGGCTGAGAGATGGGATAGAGACCCTCATTACTACTGTACTGGAGGGTGTTTTGTGTACTTGGGCGCCCTTTGTTTGTTATTGTCTGTCCGCTTGGCTGTATTTTTTGCTCCACCAGACGGTGCAGTAGCAGCTGGAACAACTTACTCTCATATTTAAAAACTGCACACACTGTACTTGATCAATAACATACTGAAAGACGTTGTTCATTGTAAATGGCTTAACAGTTTTAGACTAGGGGTCTCTGATAGAATAGGAATAAGAACATGCTGTGTATTTTTGATTCACTATAAAGAATTGTCTCATACGAGTAATTTATTCATCAATCAGACACACACAGTCTTTTTTATTGCCTCCTGTACAGACAGCAACAACTCGCATTTAAAACTCAGGTAAAATATGATTTATTTTACCATGATGTTGTACAGCAGGATGTTGTCTAAGAACACTAGGAAATTTATTGAGTGTATTATGACATACTTCCTCAAAAACATAAGAAACAAGACCACCAGTTTCCTCCTTTTTTGTCTCTGTATGGAATCAGACAGACAGGATGGGTGCAGTCACTATAAGCTAGCTAAAAGACACAAGCAAAGTAGTCTCACCTTCACAATGACACACAGAACGTCCAGCTACTGACAGCAAGACTACAGCGAGAATAATGGTTCTGCTGCCTTTCTTTGTGTTTTTTTTTTTAAATAAACCCACTCTGTGATGTAGAAAAATGGGAGTGTGGATAAGTCATAACTTTTATAAACAATATCTCTTTGCAACTTCAGGGAACTTATCTATGCACTAACAGCTTATAACACTCCAAAGAGAAACAAAAATATGAAATCGTATCATATGACCCCTTTAATACTCAACACTAAATCCTTTTTTTGTGAGAAGAATGCAATACTTATCTGCCAAGGCTTTTTTTTATTTCTTACTATTTCTCACATTTTAGAATAATTGTAAAATTATCAAAACTGCAAAGATGAAAAAAGTAAAGTGCTGGAATTATGTGGTCATTCCTTATATTATAGTAGCGATCCTTTACTTAGGTTTGGCTGTTACTTTATGAGCTATTTTATTCACAATAGAATATAGAGAACATAACAAATGTTTATTTAGCTCTTATTTAGTGGGCAAAAGTGTACAATTTCTCTGTTTAAACATTTGTGTTCTCTTTGTTCTGTTGTGAATAAAATATAGGTTCATGTGATTTGAAAGTCAATTCATTTTATTCAAATAATAAAAAAAAAACGTCCCCAACATTTCTGGAATTCAGGTTGTACAGGGGACCTCAGCTGATTTCCAAGGCAGGCTCATGATGACTTGATAAAATGAGGATTGATTCTTAATTTAATTCATCCCCTCAGCTGTTGTTTTTTTACCTTTTGAAGAACCATAAATCACTAAGTCTTGAAAGGTTGAAAAAAATAGCTATGCTTGTTACTGGATCACAGATATTCTTTAGATGTAACAAGTCTATCTCCAGTTGGCTTTTGTCTTTTTAATAATAATGCTATACAGTACAATGATTTATTTGCTTAATATTCAAAATCAGTATTAAAAAGACTTATTCCTCCCATGTCCTCCTGTGTCCTTTTGTCTTTAAGCATTGCTGCAGTGACTGAAAGAGCATCCCCTAGAGATTGTCATTCCCAGGAGAGGAGCTGTCTGTTGTTTTCCTTCCTCTAACCTCCCTGTTGTTAATGGACAGGGTGTGATAAGCAGAACCAACAGATGGATAGATGAGGATTACGGTGGGGCGGTAGAGAGAGGAAGGACAAAGGATGGCACACGTTAGGAGGTGGAGGGGGTAGGGCAGCAAGAAGATGATAGTTATGGTCACCATGAGACTAGACCGTGACTCAGCTCTCTGCTGATCTGTCAGTCAAATTACACAGGATTCACTAATGACACTTTGCTGCATTAAGACGTGACTAATTCAGCATGAAATGAGGAAATTTCTGAATGAAAGTAGGCATAGAGTGTGACTTTTTAGCATGCATAAAGAATACAGAGTGACTGTATGTGTGAGAGCTTTCTGACGCAGCTTGAGATGTCCTGATGCCAGCTCTGAACCGCATGCAACAAAAACAAGAGCCCCAGTTGCAATGACAACCATCTGGCAAGTGCTCAAGAAGAATATTCGGGAGTGGCTATTTGCATCCAAGAGACAAACAAGATAGACCAAAGTCACTGCTGTATTTTCAGATAGGTGCAACAGATCTGCTCTTTTGCTCTTTTAGGTGTGGGGTCAAATGGGGTTAAAGCCCATTCTCTCTGAGCTTGACATGCAACGTTTCTATACCGCAGGAGCTGCTCTCTGCTGGTAGAATACTTTTCATTATTTAGAGAGCTCCAACACAGATGTAGATGCACTTTGCAAAATTACTTCCATCCCAACCTACATATTTCTCAGTTTGGAATGCCAAGGGTCTAGCAAACTTGCATAAAGACTAACAACCTGTCATCTGTGATTCAGTAGATATCCACTTCACCTGTCAAGAATAATTCATTGAAACTGCCCAAGTAGTTTTAATAGCAGCTTGCTTTTTTTTTGATTGATAGCGACTAAAACAAACAGTCATGAGAGATGAATGTGTCAAATGTTTTTCTCGGATGAATAGCGCACAGAACACATAATAATCATACCTGACAAAATATTTGGATACTGAACCTCACAGTCTGTACAGTCCATCTTTAATGCTGAGAAGTGTTTTTATAGGAATTAGCAAAAATGGAGATGTTTGAGAGCGGGTTATTAATAGTTCCAAATCATATAGTTCCATATGTAGCCAGTGCTTATGACACAAAGGCTTTTCCAACGATACCATGTTTTGGCCATATTCTGAGCTTGCATTGCCTGTATCTTTCAATCCCAGACTGCACTAGGTCTGATAAACAATATATTTACATTTCATTGTAAAAGTATTGGTAAAAAGGCTATTTTTTGCCAGATTTTGCCAGTAGTGTCTTTTTTTTGTATCCTTGAAAGCAGAATGATGGCTTTTATGTAAATTAATTAACAACTGTAAATGCTAATTTATGCATGCTCACTGGTGTGAAACTATGGATGACAGCTTTCAAACTGTAGAGCTGTAAATGTGCATTTTGAAAATTCGAAGTAAATAATTTTGTTTATATGAGTTTTAATCATTTGCTGGCATTCACACTATCTGTACCCTTATGCCCAGTCTATGCTGTGCTTTCTAATCCTATGAGTTAGTCCCTCTCCTGCATTCTCCATCTTGGAGAAAGTCCTTTTATAAATTGGATTAAGGCTTCAGATTTGGCATTGCTTTGCTGACTAGACAGACTTTCTGTCCTGCGGTCTCTGGCTCCCTGTGCAAGTAACAGTCTGGTCCTGTATGAGGAGCATCATGGCTCAGACATGCCATCTGCCCTGAAAAAATTAGCCAGACACACCACATCCAAACCAAAACAGTCACAGTGCCATAACCTAGGCATTGTGTCAAAGCTATAACCAACTTTACAAATAGTGGTCAATCAACATAGGTTTTTACTTAGTGTCAAATTGCTTGATTGTGTAAAGCTTCACAGAAAAACATTAAAGGAATAATTTCTAAATATCTTAAGTGTTGTTTTAATTATATTTCTGTATGACTGCATTCTACAAATATATTTCCATAGGACCTATAAAGCCACTGTGTGGATGATTTAGACAAAGCACTGCCATTTCTGATGGTGCTATAACAACATCAGCTGGACCTCAGAGGCTGGCATCCCGTAATAGTGTTACCCAGCTACTGATGAGCACCGTGACCTTCCACAGTGACATGACAATGTCGTATTAGCCTGTTGTCTTCCTGCTTGGCTAATCACTTCTGACTGTTTCTCATTGCTGGCAGGATTCTGTTTCAGTGTGATCGCCAGCACAGCACTCTGAGCTAAAACTGGATTTTGCAAGGTGTGCTCTGAAATGTGCTCGGGCTAGTGTCAAATATAAAACAGCTGTATGAAAGGCTGGGTGAGGTGATGAGTAAAATTGTTAAGCAAAAATATCAGTGAAGATGATGCAAAGAGTGTCCAGAGCAGGCAACAGCAACATTACAAACTACCTAACGTAATTTTTTTTTAAAATTGCAATAAACCACCCCTTTAAATGGTAGTGTTAAAGTCATGTGATTAATATTGAGCGCCACAAGAAAATTACTTCATGGCAACACTGACTAGTGGATAATAACCAAATAACTAGTAGCGGATGGCACAAAAAAAACAAAACAAAAACAACTAATGACTATACTGAGCTGTGAGATTAAAAACCAGCAAACAGGTAAAATCTAAGTCAATTTGCTTTTAGAAGCACCTTGAAAAAGAATCAGACACTGGTAATGTAATATCTCTTGTGTCTTTTGAATATTAAATCATAAGTTTAAATGCATGAAGCACCCCCAGCAATAAACATTTGGGATCTCCTCTTTCCTCATTCTCGCCTTTTAGCAGAGTGCTCATGAACTGAACTGGATGTGTTAAATGATGACTTAGAACTTTAACTGCGAGATCCTTGCTAAGTGATTATTGTAAATACATGTCTGTTCTTTATCAACCTAAACTTTTGTACTTCTTCTGGTTTCAGAGACATCCCAGTGGAAGTCAAAAGGCTAAAATCTGATCTATTTTAACTTAAGATGTCCCATGAGAAAGGTTATACAAAAATCATTCATGACAATTTGCTACTCCATATGATTTTTTTAATACCCTTGATCTGTAGTGCTTGTTATTTGTGTCATTGACGTCATCAGCAGAGAAAATCAATTCTCTTTATTGACAGATTTCTGTTTCTCCACAAATGCATGCATGCATGTGTGTCCCCTATGTGTCCTACATCATGTGACCCATTTTGGATTAATGCATTGATTTCAGCTCTTGAAAAATTCAGTTAGTTTTTTTGGGTCAACTACTTGTGTGGTGGTATAATAATGGTGGTAGATATAAAATTTGTAGCCGTAGTATAACTTCCCAAACAGTTGGAGTGGTAGAGCTAAAATCTGTGTCAGTGGGTCTCCACCTGGCAATCTGTCTGTTCAGACCTCAGGCCTCGTCAAGTGGTACCTTTAGTTTTACTCTACAAATGTCCAAAACATTGCCTTCCTTTTTTTCTGACATCCTCTCTAGTGTCTTCTGCATGCTTTTAGTTTCTCACTCCTGCACGTTTTTTTTGTCCTTCTACTTGTATCTTTCTCTGAGTCCTCCAGCTCTGTTTTGTTGTGTGGGATTTGTTTCGTCAGTGAAATTTGATTAATTGGAGGCTGGAAGTAAAGCTAAGCACTCGGAAAACTGCCTGAAGGAAGTCTGGGCTGCCGTAAGTCCAGGATCACATGGGTTTAGATCAGTGCCTCTTTAAATTGCCTTCCACAACACTGACTTTCTACCTGAGGCCTGTAATACAAGTAATGCATTTCTCATGCTGTTTGCTTTCTATCCAGCCCATATTTTCCACTCTTGATTTCTCCATGTGAGCTTTTGCTATATAGAGCTAATAGAGAGTGTATGGATTTCATATTAGAACTGAATTTGATTTATTTGATCATATGTTATCATGCTCTGGCTGGTGTTTATAATAATATCAATCATTTTTGCTGGAATAACTAGCCCATGCTGTTCTGAAAGTGCGGTGTCTAACAGTGCTCTTAAACACACACACACACACACACAAACACACACACCATTTTTTGCTCCTTTGCACTTTCCCACTGATGCGTTTTCTAAAAAAAATAAAAGGCTTGAGTTTTTGGCATATCACTTCAAAAAATACTGCTGAGGGCCAGAGAATGCTGGGAGGAATGTGAACCTTCACAGCACTCAACTGACCTCTCTCTTTCTTTCTGCTCTCAAAGAAAGCTGCTCTCTTTTTCTTTTTAAGCAGCAATAACCTCAGACAACTTGTAGGTATTGTTTACTTCAGCCTGAAGTATCAAAAACATTTTCATAATGTTCTCATTGTGCCTTCTCTCTTATGACCAAGCCCAGATGGAATCGGGTATCTTTTTTTTTTTCACAATTTCTGTGCTAATTTTGTGGATGAAGAGAAATCTGTGAAATGGATTTAAAAAAAAGAAAATGTGTTAAAAAGAGCTGAGAATACTAGACTATTATTAATAGCTGTAAGCACAAAATTAGCCTTTATATTTAATAAACGTGCAAAAATTAGTGAGGGACAGTTTCATCTGCTGTATTTTGCAAGGGCTTGCTAATGATCATGAAGGCCATCCATGTGTTTTTCTTTCAATTTTGGAATATTGCATTTAAAAAAGTTTTCAACAACAAAAAAAAACAACTAAATATGTTGAACTTCATAAACAGACTGTGCTGATCAAGTGGTGAAATTTGGAAACCTGACATGTACATTAAAACGTTTTTTTTATACAAAGAACAAATTAAATAAAGAAAGTGAGTAAAAAGCACTGCAGTGGTCCATGACTTCAGTCTTTTGACAATACTGGGTGAAAGAAACTGTGTAATTTACCAGCATTTTACTGCAGCAGAATGCTGTTCACTTCTAAATTGAAAAAAGTCATTGGTAAGTGAGAGCACTCGGTGTAATGCATTACAGATAATAAGCTGTATTTTCATGAGACTGTATTAGTAGGAGAAGCGTGTTGAAATCCTGAGAGTAGAAGCATATGACCCATCTTCTTCATGCTGTCACGCTTTAGTTCCCACTCCCACACTGTTTGATTTGTGTAGGCTGTAGCATTTCCTTCTCTAGTCCCATGTTCCACTGTGGACCTCTTACACACAGGGACACAAAAATGGGATTGCAATATTAGTGAGTGTTTCCAAAACTCATGCCGTTGGTCAAGCTGAAAGTAGGTTGCTGTTTTTGTGGATGTTTTTACGTTGTGACTAATACTATCCAGTGGTGGACAGTAACAAAGTAGTTTGATACTGTACTTAAGTACATTTTTCAAGTATCTGTACTTTACCGGAGTAGTTTTACTTTTACTTCACTAAATTCCTAAGCAAAGGATCGTACTTCTTACTTCACTACATTTCATAAAACATATAGTTACGCATATATCACATGCTCCGAGTGAGACGCAGACGAGCAATTCATTAACAAACTGATTCTTTTTAATGAACCTGTTCGACCGTTTTGCAAATCGCACCAAACCATTCATTCTCGAATTGGAATGATCCAAATGCAGCTGATCTCGATTTGACAACTTACTGATTCAAACGATCCGTTCAGAGCGAGTCTCTAGTGAACCGAACAACTGGCGCGCGTGACTGATGATGCATAAAGTAAGTTACTAACTTTAACTGAAAATCATATTTAGGTACAAATTGTCAGTTTGTTACACTGCTCTAAAGAGTGATCTATTTTTGTCCACTGAAAGGATTGCAGACACATCTACATCAGTGTCTTCAGGTCAAAAAAGTTCATATTCCCTGCTGCTGTAATGTTAGCAGTTTTATTCAAATGCTGACGTTACGCATTTAGCCCTACGACTGTTTTTATATTGTTTGCATCAACTAGCCGAGTAGACAGATAAGACTGTTAATTCATAACCATATACTGAAAATAAGTAGGTCTAAATATTGTTATCTTATGCTGATTTTTTTAGCTAACAAGCTTGCTGGTGCTAAGTTATAGTCATTTTTAGATGTCCAAATATTTTTGATATATTACATCTGAGTAGAAAAAGAAAGGATTTGATGTTCAGGTAACTAGAGTAATTAACAAAGTGTGGGCATTTGGCCAAGAATGTTTACAACACAGACAAAAAAAAATGTATAATGTAATTTGATATAATATTTTTCTTTCAAATGTTTATCCTAACTTATTCTCATGTCATATATAACGTTCTGTGATGTTTTGCAAAACAGTAACCTAAGCTTTAAAACACTTTTTTTCTTACTGGTGAAAATTAGACGCTCAAAGTTGTTTTCTCTCAGGTACGTTGCAGTGTAAGCTTTAGAGTGAACATTACTACATCATGCTCGTCAAAAAGTAGATTATAGTAGTATAGTAGTAATATAGTAGTATATTAGAGCAGGCATTTTGAGCAGTAAGATTATAAAAATATGTGCTTTATAAAATTAAGTAGACTGTATAAAGTTGCAAAATAAATCTATCAGTACTTTTTTACTTTAGTACATAAGTAAACAAGTACTTTTGTACTTTCACTTGAGTAAAAAAGGAGAACTTTTACTTTTACTGGAGTAACATTTTATTGAATGTATCTGTACTTTCACTCAAGTACTTGATATGTGTACTTCGTCCACCTCTGATACTATCATTCTTCTTGACACACTGTAAGTGTATGCCTATGCATCTAGGATTGCAGTGGCAATAGATAAAGATATCTCAAGGCAAGAATCTTAATAAAATATTTTCTCAGTTTCTGTGCCTTAGAGTAGGAGTGAAAAAAGAGAGGAGACAGACAATGGGAATTTCAAGATGCCCCACAGCTGCTGTTTATCTGCACTGAGTCTCGCAAACCCAGGACCACAGGAAGCACATCCTCTTCCCAGTGTCTCTACCTCACAGTCACTACAGCTGTGCAGGAGCTGAGAAGGATATTTTTAAATGACATGATCTCCTTTCCTTTTCTATAGAAAGTCCCACTGAAACTCTGAGTCTCTGTGGAGTTTGTTCTATCGACAGAGACATTCTCGTATCTACATCAATGAATACACTTTCTCAGGCTTCATAAAAAAGTTGAATAGAAATGTTGGAGCTCTTAGTTATTTGTTCGTTATTGGATGTTTTCTGTATAAGCACCGGCGGGAGGTTTAGGTTGCTAAGCTAGCTGTTAGGACTTGGATCTAATGTGACTCTTCTCAGCGTGTGTGCACACTGCCTGCATCGGGCATAATAGCCTGCAAATTCAGTCCAGATTATAAGATTCCCTCTGAGGATAAAACACAAACCAGCGTCCAAATCAAGCGTGTATTCAAGGTTGCCTGTTTTGCTAAGCATAAACAGCTCAACGGCCCATCAAAAATATGCACCCCCATACCTGAAAAAAGTATTTTCTGGTTTTATCGTCACTTATGTGTTTATAGTGCTCTTTTATTCATTAAGGAGATCAAAATCATCCTTACCTCTGTCCTAATTTATGCTATATGTCAGACTTTTAAAATCAACTTTTAGCAACAGTTTAAAAATAGCCTAAACTGTGGCCATGACAATCATCCATCTAATACACTTATGCTTGCAACTCTGTTAGTTATTTATGTTCAAAAAAATATATTATATAGTGCATTTTTTAGCCATTATAAAATATTTGTGAGTTTTAATTACATACAATGACACTATTATTTTTCCTATGTAATTATTTAACAAAAATATAGTAAAATATCTATTTAGGAGACCGTTCCAACTGTATAGTGTTTGTCATGATTAGATTCAATAAACTGAATTAATCTTGGGTGAGAGTTAAGGTGTTAAATATTTTACAGTAGTTCACATGTTTATATCTTTATCTATGTAATGTATGTAAAATGGGTGTGCACCAACATAGCTTTGTGAGGTTTATGAGTGAATGTAACATATAGAATTTACACTTACATTCACATATCTACTACCTAAAAACAACACAAAAAACACCCACCACTATCTGCAAGTTATATGAATGTGTTTCACACCTGAGTTTACAGTCCTTCTTCCCACGCAGGGTCTTCTCAGTCGCTCAAACACTCCTGACAAATGCGTTTTTGTGCATTTTATATGTAAATTATCTCTTAGCTTTATAAACACACCTGTACGCTTCCTGCCTGCCTCTCAACCTACTGACATGCATACATGTGCAAAACCACCCACACACACCACACATGAATCACAGCACACTCATCATCATGAACACATGATGTCTGCCTGGCTCTGTTGATAATGAGGGATAATTTAACCGATGGGTCCATGCTATGAATTCATTGGAGAATCCGATGCCTGTTGGCATTTCTGCCAGATGAATTTCTGTCCCAGGGTGAAAGATATGCTGAGCTTTAAACAAAGGCGTGAGGGCACATGTGTTGATTTTACTCTAGATAGGCAAAATGATCTTTAACCCCTCCTCCAGCTTTCCATCTGTTACTCCTGCTTTTTTGTGTGAATTTTTCATATGAATTTGATTACAATGTTGCTGTAGGTTTCACACCTTAAAGACAGTGTGGGAATTAGGGAGTGACTTTGAGGCAGATGACAATTTTTATGTAAATATTAAAGCAATTTTTATTGGAATTGTCAAGATTATTTATAAAAGTATTTTCATTAGGATATATATATATATTTTTTTTTTTCACTACTAAATTTGCTTTTATGTGTTTTTTTTTTTTTTAGTCCTTGGCTCCTAACTTGTATGAAATTAACATTCAGTGATTTTTTTTAACTAACGTGTGACAGGAAGTGATGTGCAGCCAGCTGTTTTATAGCCCTGCAGAGAAAGATGCATCCTGTCCTGTTAATGACAGTCTGGGTGTGTGACGGTTTCAGTCCCAAGAGTCTGTGAGGATATCCTGCCTCACACAAACACACACACAACTGTATGGATAAACCCTAGCCTATATGTGCACTCGCTCTCACATAGGCAGACAATCTAGAGTGGAATCGCTCTCCGTCTCTCACTGTCTGGTAGAGTGCTGTTCTGCTCGGTCAGCACACAAACACTCCAAGGTCATTTAGCTCTGTACAGTACCCAACACTCGAGCCGCACTCAACATCTCAACCTTCTCCATCAGAGCAAAATACACACACGCATCAGTTCTTACACAGTCAGCACCTGCGTCATGCGGCCAATTCAGCCAGGAATAACTGCAACACACATCATTGCATTAACACAGACACTGACTGAGATTTAAGTAAAATATGCAACTCTAAATTATAAAATAGAACAAAATAAAAATCCATCTACCATCCAAACTGCTTCCCAATGAACTTGCAGGGATGTTAAAGCTTATAACTTAACATAACGTAAGAAGAAATAAAAGAGCATGTTTATCCATTTTCAAAAACACTTGTCCTGTAGAATCGTGAGGATTATAACATATTATATAAATATCCTATTTCCTATTGTATCTTTTATATTTACAAAAAGTATATCATGTGATCTAACCCCAATATTATAGAGATTAACACAATGAGATGCTGTTTATATATATATATATATATATATATATATATATCCAGTAAACGTATATAAGTTTATCTCTTTGTGTTCATCTCTAATCTTAGACTTAGACCAGGTATGTTTGTATCTTTACAGACTTGTTTGTGTACTGCATTTAGGATAATTTCATAGTAATTTTGATCCAGTGAATTAAGCCTGCAGCTAATGACAGCTGTAAAAGTCCAATAACAAAAAGACAGTTTATAAAAATGGAACAAGCACAATAAAGACGTAATTAGACTGATCGACATTAATACATGATGAATTAATTTGAAAATGAATTGAACTAAATTGGGCTACTTTTGGACCATCGTAATAATCCCAATCTCAAAAAGTGAATTCTTCTTATATGTCTTGGCCTGCCTCTTCTCTTCTTGTTCCTTCTTCTTTTTATTACCGTCACGCATACTGCAGTATGTGACATGCTCAGTCTCTCTTCAGCAAAAAAGCACAGCTCAGGCTTATTGCAGGACACCACTGGATTAAGAGCTCCACTTCGTAATCAGTCTGCTAAAACCTAACACACACACACACACACACACACACACACACAAATAAACATGCCTCACCCAGCCAAGACCCACTGCCCTACTGCGGGACAGGCGCTTGCATATTAAACACACACAGGGAGCCAGCTGGACAAATGCACATAGAAGTTTGTACCGCACAGCAAATCCAGTAGACATAAGATTCACCTGCATAAACACACACTCCACCTGTCCGGCACTGCAGTACACTACAGGCACAGATTCAGCAGAACATCCCACTGCAGTGAAGCCCAATACCAGCAGCCCCTCCCAGCCTCACACACTCCAGCACATGCTTACCTTTGTGACAGTCATGCAGAGAACAGTGCAGAAGAGTCAGCTTCTGTTCCTGAAACGCTGAGTGAGACAGCAGGACAGAAAGAAGGACTCCCTGAGCGTGTGCAGCCTGCAGTCTCTAACACAGCAGAGTGAGACAAGAGAGATTGTGAAAGAGGAGGAGGAGGAAAAGACAGGGAGGGAGGGTCTGGTCGCTCTCTCTCGCTAAGTATCCAAGCCTATCAGTGCCGCGGTAGCTGTGGTCCTGTAGTCAGGATACTGCAGTGAAGTCAGCATAGTATGTTAGTACTATTACTCCATGCTCTCTCTCTTTCTCCTTCCATGCTGTCAATCTGATTACTGCATATGCTAATGAAGATTATTGATATCCACAACAGCATCACTCCGTTTACAGTGTTATACTCTCAGTCTCTTTAGCACTCTGTAAACAACATATGTGTGACCCTGGACCACAAAACCAGTCATAAGGATGCATTTTTGTGAAATAGAGATTTATAATTTGAGAGTGTACTTTCTCAAAATATTGAGAAAATCTCCTTTAAAGTTGTCTAAATGAAATTCTTAGCAATGCATTATACTAATTAAAATAGCTATTTTTATGGGAGGAAGGTTTATTTAGACATAAAATCAATCATTTTGACCCATACAGTGTAATGTTGACTATTCCTACAAATATACCTGTGTTACTTGTGACTGATCAAAATTCATGCAAGACTTTTGCAGCTTAAAAAAGCGGTTAAAAAAGATATTATTAAAAATGATATTAAAGCATATAGGCTATATATATATATGTGTGTGTGTGTGT
>JAUMHI010000043.1:11373041-11389837 GCA_032359435.1 Enteromius unitaeniatus | reverse complement strand
ACTATGCTTCTAACCACAGGTCCAGTGCTGTAGTTCAAACCACGTACGTTTGTGACGTTGACTGCGAATGTTCGTTTAAACTATGCTTTCGGGAAACACTGAATCGTTGAACTATGCTGGTAACGACGGAACTTGCAACCATAGTAGGCTAACTATGCCTTTGGGAAACGCACCCCAGAACAGTCGCAAATATGCAACACACAGAGCAGCACAGTTTTTTTAATGAATTTTGAAACATTTGAGTCAATAATATAGATTTTTATTCTTAAAATATTTTTATTCTTTATTCTTAAATGATTCTCAGCCATCTGAACTAGAGTGCGGATCAGGCCGCATTTTTCTGTCCGAGGCCGGACCATGTCCAACAGGCATTACGATATAGCCTATATATCTATCCTAAATAGCCTATTTATGCCTCAGCCCGCTTTTATTAAACAACTGTAGGAAGGCGTTCAGAAATGTCAACAGATGAGAGCATCAGCGCACACAGGGTAACAAGTGCCATTATAACACATGCGCACATTCGCACTGATGTGACTGAGCCCGACCCGAACCCGAGCATCCTTTCTAAATATCTGTACGAACCCAGCCCGGCCCATTGGGTACCGTCGGGCTTGGGTCAGGTATTCATCCTCTAGTCTGAACGAATAGTTTGTAGGCTTCAATGACTGATCTTTTTTTCCCATGATTTCATATGTATACACTACATGTATATTAAAAAACCAAACTCAACATTATGCTGTTATAAGTTTGCCTGCAAGTGTAAGCATTCATGCTATATTTTGGCTACAACAACAGTCATAAATGCATTATTAAGTCATAAAAAATGTAATTTTTCTAACAGGAAAATTGTGGCTAGTGAAAATGCTGAGTGGCAAAAAAATATATAATTCTGTTAAATTAATTTTTAACCTTCTGTTGTTCCAAACCTTTAAGACATTTGTTCATCTTCAGAACACACATTAAGTTATTTTTGATAAAAAATTTTGTTTGAGCCTGCAGAGGCAGCAACAACAGTGACATGTTCAAGGCTCAGAAAAGGTAAGGGCATTGTTAAATGATGAAAGCAATGCACAAGCATGCATCATGGTACTGTTGTGAATGCATGAATTCTGACACGGAAGAGAAGAAATTGTTAAATAAAGTAATTTTTATGTACTTTGTGCACAAAAAATATTTTCAGAACTTCATAAAATTAAGGTTGAACCAATGTCATGCTATTTTAACCATGTCCTTACTACCTTTTTGGGCCTTGAATGTATCAGTCGTGTTGCTGTCTATGCAGGGTAAAAAATGCTTGTATTTCATCAAAACTTGTGTTCTTAAGAGGAACGAAGGTCTTATGGTTATGGAATGACTTGAGGGTGAATAATTAATGACAGAATTTTCAGCATTCGGGTGAACTATCCCTTTTAATAGCAGTGGCTAGAGCACCAGGGATGATAAGGATCTCAATGTTTCCACTTTCTTCTGAGCAAAATGTCCTTTAAATGACTGTATTGCTAGGAAATAAGACGACAACAAAAACATTTATGCAAAAAAGAAATGACTCTGCGTTATTACTGCGAAAATCTTCTCAGCCACAAGAAGTATTATGCTTTCTCCTGCTAATATGTCATCATATGGAATGCATTTACAGGGCCTGCTCACAGGGGCTCAGTTCGGCTTTTAAGCGGTCAACCCTGAAATAAATAATTACGTATAAGGCTCCTCAAACCTAATAATTACATGCTGGAAATGACGGTGCTTTGGGTTTTCCATGGTGATGCAGGAGAAAAAGATATGATTTTCCCCCTCTCTTACATTTTTCCATTCTGTTTCATATGAAGTGATGCGGAAGCTCTATGAAACAGGAGCATTTCCCTTTAGCAGACATGCACAAGGCATTGGGTGATTTTTAGACTGCATTATGAGCTAATTGGTCGATGTTGAAACAACTGCCTGTGTTCAAGCGGCCGCTGAAGGGCTGATTCGAGTGAGAATGAATCAAGCTCCACAGCTCAGCCTCAGAAGTCATTACTTATGCAGCTTAAAGGTTACAAAGGACAGCTTCCGTCCGCAGATTCCTTGCTTTGCTGTAGATGACAGTGAGGAATTGTGAATTTACGGTGTCAGGGAGGTTGTTAGTTCAGCGGTTTAATGTGTACCCTGAGTTTACCTGTGTATATTTGTTAGGTGGCGCGGTTATAAATCACAGGGTTACACGGAGCTGTGTTGTCCCTGATCGGTTTCTGGTTGTGTGTCTCCATGTCTGTGCATTTGTTTGCATGTTTAAGTACTTTGTGCATGTGCATGTGTGTGTTAGGTGGTGCAAATCATGTGGCTATTCCTGCTGTGGTGTGCGGTTTCAGTTTCCACATCTCCCGATGTTGCTACTGGCTCTAAGCGCCAGTCAGCTCAGATGCCAGATATCTGGAAAAGTAAGAATGACTCACTGCTCAGGCTAGACCATTTGCTCGCTTGCGTTCAGTATTTATATTAAAGGCCTCTGCCATTTTTCACATTATATGAGCATTTCTATTGGTACACTGTTGCCCTGCTTACAATTATACCGCTCTCCATTCTCTCAGCAGTATTCTTATATGTGAATAACCACATCATGTGCAATAGTAAAACCAGTGAAGACTGAGAGAGTTAAAGGGCCTTGGCGCATGGTACTAGAAATATGGAGACGTTCCATCAGAAATATCAAGATTTTATGACACTTTTGACAGTTTGGTACTCCAAGAGTAGAACAGACCTCCATCGTGGCAGGATTGTAGCTAATTATTGTCGGTTCTCTGTTAGTTTTTTCATATGTTATAATGACTACATTTTTGAAAGACAACGTGTTTTATAAATATAAACGGTGTAAACTGTGGGAATATCATGTAGCACAGATCAAAGCAGTTTCCAAGGCTTAGAGAGTGAATATAATGAAGCTATTTAGTAATGTGGCATGCAGTATACCTAGTTATTTTCTACACATAAGTTTTCATTATTAGATCATTATGAAAAAAATGTCTAACATGATCTTGCAAATGTATTTAGGGAGCGTATATGAACTCAGTTTGATTTTTTTTTTTCTAATTGGGGAATATTATATAGCTTTCAGTGTATGTTTGTATTTTGGCAGTTTGTAGCTACATTTAGGTGATTTGTTGTATAATAAATATGAAATCATACAAGCTCAATTGTATGTTTTACACCCGATTTATACATTCACATGATTCACTATTCATTAATAGTTTATTCCCCCTAAAAACATTTGTTTTTCTACAAATCAATTTAATTGAAATCCTCAAAAATAGTTCTTATGACATGTTTGACCTCATCAATGGAAGTTATTTTAAATGTTAGATCAGGAATAAATAGGTTATTAAGATAACATATTCTTTTCCCCCAAAGTGAATGCTAATCTTCAGGACCCAAAATAATGAGTCAGAACATCACTATGAATTGAGTTCATTTAAACATCCACTCTTAAAAATAATTGCTGTACCCTGGTTAGATGGAAATACATGTGGACCCCCCAAAAAACATAGAAAAACTCTAAATGATTCATTCTTAATCATGCAGGTGCAATTCAATCTCTCGCACATCATAAAGTGTCTAAGCTACTATTTTTGACTTTACTGTGGATGACGTCCAGTTCAGCACTACTATTAATGGAACGGTAGCACAGAACTGAGATGATTGTCTGTAGACGTCATTTTTGTGCCTATGGTTTCCAGAACAACAAATCAAGGATTAGCGAATGTGTTTCTGCTCAGTGTAAACTCATTCAAGAACAAATCCACAAATCAACCATCAAACCTGATCTTGACTGCTGTGTCCTTAAAGGAACTCTGACACCATTAGAAGGTCGTTTTTCATCAATAATATTTGCCTGTTTATTTGTGTAGATCTGTCATAGTTTGTCTTTGAAGTGAACAGCATAACCAGCAAAAATATCACTTTCATGGCAGATCTCATGGTGAGAGAAGAGCAGCTGGAATGCAAATGGCTATGAGATCACGATTTAAAGTCCAAACCACTGTATTTCAACACAGCGAGAGTGTTGATTCGGGTTTTAGCATACCGAGATTACACAAGTTGAGCTCTTGATAAAATATTGTATATTGGGAAAGCAAAGCTTTCATCACAGCTTGCGAGTGAGTGCAAGGACACTGGCGTCTTTGCCCAAACCACTGAATTCCTTCAGTTGAACGTTGCCTGTCAGTCAAATGGCCAAACACATCACACTCTGCATGTCTGATGGGTTAACTCATGCTTCCATGGCCTAACCACAAAATCTCTGATTCCTGGGATGATTTCATATGATTCATGGGGCTTAGAGAGTCATGTCATATAGATTAATGGGATACGTACTCATTTAATGAAAGAGTATTCATGTTATATAAAAGTGAAAAGAACAACTTCCAACCTATGCTATATTTTCAAGACTGGTTCTTAAAATCTTTTATGGCAACTGACTTATGCGTCGATTCCCTACTGCCAATTTCACAATGTTATTTGCCAGAATCGTGGAAAGTTTACATTTTCAATTTTGGGTTGTTTTAGGTCAACCTTCATCTGCTTTTTGACTTTTTCTATTTTAAATTCTGGAAGTGGAAAGAAACAAAGCAGGAGTTTGGCATTTAGATATTACCACAGATCAGCATTATTTAGTGTGGTTGCCATGTTTTGAGAAACATCATACAGAGTCCAGATTTTTTCAGATTTGCCTGGCACTTGACACTGTGGGGACTTCTAGGGTTTGACCACAGCAGGGTTGTCACTGACATTGCTCTATGTCCTTGCCAACACAACCAGGCTAAAAGGAAAGGAAAATGGGTTCACCAAAATATGCCCAAAAATATATATATTTGAGTATACGGTTCAAAATAAGGACTTCTGGAATTGACCAGAAATATATTTAATCATGTTGATTTTTCTTGTGATTAGGGCAGTTTCTGAAAAGCTTTACTATTACTGCTATTATTTCAGGTTGCAAAATCCATTAACTCAAGAGTACAAGCTCGTTATTTCTCCATCAGTTGCATCCATGATGATGATGTGGAAGGCATGATGTTGTTGACTAATGATGCTTATATTGTAACCTTTAAATGTGATGAAGTTCAACAACATTTTTGCTGGCCTTATTTTTTGGCTTGTGTTCCTCCTAAATGGTCAGTCATACATCATGCAGCAGGTAATGTGGAAGTTATTGGGATAATTGTTTACAGTTGGTACTACTGGTTGAAGGTTTGTGGTCATAAGGTAAGTGTTGCTCCTGCAGAGAATTTGTATTGATTTCTCAACAAGGGGGCTCAGGACCCCCACATGTAGGTAACATGTAGGTCCAGTAAAAACAACTTTTCTCAAAAATTTCTGCACTCCATTCTATATGTCAGTCCCTCTTTTTCTCTTTTTACTGAATTCTTCTCTGACTTGAAGTATTGGCATGGCAATTTTGGTCACTAGCTCAGCATCATGAATGAAAGCATTTTCCATCAATGTGGAAACAGTGAGTGAAGCAACCCAGCTCCCTCTCAGGCCCCTATCCTCTTTTGAGAGAAAGAATTAGACTTTAATTTTAATTGCAGGTTCCTCTTTAATTTATCATTTGTTTGGACTGTTGACATTTTGCAAACTGACAGTGGGGGATTCTTGAGCTATGAGTTACAACCTCACAATACTGGTAAAATCTGCCTCTTGTTGTGTTGTGTAACCAAATACCCCCTTGTCCATCCGTCCTGGTCTGTCCATTTTCCCACTTTTTCATTCCTTAGTATGCTTGTCTTAGAACAAGCAGACTAGGACAGAAGAGGCATCAGAAGAAACTGAGACGTTCCTCATTTGTTTTGATGAGATGAGATGTCTTAATTAGCTACTTTATATTTTCATACGGCCCTTAGAGATAGGAAATCTTTTTTTTAGACTTAGATCAATTTTACTAAAAGTTAAACACCCTATAGTTCTGCTCTGCTGTTGCAGTTAGTATATCAGTGGATGAATCAGTTGATGTTTTCGTGTTCAGAACAGAGTTCAAGTAGACTCAGTGTATCTATTTTGTTTGTTCTGCATATTAATTACATAAATATCTCTGTCTCCTTTTTTCTTCCTGTGCATCAGCATCTGTCTTTTGGAGTAACTAACAAGCTGTCTGGTTTGACTACGCATTCCTCTGTAGAATTTGAAAGAACATAATTCCCAGCTGTCTCATTTGCAGAGAGGGTGAATTATACTGCAAATTATAATGCTTGGCTTTGATAGAAACATCTGATGAAAGGAAAGAAAGATGACGTTTTAAGTACTCTTAATGAAAGCAGCACCCATTTCTTTGGTCGCTTAGGTTTAAAGTAAAATCCGCTCAATGTTCATCAGATGTTTCACAATCACTTTGGTTTTAGATTAGAGGCTGAATTTTTATATAAAAAAATATAATAAAAAAAAAATCTAAACCATGATCCAATTAATTTAACAAGATGTGTATATTCCCAATAGGCCTTACAATAATTATGTAATTATTTTTGTGCAGGGATATGATAGATATTTGCTCATAGGAAACTTGCCATTGTCTTGCGTATTTTACAAACAGGATATTATGTGTTGGGTAGCTTACTAGTGTACAAGATTACATTTACACTGCATGTTCATTTTGACCAAAACTTAGTAAATGCGGTTTTGCTGTTTCAAGGTCAAGTTGAAATGGAGGTGGGCCATATTTCACTAAAAGAGCAGCCAGAACGTCAGTATTAGTTATTATATAATCTGTAATTATATGCTTGGGTCGTGTGGTTTGGATGGTGTCTGAGGTTCTGCTGAGAGTTTGTCAGTGGGCTTTATATGGTAACATGCAGCTATGTTGACCACAAATCTCTGCATCAATCAAGACGGAGGGTATCTATTCGAACGTATGCAGTTTAAACTGCATGTTAAGCAAATTATAGAAGATTATAGAAGATCAGTTTTTGCAGTAGAGGTGATATACAGTGATCCCCAAAACCTGAATTTCCAGAATCATCGCAAAAAGCATTTCAGGAGCAATGCATGAGCTCATAACGGGCTGACCCAAATCAAGCATAGATGGACAGACAGATGACGAGACAAAAATAGGGAGGGAGGAAGTGAGAGAGAAAGAAAAAGAGAGAAGATCTGTCTGTTGGCTGAATGAGCACCTCCTTTTAGTTTGGCCACAGTCCCCTCCTCCTTGCCTCAGATATAGAGTGTTTTAAGGAGCAGTACAGTCAATCAGTGCCGGGTGTACAGGAGAGTGCACTGTCAGGATATTCCATCCTTTCGCACGCGCACACACGCATACACTAACACACACTCTCCCTCTCGCACACACAAACATGGAGTACTACTGGACCCACCTACTCTGGATTCTCTGGAGCGTGCTGCCAGGTGAGTTTGTTTGTGTGTGTTGCCTGTTTTCAATTGAAGTCATTTAAAAGAGGCAAAGTGGCAATGCTCCATTGATACTACAAAATACTTTGCAACTTGAGACAAAACTTTAGTAAGTACCACAGATGTGAGTTGCATGCATCGTATCCCAGTGCTGTGCATCTCCCACATCTGCTTTCCAGTGTAAGGCGCTGTTGAACTGACTTCCCATGATAGATGGGGATGCTGGATTGGCTGTGGTATGGTTGGAGTTTACCCTTGCTCCAATTTCCATCCTAGCACTTGCATACTTGGAAATGAAAGGCGATGTTATCAGGAATATATTGGGAGTTCATAGTTTCCGTTGTCTGGGAAAGATCTGGGGAGCAGCCAGATGAAAGTTCACTTGGGAAATGACACTCTTGACAGAATACTCAAGGACTTTGACAGTTAAGTGCTGTCATGGGTCATGAGTTCCTGAGAAAAGTCAAACTTGCATTTCTGTTAAGATGATAACTGAGAAGAAAAAAAAATAATAAAAAAAAATATATATATATATTATAGAGAGAAGCATAAAATATTCAGCTGTTCACACTGTCTTCCATTTAACAGAGCAATTTCATGTTTGAATATATATATATATATATATATATATGGCTATTGTCTAAGAGATATAAATAGCATTTGTGTTGTTATGTGCAAACATGCTTTTTTGTGGTTAGCGTATTGCTCATCTTGACCAGCTGCCAGTAAGCCAGCTGTGAACCAGGCCAACTTTAATTAAGCCCAGCAATGTAACCATGATGCTACTAAAATACTGTAATACCTCTGTCTGATCTGATGTACTATTTTTAGGGTTTCTCTGGACACATTAAATATGAACTTATAAAATATTTATCAGACACTTGAATGGGTGACACTCTTGAACTGAACTACATTCACATACACTATTGCTCATTGCAAGTGATGTGCACACTCCTGACAAATGTTGCAAGGAAATAATGTCAGAACCACAGGAAATCCGACCTTCTTATAGAGAGAAGCATAAAATATTCAGCTGTTCACACTGTCTTCCATTTAACAGAGCAATTTCATGTTTGAATAGTCTTCTGACTTTTTGCCAGTTAAAATGGAACTAGATGGTTAATCCAGATACTACTTAGCATTTATTGAGGTAATTGACTCAAGTTTGATGACTTGCATGTATGGCTCTGTGTTCAACAGTGAAGTACAGACACAGGTAAGTAAATATGACAGCAGGGCTTATCTGTAGCTCTGTTCCTCACAACCAGTTAGTAATGACATTGATTTACGTTTCACAAACCTTCAGTACACAAACATGCTGCTCATTTTCAGTAACTTTTCAGTAAGTCCTCTGATGGATTCAGTGGAGACAGGTATAAACTTACTCCTGAGTTTTGGAGTCTTTTTAAGGATTTTCTAAAAGAACTGACTACACAGCTTGCACTGTCAGTTTGTTTTAGGGTGAAGCACGCAAGGAAAGGACAACTCAATAGAAATAGTTATCCCTACATTTAGACTACTCTGTTTTGGAACAAAATCTCAAGTAATACATTCATTGAAGCTTGACATTTTAAAGTACTTCTTTTTTTTTATAGTGCATCTATTTATTTATTTTATTTGCAAGAGAGGTTTTGCTCTGGCACAAATGGTTATTTCGTCTGGCCCTAGATCTTAGTAGCAGCTGATATACATTATGAATAAAATATTGTGATCTCAGATGCTTCTACCTGGATTACTGCTTTGGAAATAATAATTATAGAATGAGGTTATTTTTTGTGGGTGAAGAGCTCCAGAGCAAGTCAGTAATGCCTGACTGTGGTGTATATCAGTCTGCCGATGCCACGTGCCTCACGGATAGTTTACTTTGGCCACAAACCCAGTAGCACGCCACCAGGCTCATCCCCTGCTAGCCATCTCTCAGCAGCCCTTCAATGAGCTTTCCAGGCCATGGAGCTCACAGTTGGAAAGTCAGCATGAAATGAGCAATGTCTGGTCATTTTACTCTTGATCTGTGATTGTAACAGAATGTATATCAGTCCCTGAGGTGCAGCACATACAGTAAAAGCATAAAGCCCACGAGAGCTTAAGCAGAAGAGCATTCAAAGCAACACATTTCCGGCATGTGGAGCTTATTAAAAGCCAATCTGGTGGCCCATAATCCTTGCCAGTGGGCATCAGTGAGGCTCATTAGCATCAGGGCAGTTTCTCACGTAAATATTTGTGAAGGAGGGGAGAGATGACTGAGGGGTTAGCAGATGTTTAGAGGGGGATGTCTGTCACATGTGGGCTTGTACACAGCTGCAAGTTTAACTGAGGCCCTGGTAATGAATTAGTATTGGTAGTTTTCTTTGGTGGCATTTGTGTGGGTTTTGATTTTGAATTAGATTTTGATGGATGGTTTGTGGTGGATGTGCCCCAGATATGGTCTAGCACGAGCTCAGATGTTTAGTTCAAAATGTTTTGATTTTAATTATGACCTGGGTTAACCTGATCACAATTTTAGAGTATTAGCTTATGGCATGGAATGTTTTAAAGAGGTTTGTCATAATATATTGCAGCTGCAGACTAGTAGCTTAAATTTTGTTTTGAATGTTGTGCCACTGTCAAGTTATATATCCTTTTTGACAAAAATAAATTACGTATGTAGCTTAAACAGGGATGTAGCTTTGTTAAAATAATTTCCTTAGTAATTCAACATGATGTAGCACCTCTTTTTTCACCTATCTCTTAGAAGATGTCATTGTGTGTGCATATTTTTAGATTAATTACAAGATATTGCTAAACTTTGTGTTTTAGGTTCTCAGTGAAGATATAGACTTTATTCTTAAAAGATGCTGCCTTGAGAGAAAAAGCAATGGGGAGAAATATAGGAATGAGATATAGAAAACATAGCTTGACCACCGTGCCATGGTTCTGTCAAGGTCTAGCAAATTGTTAGTCTTGGTGATGCATGGACATTCTCATAGACCTGTGCTTCTCTGTCAGTATGACTGTGGTGTGGCTCCTGTAGCTTGACTGTGGTCCAAAAGCAACGCAGGCCTGGCCTGGACACAGAGCACAACCCTTGCAGCCACTGTACTGAAGTTTATTTATCTGGGCAGAAGAATCCACACACAGGAAACCCACTCTATAGGACCTACTGATATTACAGAGAATATTAAAGTGTCTGCCACATTAAGGCTTTTAAATGGAAACTAGAACCTTTCTACTCCTACTTTTCTTATTCTTTTTCCCTTAGGTTTTTTTTTCTCTTCTTTTTTTAAGGGTAAAGCTGTTCTCAGCTGGTGTCTGGGACAGTTTGGTTTCAGTAACAGACTAGATGCCTCAGATGTGTATTTAAGCTCTTTGGAAAAAGTGATCAATGACTGTGGGAGAGAATTTAGGTTTTAAAAAAGGTAACATTATCCTTGATCACAGGTATGATTCAGCTGCTCTTCTTCACTGGTAAACTGACTTATCTAGTTCTATCTAGGTCTAGTTCATCTGATGCTTAATCTCTCTTTTTTCTGATATTCAAAATAGCAGGAGGCTTGGCTTAAATAATACTTATACTACTGTTTAAAAGTTTGAATACGTCTGTGTTTGAACTAAGATCAAACTGAACCACTTCATATAAGCCTTTATTGCTGTTCACAATGTGATACACAGTTCTCCTGCTCACAATAATACTGTACGTCAGTCACTGGCAGTGTCACTCGCAACTCTTCATCACTTTCTGTAAAGGCAGTGACCAAAAATGAGGCTAGGAAAAACATGTGGTCCACATTATTCCCTTTGCATTCTTGTGCTTGAGCAGATTAATGTGCAAAAATGCTTTTACATCATCTCCAACACTACAGTAGCCTGTCATCATTCATTCTTTTGTCTACACACAGAGAACGTGGGAAAGAGAAAAAGTGTGTGTGTGTGTGTGTGTGTGTGAGAGAGAGAAAGAGAGAGAGAGAGAGAAACTAAAAGCACTTCACTTTTCTTCCTTTCCCCTCTACTAAGAGGAAGATCTCTTCATCTAATCCATCAATCATCTACAAGATATAATACAATGAATGGAAACTATACATCCAAGACATTATACTTATCAACACTTTCAGCAGTAAATTTCATTTTTACTGGTGACAGCTGGAATATATGTATAATATATATAACATTTTATTTATTTATTTGTTTTTTTTTTTTAAGACTTTTCCTTTAATTGAATCTAGATGAGATGGATGTTTGTCCTCTGGTTTTTCCATTGGTATAGAGGCCAAACTGGAGGTAAGGAGACCCGGCCACCAGAGACAACCAGGCCTTTCATCAGATCCCATTGTATGTTTTCTGCATCCTTGCTGTGCCTTTTTTCTTTCAGTTTCTAGGTATGCAGGGATATGACATCCATATGCCGTCGTTTAGAGTTCAGAGCGTAGATCAACAGAGTTATTCAGTGTAATTCAGATAAATTAACCGTTGTGTTTACACTTAGATCAAAGCTTTTTATATTTATAGGTTCAACACCTGCTTTAGATTTATTTTTAAGAGCCATGCTTCTGAATACTGATCTTTATGATATGGGATTGCCTTCATGTGATGTTCTAAGATGCGACTATCAACTTTGTACTGTGCATCTGAAGTAAAAATATTCCAAATTATTAAAAATGCAATTATTTTCACAATGTTTGCTCATGTCTTTATCTGAATATTTAAAGATCTTGTTCACCAAGAACTGAAACATCTGTCATTTGCTTATTGTCTTGTCATTCCAAACATGCATGACATTTATTCTGTAGAAAACAAAAGAATATATTTGTTTTATATATATTGAAGAATGTTCAAACTCAAGTCAGTGGAGTCCAGAACGGAGCTAAACCTTCACAAAAACAGAAACAAAAATAAAGAATTGAAAGGTATTCAGCATATCTTCTCTTGTTATTCAAAAAGAGTAAGTCAAACCGGTTTGGAACAACATGAAGGTGAATAAATGATGACAGAATTTCAGTTTTTGGTGAACTATCCCTTTAATTAAAAAAAAAAATCAAATTAAATTATCTGTAGCCTAAATAGTTATTTTTCTCAGCCTTTGCTCCATGTTAGGCTATAATTATGGTGCTGACAGGAAGCAACTTAAAAGACGAAGTAGTCTTATAATTGTGACTGAAATTTGGACCTGCTTGTAAAAGCTCTGTGAGTCAGACATAACTTCCTTACTGCTGTGTTTCTGTGACTGACAGGCTGTCAAATTTTGAAGTGATTACTGACTGTTATGCTATCCAGCCGGAGTCTCTCATTGTTTCCACCAGAGGGCACTCCAGCCAGATTTGTGCTCTGGCTCATGAACTACATTACCCATCATGCTGCATGCCTGGGACTAATCACACTCACACACCTGCACCTTATCACCACACCCACATATTGAGTACACACGCACAAAAAAGCCACGACCAAACCACTCACCGCAAAGTCTTGATTTGGCCTAGCTATCATTTCTGAGCGTTCCTTCCAGTGTTTGTTTTTCCTGTTGTTATCTTGGACTGTTTATCTTGATCCTGACTGTTTGCTCCCTGCCTTGAAATCTGCCTGTATACCTCGACCTTGATACTGTCCTGTCCCCATTGCTCTGTTTGCCGGTGTTTGACCCTACCTGTCGACCCTGAATAAAGAAACTGTATATGGATCCGCAACTCCTCCAACACCTTTGTTACACTCACAGCTTCATTGTTTAGTCTCATCCATAATGAGGTCCAATAGCCTCCCACACCAGAGTTTGTAGACCGAGTTGGAGAGTGTCAGGTCAAGAGGTGAAAATCATGCAGGCTTTCTCCACAGCTTTGAGCATTACACTGATTATGAAGGGTTTCAGCAGAAGACCTCCATGAATGTGTTCTTTGCAAGTCTGTCAGAACATAAACAGAAGCCATACAGGCATGTGTAAATAGAGCCACCTTTGAGCTTTGATGGAGACAAAACAATTAAAGTCTGTTTTCTGAATGAGAAACATCAAAACACCAAAGTGTCCATAGATTCATTTCCTTTTAAGGAGAATTTCTGGACCACATCTTAAAGGCTTGCAAAAAGCTCAGTTAACACTACTGCTCAATTATCTACACTGCAGGAAATACTTGAACTTGACAAAATTCAGCAGATAATCCAGTACTGAGTAGACCAATTATCTGTTAGTCTAGTTATGAATTTTCATAACACAGAAAACATTGCAAAAACACTAAAACAATCTGATGTTTGCTTTCTGTTTGTCTGGGAGTTGTTTAATGATACAAATTACATCTAGTGTAGTTCATGAAAGGAAACTACTGTTTAGTATTCTGGCAGAAACTCGGTTTAACCACAATTCAATTTTGCTTAGTTTTGGGTCATTGCTGGAGCTCCTTGGCTTGTAGAATCTATTGCCAGTAAACGTAGAGTTATGTCCAAGCATACTGTGTATGGTTCATATTTGCATTGTCCGTTTCTGTTTACAGGGTTCAATGACTGTTTCAACATTGACACCAAAAATCACAGGATCATAAAGGGCCCCAGGCAGACACAGTTTGGCTACACTGTCCAACAACACATGGCTGGAGGACAGAAGTGGTAGGAAGCACTTCTTTTTCTGTACCCCTTCATCTTTCTTTTAGAAATGTGGTAAAACACTGACACAAAATATCATAAAAGAAGATTTTTTTTGGTTTTTCTTTACTTAAAACCTTTTATGTGGGCCTTTAATCCATTATAAAAGTAGTTTTAATGTTTTCTTGTAACCTCATAATGCATTGTAATCTCATGAGTAATTGTAACCACAGTAAATACATTATCACTTATCAATTTTAGATATAATGCATTAAAATGTTCATTATAAACAATTATAATACATTAAACTTTTTTAATAACCATTCATAATGCATTATATATAAAGGCTTTAAGTTTTTTATTTACAAGATTGGCACGTTTTGTTTTGTTTGGTTTTTTTTCTCTGTGAACTATCCCTTCAAGATTTTAAAAGTGGTTTAAGTACATTTTTGACTCTTCTGAAGCCAAAATAAGCACCATAATATGTTTGTAGATATTTAGGAAACATGTTATGTTTTTAGAGATGTTTCTCTTAAAAATATGCTATAGTCTGTAATTCTACTCTGAAATGTGGGCCGGAATTGCAGCACCCCTTTTAACCACTAGCTGGCAAAATTACGTACTACGCCTTTAATCTGTATGATCCTCCACACGTCTAGTTGCCGGAAAACACAGCATATTGCTGTCAAGGAATCATGTTATGTATACATAACTGTTTCTTTAAAAAATAATGCTATAGCCACAATATATTATATATAGCAGTATATATATAGCAGTATATATATATATATATATATAGCAGTAATTCTGCTCTGAAATGTGCGCTCCGGGCTGGAATGCCTTTGTTTTTGCAGTATACAATTCAACCTCTTGCTGTTAATCTTACATACTGCACCTATAAAACTATATGCAAAGCATCTTGTTCTCTGCATTTTCACACCTTTGTAAGATGTCAAAAGCACTTTGGTTGTGTGAAAAATCATATTCTTATTCACATTTATCTGGCAAAACAAAAAGTGTTTCTGGGTGTCTAGGTCTTGAAGAAAGTGTAATTCAGAACGATGTCCAAGAAAATTTAGATTTTGCATCTCCCAAATCAACAGTAAATCTCATTGCCTCAGTAAATTTAGATCTCTTATAAAAAGAAAATCCACCAATGATGCTTTCACAGAGTTATGAGAATTGGAAGCAGTTTAACATTTGTCGTTTATCACTGTGATATCATCATCTCTCTTTGCTTTGGCAATATGATTCCAGTCTGGCATCTCAGCATGTCTGATTGGCCACAGCTCACCTGAAACCCAGCCCAGAGGTCTATATCGCTGTGTTTGTGTGTGTGTGTAAAATAATAAGTATGCCTGCAAAGAAAAAGTTTTTCTTTGTTTATCAATGCAATTCATCTGAAGTGTTAATGTACCACTCATGTTGGTTTGATAAGCATGCGAGAGAATCCAGCTCATTTGCTTTTATTCACAATGAGGAGGTTTTTACACCCATTGTACCCGCTTTCTTGAATATGATATATTCTACCGCACATTCCCTAGATAATGGTTAAATGGCTCGATCTGTAGTTTAGCTGTGAGTGTGTTGTCAGTTTAGCTGGACTGATGTGGGGTGATATCAACAAAGACTTTCTCAAGTGAGCGGCTGCCAAACAGACCCCCTTTCTGTCCCATTCACACAGCATCTGGAAACCATTAACAGGCTAGCGGAGATTTTCAGTGTGGCATGTGTGTCTGGCCCGGCTGGTGTGTGTGTGCGTGTCATTTTTATTTCATCATATGCAAGTATTTTTAGGGAGATGTGTTGTGAATACGGACTTAAACAACATTTACAAAACCAGACTCAGTTAGAGACATGCACATCAACAAACATTAACAGACTAAACTACACACAAAGCCAAGAGATACTATTTGAAAGCCCAACTACAGCAACAGAGTCATATTTCACAATACAGGTACAGAGGGGAGCAAGTTGGTGGCTGACTAAATACTTTTTGCCCCACTGTATTTTTTAAACAGCACTATGCTGCAGACAGTTGAAAGTGAGATCTTTTTATGCGTGTCTATTGAAAGACAGATCATTAGGGAGAGTTTGTTGTGTTTATGATGGCATGGCTCTAGGCAGTAGGAGAGGAAAAGGTTTTTGCAGGAATTGGCAAAAGAAAGTAGCTAATCACCATTATGTGGTAAGGCTACCTCGGAGATTTTGAACAGGGGAAACATTTTGGACACTGCTGGCTATTTACTGACACGTATGTGTACTGCTGCTTTTACTCAGTTTGACTCAGGAAATGTCTTGATTAGCACAGTCAGATCCTCAGAGGAGAATGAAGTCTAACTGTGTCTCACCCCTCTCACAACCCCGAAGACTTTCAGTATGGATAACACACAATGCATTCACTCTGACAGTTCAAACCCTTTTTCATGCAGGATTCAGTGCAGAATACCTACACTAGTATATTCAGTGAATTGACTGTTTTGACAGGGGTCCATAGAGACTCAAGTCATAGTCACTTGCCCTCAAATGTTTTGACATTGTACTTGACCGAGGGTCTGTGGAGACTTGTTTCTGATGGGAAGCATTAAGTTCCTCCTTCCTGGAACTTACTCTTTCTTTGGGCTATATATATATATATATATATATATATATGTATATATATAGTAGACAACATTCAAAGTGGATCAAAACCTTTGATAAACTTTGTCCTACCACAAGAATAGGTATTGTTTTTGATTTTAGGACACCTTTGATGAAAGGTTTAGATCCACTTTGAATGTTGACTACTGTATATATGTATATACTGTGTATATATATATATATATATATACAGGTCCTTTTAAAAAAATTAGCATATTGTGATAAAGTTCATTATTTTCTGTAAT
>JAUMHI010000043.1:11348174-11371211 GCA_032359435.1 Enteromius unitaeniatus | reverse complement strand
GAAACTACTTCAGTTGTGTGTAATGAATCTAAAATATATGAAAGTCCAATGTTTATCAGTACATTACAGAAAATAATTAACTTTATCACAATATGCAAATTTTTTAAAAGGACCTGTGTATATATATATATATATATATATATATATATATACGATTGTTTAAACTGGTGCACTGTATAAAAATAGTTTTATATAATAGTAAATATAACAATAAAATGAGTCAACATGTTAAAATGGTATGCTATTCCAAACTCTACTCTCTTTCTCTTTCTCTTTCTCTTTCTCTTTCTCTTTCTCTTTCTCTTTCTCTTTCTCTTTCTCTTTCTCTTGGGTGCAGTGAGGGTCCTATCAAAGCAGCATGCAGTGGCAAGAGGTCTTATCCCAGTTTCAGAGGTACTGAAGGGGTTTAGTGGTGTAGGAAAATGGGGGAAAGGGACTGGCAATGCACACATCAGCTGTGGTTACAGCAGTGGAAGGCTGTGGAAGGGAGTATGTAGCTGTTGTTCTCTCATATTTTTCTCTTTGAGTCTTAACATTATGTTAACATATGCATTTTATTTCAGGTCAGTACACCAGGATTGTTTGGAACACATTCACAATGCATGCTCCAAAACACAGGCATTGCCCTGCATGCTGTGCATTGGAACAATCTCAAAAGTTGCTACCATTTAGCAGATACATAATTACAGGCTAGAGACTTTAAAATGTTCAAAGGGCCACAAACCGCTAAACAAGCATGCTGAATTTTATTTTAAATCAGAAATATATACTTTTTCTTTTAACATTTGCATATGTCACAGAGAGTGAGCCGAACACGCTAACTTGGATCACATAGAGAAATTTGAACTCTTTAGCTCCGTGATGATGACAAAAGCAGATCCGGCCGTATACAACATTCACTGCACATCTCATACAGAGCATGTAAGAGTTTTGGGGCAAAGGAAATTTTCATGGATGATGAATATTTGAACTATTTCAGGAATCTGTTGTTTTTATGTACAGGACTGCTGTGGTTTGTAGTATGAGTAATGTGTTTGCGACATAAAGCGTGTGCTTTACACGTATTTGTGTTTTTCATTCTGTTTTACATTGTTTTAAATGTACATCCTTTTTCTATACACTATAGTCAAATGTTTTGGGCCCTTTTTTATTTTAAGATGTATTTTGTTGCTGTGATGGCAGCGTTACAAAAAACATTACTCGACTCTTTAGTGTCACATGATATGCTGATTTAGATTTCAAGTAACATTTCTCATTATATAATGTTTTCATTCAAATCAAAGCATGAATACACAAAGAAAACACTATAAGTTATTAGATTTAGTCATATATTTTCATGCTTTTTCAGTTACATAAATTGTGCATTTACATTCCATCTCTGTTATTATGAAATTGACTTTACACAACAAAAACTGCTCCAATCATGGCATTTTCCAATCAGTGGTTGTTGATGTTCGTAAATGCTGGCTAATTACTAAAACTACTAGTTTCTAGAACCTATACATTTACAAGGTTCTTTGATGAATAGGGAGTTGCATTAAAAACGTAATAAAAGTACAATTTTACCGACCCCCAACATGTGAAGTGTAATATTCTTGTAAAATGTCAGAGGTCAAATATCAGAGGTCTTAAGAGCTACATTAAATAATCTGTAGCCATCATTACCTTAATTATCTCTCACATTCTGCTGTAGTAGTTTGAATAGAAACAGATCACAGCTTACAGATGAAGAGAGAACTTTTTTAACTGAAAATGCATGAATACTTTTCCTGACGTCTCTCTGGCTGCCAGTAGGATTTTTTTTCCTGGGTGGCCACTGACACATGCTCATCCACAGAATTGGCCTGATAGATCCCTTGGGATGGACATACAGACAAATGTGGACACATATGCACAGCTTGTTTATTTTTGAAGGATTGCAGTTAGAATTCCTTGCTGAGTTTTGACTTTTGTCTGGCCTGCGACCCCTGAATTCTTCAAGCAGCAGGAGGGATGAAGTGTTCTTCACCTCTACTCTCAAACTTAGCTGATATATTGCTCACAAACATTTTACACAGGTCTAGGAAAATTCATCTGCATGTGAATGTCTTGGGTAACAAAGCAGTAATTATTAGGTGAAATTAACATGCACTAACATGCACTGTTGTAATTACCTAACTAGCTTTGCTGCTTTTACTAGGAAGAAATTACCTTTTAAATCAATAACACAAAGGCCATGAAAAGCATAAAGCATCTGTGGTTCATCTCTCCTTTTCTGTCCCATCCTAAATGAAAGTAATGAAACGCCATATCAGTGGACTCACTGGCACTTCATAGACCTCAGCACCATGGTACCAAGAGCAAAGTCTTTTCTCGCTCTCCAAATGTGAAAAACATTTGGCTATTAATGGCAAACCCTTTTCTCTTAGATTTTTCCAAACTATCTGGGCTGCCAGTACAGCTTTTTGTGGCAGATTGAATATGTAAAGGTTGTGTATTAGCCAGGCTGTTTCATTTAGTGCTATTAGCCTTTTGTAGCCCTGCCGCAGAGAAAAAACTTGAGAGCTTAATGAGTCTGAGCCTGATTGTTTTAACAGCTCACTGTGTCATTACCCTGGAAGCCTGACTAGACCATTAAATCACTGTAACAAAGGTCCTCTTTCTCATGCTCATCTCTCTATTACTCTTTCATACTTCCTTCTCTCCTTTTTTATTTAAGTAAGTGTGTCCTGAGTTGATCTCAAGTGTAAAGTATAGTGCCAAAGGCAGTTATAACACCAGTAATTTTCACAATATTAAAAGCAGTGAAAATATGCACACTGTCTGAGCTCCTTCTGTGAAAAATCGTTTCCAGAGACGTTTCAAAATGTTTAGATGAACTTTTAACTGGAGACTTCTGTTGTTTTTTATGTGTTTCCTTATTTCATGCTAAATTCAAACCAGTGTCAAACTTAGAGTGTTTATTTATCTAAAAATCGGTATATCACAGAAATCTCATCTTTTTTTTATGAAACAGTGATAGACTGTCCCTGTCAGTTGATTTTGTGTATTTGACTGTATTGACTGAATTACTGAAGTCATGCTGAGCAGTGAGACATATCTGCAGTGCTTAATTTCACTGTAAATAGCCTGTGGGTGACTTATAATTATATTTTATCTGTAATGGGTAAAATCCAGTTGTTTGAGAAGCTGGATCCAGATATTGCTGGAATGCTTTACTGCTGAAGCTTGCCAAACAGAGAAATATTTTCTCGAGGGGCCCATGATGTTGACCCCTGGCCTATGGCAGAACACTCATGGAGGTCTGAATCTGCAGTAAACTAGTGTCAGATATCGCTCTCTGAATCGCTCTGTCCCTGAGTGGGTATTGCTCCTGTTTAGAGCATTAACCTTTACCACCTGTCAGAATTAGCTTTAGATGTGCTGATTATTGGACATGTGTGAGATGCATTGTTTCAAGTGTGTAGCAGGATGTGAAGGTGCCTTTGTGATTTGAATCTTTCATGTGTGATACAGAATGAAGAGGCATTTTCCAGCTGTGCCAAGAATCATCAGATGTGATGATGTCCTTTCTAAAATACAAAAGCAGCTAAATATTTTCCCATAAAACCATTTATGTGGCGTCAAGTCAAGTAAGCTTTAGTGTCATTCTGCTGTATGTGGAAGAAAATGTGCCTCACAGAATGTGCTACTGCATATATTCAAGCATACAGTATATACAGTATATAAAAATATACACACACAGTAGCTAACCTACTGAAGAAGTAATCTAACTATAAAAAAACTATATATTAAAACGTACACTTTGTATTTACTCATATATCAACACGTAATGCAAGGGTACAGAAAGACAACAAATTGCACAAAAACTGAAAACTATGCAAGATCTATAATAATAATATTAATAAATGTATCTTTATACATGTGTATATATATTTTATATATATTTTTTTTATTTAAATAATTTTTTCTTTATGCTTGTTTTGGTTTGGTTTGGTTCTTCTACCATTTCTTTGCTGCCTTTAGTCTTGTTTTGTTTCATTTTTTGTTTTGTTTGGTTTAAAAAGGTCCTCTGCCTGTCACAAAGAAGGCGAGAAGGCGAGCAGATTCAAGTGCAGATTGTTTAATAAATGGCAAAGTGAGACAGGCAGGGTCGATCATCAGCTAAACAGGGTTATCGGAGGCATAGACAGAAGAGAATGGTCATCAAACATAGCGTGGGTCAATACAACAGTAAACAGAGTCCGAGGAGTGAGGCAAGGCGATAATCAAAACGAGAGCAACAACAACAATAGATCCAAAAGCAGAGTAACAAGGAACTCGGAAAACACCAGACAGAATGACAGTACAATGAACTGTGTATTTGTGTTTAAATATATATGGAAATTAGGTCACTGGGTGGAGACTGGAATGAGCAACCATGACAACACATAGGATGGGCGGAGACAAGAGTTCATTGACAAACGGTCCAGGTAAGAAAACAGAGTGAAACAGACACAGAGTTCACATGCTGCTGGAGTGCCATCCAGGGCTGGGCTGGCACATCCAGCTGATCGTGACAAAGCCCCCCCTCAAAGGGGCGGCTTCCAGACGGCGGGAGGTTTAGGAGCCGGCAGGAACACCCTCCAGGGCAGATCTGATGGCGGAGATGCCCATCTAGGTGGACCAGACGCAGGAGACACCCTCCAGGGTGAATCAAATGGGGGAGACGCCCACCTTGGCGAATCAGGCAGAGGAGACGCCCTCTAGGCCGGATGAGATGGCGGAGATGCCCACCTGAGCGGAGCAGGAGGAGGAGGCGCCCTTCGGGGCGGAGCAGGCGGAAGAGACACCCTCCAGGGCTGGGCAGACGACGGAGAAGCCCACCTGTGCGGCTCAGACGGAGAAGACCTGGTCCGACCAGACAGCGAGGATGCCCTCCTGGGCTGACCAGACAGCGGAGACTGTACTGTACAGAGGAGCACAAACGAGTTAGTGGTGGCCTCTTCGGCCGAGTTCATACCTGAGGCTGGTTCGGGGTTAGTGGTCCCGGCAGCCAGGTCAGGTCCGGATGGACCTTCAGGCTTCAGCCTCTGTGGCCGGTTCAGAGCAGGATGGAAGTTTTTTAGTTTTGTTTTGTTTTGTTTTTCTCTGGTCAATATAACCTAAATATCACAAGATTACGAACTAAATATCACAAGATTATGATTTCAAATGTGTCCTTAGTCCAGGTTAATAATTTTAACTAATATTAAGATTAATAAGAGGTTTGTTCATAGCTCACAGTAGTGCTTGAGGTGTAAGTGCTTTTATGCTGCTTTAAAAGATTCTACATGAGTGCTGCTCTTTAAAAGGCAGATAAATAACCCAAGAATGATAAAATAGCTCTTTTGCAGATTACTCTTTTCATAATAGCTTTTGTTGTTTCCTATGGTTAGTGTAGTTTTACTGTCACTCTTTGACCCTGATGCAAAGATACTGCCTTTATGTCTACAAGGCTATTTAATAGTACTATCTCACCATAAACTAATTGTGAAGTTCTAAATGACATTTAAGAGCCCATCCTGACCTGGCACAAACACATACATTTCGAAGTCAAGTCAGTTCTCCGTCTCCCTTGAGACCACTATCAGCATGAAAGAATTCTGTCTCTTACATCAACACTTGCTGTGTTTAAGGATGCCTCGTCTTCCAGTGATCTGTGACTAGTTAAATGAGTCCTCTACGGCTACTTAGTGAAAGTAACGGCCTTTGTTTATAAAAGCTGCATGCTTCTGAGAGCCGTGAGAAGTACGTTCTTCTCCCTACAGTGCTACTGTTACTGGGTTTGAGTGATGTGTATGTCCCTGATTGCTCTCTGCAGGAGAAGTATTACGTGTAAAGCATGCCATCGTTAATGGAGCGATGAGTTTAGTCAGTCTGGGTTGTAGGATACATATTTCAACACGCACACAAACATATCTCAGCAGAGTCTCACATACCTAACCGCCCTGTGTGCTTCCATCGATACATTACCTCAGACGTCAACATTTAACTTAAACCTGTTTAAACATTCCTTTGCCAATAGATTCCACTTACCTGTCATCTCTCTCATTGATTCACTTCCTCTAACCTCCTTTAAGCGTCCCTGTTTTCAGAGGGAGCTTAAATCAGCAGGCTTCTGGCTGTATTATTTACAGGGAAGTGGCTCAGACACCTGCTAGTGGGTTTCTTCTGACGTTTTTGTTAGATGAATATTGTACTGTGTCAAAGGTAATATTTATATGTTTTGATTCTGGATGTTTCTAGGTTACTGGTAGGAGCCCCACTGGAAACAAATGGACAGCATCAGACAGGAGATGTGTACAAATGTCCCTTAAGCAGAAGATCTGGGGGACCCAGCTGCACCAAACTCAATCTTGGTATGATGAAGAGTTCATTTTCATGATTTTTGTCTTAGTTATGTTTTTGTTTTTTAAAGATAATTGAAAAAATATATGTATATACAAATATGCATTAATTTAGTCAGTATTTTGTGATGTCAGTTTGAGTAAAATGACATACTTTTAATCAAACATAACATTTTAGTTGACAATATAATGTCAAAATGTAATGAATTATTTCAACAGCCAAGATACGAAGATAATCAAAATATTGAGTTCCTGAAATAACATTATGAGTACACTACTGCAGCTCAGAACTGCAAAATGATTAGTTATTCAGTGTTTGTGTTATTGCTCAGTGTTTTATTTTAATGAAATAATAGTGTATTCATATTGTGGCTGACACTGAAAGCTTAAATTCATTTGTGCATATAATTTTAATGCTTAAAGAAATTTTTAATACTGCATATTATTTTCATGTTTTCTTTAATATTTAAATTAAAATTGTTATTAATTTTTATAAAATTTTTATCAATATACATTGGCACTGTATGACTGAGGATTATAATTACATATTTAGAATAAATACCTTTGTAATTACACTTCTAAAGAAATTGTTATTGTTTACTGGCAGTTTGGGTAAAGTGTTACCAGGCATGCCTTGTGAAAAGCAAAGGGGGGAAACACATTGATTCATTCAAATGCACTCCTGATCTGTAATGAAGTTTACATGTGGATTCCTCACTACAGAACACAACATCTGTGTCAAGCATATGTGTAATGTTAAGCAAGTCGATATAGCCTTTCTTCCAGTTTTAATATGTGCATGTGTATAGACACACACATAACAGATGCACACAGCAGATAAAATCAGGAATGTCTAGACAGGATTAACAAATATGTTTACAGTTTAAGGAAGTCTTTCTGCAAAGTACATATGCCACATATGGACTGTGGTTGGATTTTATTGCACAGCTTTTTTGGCCTCCAACATTTGTTCTTTTTTTTTTTCTTAAGGAAGGATATCACTAACAAATGTCTCTGAGCGAAAGGATAAGATGAGACTCGGAATGACCCTTTCATCCAATCCTAAAGACAACAGCTTTGTGGTGAGTTTGGATGGCAGGTTAGATAGTTAATAATACATATTCATTGTAATGTGAAAGTCGTCTGCCATTTAAATGGTCTACAACACTAATATTGTTAAGTTTTAAAACAGCATCCATTCCCCGTAGAATGTTGTGGAATTTAATTTAATGTAGAAGCATTTATTCGTGATATTCGTCTTCGTGATAATTCACAGGCTTGTGGTCCCCTTTGGTCGTACGAATGTGGCAGCTCATACTACAGCACTGGAATTTGCTCCAGAGTCAACGCCAGCTTTAAATTTTCCCGCACTATTGCTCCTGCTTTCCAAAGTAAGCACACGCACCTGCACCTTCGATTTAACTAGGGCAGTTTTTGCAGTGAAATTTTTGGTAATATGTTTCTATCCACTTTCTGGCTTAACCATGGACTTTATTTTTATGAATTTGACCATGACAGGTTCTGGATCTGCCATAGGCAATATATTGTGAAATGAATCTTCTTTTTAAAAAGAAAATGATCTTGACTGCTCATAAAGAGCTTAGTTGTTAAATCTCTTTCTGTTTGATGAAATATTCACAGACCTTGTTTTTTAAATTAATCCCTAAAATTCGATTTATGTGCATCGGCATCGTTTATAATGTTTAAAGGCATCGAAATGTCTAATTTCCTCTTTCAGGGTGTGAGACATACATGGATATAGTAATAGTCTTGGACGGTTCAAATTCAATCTACCCCTGGAACGAAGTTCAAGACTTCCTTATCAACATCCTGCGGAAATTCTATGTTGGGCCAGGACAGATTCAGGTGTTTTTGACTTTCTGAACAATGACAATGTGAAATATCAAACATGTCTTTATATCAAATGTATGGATCATGCGCTTGTCAGGTTGGAGTATTGCAGTATGGAGAAAAGGTGGTGTCTGAGTTTCAACTGAATGACTTCCGCTCTGTGGAGGAGGTGGTCAAAGCAGCCCGTAAGATAGGGCAGCGAGGAGGAGAAGAGACCAACACTGCGCTGGGAATAAGTGTTGCACGGTAATGCTAAAATAATTGTTTACTGATATAATGACTTGCTGTCTATTTTAATACTCTTTAAAATGTATTTTTTTATTCCTGTGAGGGCAAAGCTTTTCAGCAGTCATTACTCCAGTGTTCAGTGTCACATGATCCTTTAGAAATAATTTAATAGTATAATTTGGTCCTGGCTGAACAATATTATTAATTTCGTTTAAAAAAAAAAAAGCTTCATTCTACATACTGACATCAACAGAGCCCTAGAATGACATTTACAGAGCATAAGTTATAATCTGTGGATGTTTACAGCTCAGAGGCCTTTAAACAGGGAGGCAGAAGAGGAGCAAAGAAGGTCATGATCGTTATCACAGATGGAGAATCACATGACAACGCTGACCTGCAGCAGGTCATTGAGGACAGTGAGAAGGATGGCATCACCCGATATGCCATTGCTGTAAGTATTGTTTTCTTTTTTTTTTTCTTTTTTTTGCTGTGACATTGATCAAATGCCCATTCTCATGCTAAAAATTATGAGGCAACCCATTTTAAAATGGGCTTTGGACCAACCATTGAGGTCACATTCAGCTGCCCACTAAAAGAGGTCCTGTGCTTTTAGAGGAGACTTATGGATTAGAATGTGGTCTTGGGCACTCAAGACAAATACGTCATGTTCAGGCTGATTGATTCCTCACAACAGGTACTGGGCTACTACAACCGCAGAGGCATCAACCCTGAAGCTTTCCTCAATGAGATCAAATACATCGCTAGTGACCCCGATGATAAGCATTTCTTTAACGTCACAGATGAAGCAGCTTTGAAGGACATTGTGGACGCTCTCGGAGAGAGGATCTTCAGTTTAGAGGGTTGGCCACTTTTCCACACTAGCACCACACACAGCATTGCGTATTTATTCATAACACAGCCCAAAACCTCAGCCTGTAAAACATTTACATCTCTGCACAGCACTACACTGTAAATCTCATTGGACCAAATCGTACGTTTTATACCACATCTCTTTGATATATACCCTCTGCCAACTTGCTCTTTAAGACCACTGAAATCGGCACTGCTGTGTTGTAAGAAATGGCGGATTTTTACTTACTTCAGATTTTGACTATATTTTGACTATATAACCCCTGTGTTCACGTGTCTCTGTTTTCAGGGACTAGCAAGAATGGGACAGCATTTGGTCTCCAGATGTCTCAAGCTGGCTTCTCCACACACATAGTGGAGGTGAGTATTCATCAGTCTGTAGGTTCTCTTCTCGGTTGACTTTATTTCTCAAGTTCACAGCTCTTTATTTCATCTCAATTGAAAGAAAAAACCCAGACAGGTTAATCGAGATCAGATTAAGACCTACTTTGTGTGAACCAAAAGGCAGACGTTCAGTGAATGGTTAGGTTTACTTACTTTGAACTTAAATTTTATCTTTCCTTCTTCTTAAGCATTCTTCATTTCTTTCTTCTCTTTCTCTAAATGTCACTGGTAGTAATATGATACACCAAAATATTACACCTTTACAAGCAGGGGAAGATAGATTTCTCTCTGATAATTCAAACAAGCTTCTTTCTGATTCTCATTCCGAAGACATGAAAATAAGGCCCAGGTTTTCCCAGGGAAGGGATTATTGTGAAAAGTGTAGAAAAGCCACAACTCAGGGGAGAATGAAAATGTCTTCTTTTTTTCTGTTCTGTCTAAACCCAGAGCTGATATCAGAGCTGGCTTGTCCTCCAGCACAGACTCAGCATCTGACACTCTCATACTGCTGTTCTGGCCATCCAAAAAAATCTGCCTAAACTGTACCTGGTGGGTCTTTATCCATCCAAGACCTGCTCCCAACTGTAGCGCTAATCATCTCTGTCCAGGTTGTACAGGTTCCCAATGCAACCCCTCTGATTTTTCCACTCCATCCCCTGAAGGCAAGCACAAACTGCTGTGAGAGTTATTCATATCTCTTTTTCTTTTTTTTTTTCTTGTGGAAGAAGCAGATAGGAAAACTCCAGATGGCCAATGGGATGACTGGAAATCTAATATATCAGGTCTCTGGATGCCTGGAACAGCATCTGCAACAAAATCAACTTAAGTGTTGAGAGGGATAAGTTGTTGGAAAGAATGTTTGCACTCTAGGAGAAAATCATACCCCTATATCCAGATGGTACTCTCTAAATATGGGATGTGTGTAGGTTTAGATATTGCTTTTATTTTACACATATTTTTGAGTTTTGCCCTTTATTTCATGCACCTGAGCTTTATATGTGGATTCTTATTTTAAATTACCTCTAGATATTCAGTTACAAATATAAATACTTTGTTGGCGTAACTTAATTTAGTGTTAATTTTGGATAGATCACACTTTAAAAAAAAAGTACAATTCAAATTTAGAGGATACTTAAATAAGCTGATACCACCACTATGTCCTAGTTTGAGGGATTCATCTGTGATCAGGCTGATCAAGGCAGTCAAGAGTGATTATTAATTTAATTTGACCTTTGCTAGTTTCACTTTCATTAAATAGCAATTCAAGTCCCACTGTTAAAAAACTCTATGCCATGTGATTATAAACCTTTTCGGAGTAAACACATCCCCTGTGGTGGGGAGTGTTACAAACTTCAGAGGTTTAACAAATGAGGGAAATTTAAAAATGCAAGTTCAGTAAAGTGTTATGAAGTCCTGTGGTTGAAAGAAAAGTGACAGTGGATTTATGGAAGCAGTGATGAGGTGCAATGGGCACCAGGTGCTCAACATCACATATAGCCAGCACTGTTCCACTTACTTGTGGCTTCACAGTGGAGCCAGAGCAGAAGTTGTTTAAAGCATGAGGTCACACCATAAAGGCACACAACACAGGACACCTTCTGGAAAACTCTGGTGGTTTCATCCATGGTGAATTTTTGTTCTCTGATTAAAAACCCAAAAGTCATGATTATCAGCTTTGTGTGTTTATGTTTAAGTCCTGAAGTATGGACTGAGCCAGAGCAGTGTGTTCTCAGTGGCCTGCAAGTTCGGTAAGAATGTTCTGTCTGGACTGGAATGGCTCAGAGCGTTGTTGTTTGTTTATATGAAAGAAACCGCCTTGGAATTTCTGTTCTTTCCAAACATGAACCCATTCGACTTGCTCTCATTCCGACTACTGTCTACATAATTAACAGTGCGGGATGCAAAGTATTTTGTCCATAAATTATGACAAAATAAACTCGTCACTAGGAAATAAATTGTTTATTAGGTTTCCATCGCAACTGACCGCAAAGCAGAGAAATCGTGAAGGAGCTGAATGAACACTGAGAAGATGCAATGTATGAATCCCTCTATTATGAAATTAGTTTCTGAGAGCTGTACAAACAACTGAAAAATGTTTCTTAATTTTTAAACTACAGTAAATACAGTAAAATATTTAGTAACGCTTTAGAATAGGTTACACTTGTTAACTATTAACTACCACTTTTTCCTCAATAAATTCTTCATTTGCTGCTTATTAATAGTTAGTAAGGTAGTTGTTAAGGTTAGGTATTAGGTAGGATTAGGGATAGAATGAGGCATTAATATGTGCTTAATTAGCACTAATAAATGTCTAATATTCTAGTAATATGCATGCTTATAAGCAACTAGTGGGTGTAATCGTAAAATAAAGTGTTACCAAATATTTTACTGCCTTCATATGTAATGCTATGAATGCATGATTGGCTTTAGCTTTGATATTCAGTGATTGATTTGTCTTCAGCAACTGTTTCAGAATTTATTCTGTTCAAGTCTTATTAATAGTTTTATTATGTTAGACTAGAAGTAGTTTCATTAGTAGCTAAAAAGACATTAGTGCAAAATTGCCTACTGCAGATAGAAATATTGGTTGGAGGACAGAAGACTGGCAACTTGACAGAAATATGAAAGAATATCATTAGTTTCCTGAATTTAATGTAATTGTAGATTATATTCATATGCTCTGTCTGCAGGATGGTATTTTAGTGGGAGCAGTGGGAGCTTATGACTGGAATGGAGCTGTGCTGAAGGAGACTCGTCAGGGTAAAGTAGTCCCACCAAAGTCTTCTTATGAACAAGAGTTCCCAGAAGAATTGAAGAACCATGGAGCATACCTGGGTAAAGAATTCAAACCTATACTTACAACAGCAGCTGTCAGTGCTAACGATTGACAGGCCCCAGTATTATCTGGCTGCATCTAATTGATGTCTGCTTTTTTAATGTTCTTCATTCTCCATTCTGTGCAGTTTTATTCTTTTGGTCCTTTTTCTTATCCATTTCGTCTTTCTCATTGTGTGATTGTAGGTTACACAGTGACATCAGTGGTTTCAGCTCACAGTGGCCATTTATATGTAGCAGGAGCTCCTCGGTTTAACCATACGGGCAAGGTCATCATCTTCACCCTGAAAAACACTGGAGAGCTCACTATATTACACTCACTCAAGGGACAGCAGGTAACGAATTAAAAAATATGCTTACAAACACACACACGGTCTGTGTTTGTATACAGCGCTGCTCTGAAGCATTATTATTTACAGCAGTTCTGAAGTACTCATAGTGTACAACCAGCAGTGATCAATTGGTCATTATGTTTTCAATTTGGTACATTTCTCTCCTGGCTTTCATTTGCAATGTGTGGACTGTCTAGATTATAAATTTGCCCAACGCAGTCCATGTGCTTCTCATCACAGTCCAAAAGCATGCAAATAAATAACACAGAGTAAAAAACACAGAGATAATTAAGATTTTTTAAAGGAGATTAACATTTAACAGGTGATTAGCACCACAGTAAACAGCCTTAAATATAACCCTATGAACTGTGCATAATTGTTCATGTGCCTTTATATTTATAAAGCATATGGGTAGTTGATGAATAAAAACTGTGGTGTGACAGAAAAAATTTAGAAAAAAACTTTCCACACAAATAACATGAGAAAAATGTATCTACATTCTTAAGTGTTTTGGCATTTCTCTGTCAAACCATAGGACACATTGATACAAATATAATAACATTTAATATAATTAATTTGAATATAATAAGCATATTAGAGGACAATGCAAGTAAAAGTGACTCCCAATGTATTTTATGCTTACACCAGTGAATATCCAGTAATTAAATTCATGTCCTTAAGCACCACTAGTAATCATTGTGGTCTTGATGGATGTGTTTGTGCAGATTGGGTCATACTATGGCAGTGAGATTGCTCCAGTGGATCTGGACGATGATGGAGTGACTGATAACCTGCTGGTGGCAGCTCCCATGTTCTTCAGTGGAGGCTGGGAAAAGGGCAAAGTCTACATTTATCGAGTGACAGAGCAGGTAAAGTTTCTTCAGCCCTTCGGCATATTCTTGTGAAAAACAAGTTAATTAGCTATTGACTAGCTATTATATTACCTCCTGTTTACTTCTCACCCAGAATACAACACTACAGATGTTGCATCTTGTCTTAAAGCAGAAGGATCCAACTCCAAATCTGTGCCTATGCATTAATGCACTTCCTCATGAATGGTCTCACATAAATACTGACAGGCTTTTGCCACCTGCCATACTTCGCATCAGAGAGTAGTGGAGGGTGAACTCAGCAGGAAAATATTTCCCCCTTGAAATGTAATTATATGAAGCTCACAGAGAGAGAGCTGCTATAATAAATGGAAAAAACTGGAGCGCATGCAAGTGAATAGACCAGAACTCCATCTTTATTCATTTAGCTGGTATAAGCTATATCCCTACGGCTTTAACCAGAGACCACAATACCTCAGGTTGCAGCCAGACACTGGGTACATCAAGAGTGCAGGTCATCTTTTACTAAAAATAATTTATCGTGGTTAATGTCACTGCTCTACAGAAAATGTACAGTATATTTGGTCTCTTCTCGTCTCTTCTCTTCTCTTCTCTTCTCTTCTCTTCTCTTCTCTTCTCTTCTCTTCTCATTTCTTCTCTTCTCTTCTCTTCTCTTCTCCTGTAATCTGATGCTATTATAGGAAGGCTGAGAAAACAACTGATTTCACATGTCTGTCATCTATAGCCATATATTTTCAGAGAGAGAGAGATTTAGGAATTTAGGAGGAGGGTGATGTGCATGGCTAATTACTCTCCCAAATACTTGGCTGACGTGAACAGTCTTTGCTTTGAGAAACTGCACCTTTCCCTCAGACTTTCCACCCATTTGAAACTAATTGTTTTCAGAAGCACAAATACCTGCTAAATGACCTCAACTTAAGTGATAATACATTTTAGTTCATTTGACCTTGGGAGTCTGGTTTGGACTGTAATAGTAAATGTTTGTGCTTAAAACTATTTATTTCAGTCTTGTGAAAAATGTTTGCATTTCTTAAAATATACTGGATGTGAGACATTTAATGCACTCTCTATGAAGCAGAGGCTTTTTTTCAATTTGTCAGCAATGTCGCCCAAATTTCTTACATAAACACATGGTGGGTTGTCCTTGTGGTTTCTGGATCTGGATAACAAATTCCTCAAAAGATTGTCTCTGGTTACAGAAATGTTTAGCTCTTATCCATGACCTAAGTGGATATTTCCCTCATAAACAGCCTCTTTTGAGAGTTTCTACATTTATTTATGATTGGATTGTGATATAAAAATTAAAAAATGCTCTTATTTCGCATTGAAAGTTTCACTGAAAATTTTTGCCCAACAGCAATATAAACTTTCATGTAAATAGGTTTATTTATATGTCTTTTAAACCATAACATTTATACATACTGTATTCCCAATGTGTTTTTTTCAATTAAGACTTCAATATTTTAGTTTTAAGCAAAAGCAGTATTGAAGTATGGGTTAGAAATAGAGTACAGTCCAGTGCATTTTCAGTTCATTGTGAGGTGAGCTGACTTCATTAAAGAAATATCTGTACATTGTGAACCTATTAGTTCACCCCCCACCTCTGCTAATTTTGGTGTACAAGCTTTCAACTTTTATGGAGCACCAAGGCTGTTTTTGTTTTCATCATGCTTTAATTAAATTATGTCTTCCCTCATGGCAGCATTTTTTGCTTGTTTTCCCATCAGCCTCGTTTCATACTGGAGGGCTCGCTGGAGATTTTAGATCAAGGTCAGAATGCCCGTTTCGGCTCTGCTCTGGCCCCCGTGCCTGATCTTAACGGGGATTCATTTAATGATGTGGTAATAGGAGCTCCGTTAGAGGATGACCACAAAGGAGCCATTTACATCTACCATGGCCAACGCAACAGAATACTGAGGAAATATAAACAGGTAATGCATAAATGTCCAGCTCCTCTCTCTTGCGTGTTAATTAATCCGCATGTATTTGCTTTGAGTAATTAATTATGGCAAAACTTTACATTCATCACTTCTTTCTGTCAGAGGATTGGTGCTATTCAGTTGGCCCCAGGTCTGCAGTACTTTGGTCGTAGTATCCATGGGAAGATGGATATGAATGGAGATGACCTGGTGGATCTAGCTGTGGGCTCCCTTGGTGCTGCAGTACTTTTATGGTGGGTTTCTAACACAGGGTTATTATTTTTATTTGTTTACCCTCATGTCATTCCAACCCTGTATCAGTTTCTGTCTTATGTTAAACAAATAAATAAAATATTTTTTTTTTTTTGAAGAACCAAACAATTGTTTTCCCCGTTAACTTAAATAAATATTATGAAAGTCAATAGGGACCACTGACTATTTGATTTCCAGCATTCTTCAAAATATCTTCTTTTATGTTCAACATAAGAAAAAAATGCAGGTTTGGAACGACATGAGGGTGGGAAAATGATTAAATTGTCATTTTTGGGTGAACCATCCCCTTAAAAATCTGTGCTGCAGGACTCGAAGTGTTGTCCAAATCCATGCTATTGTTCGATTTGAGCCCAGCAAGATCAACATATTCAATAAAGACTGTCGGAGAGGAGGGAAAGACGTGACCTGTATGTCAGCTATTGTATGTCTGAATATCACAGCTCGGACTCCTATCAGAGCCTCACAGGAACTAGGTCAGTTTTTATATTTTTATTACAAATATTTCAATTACAACTGTAAATAATAAAAACACTGAACTTTTTTGTCTTCTGAGTCTAAATGAAGAAAGGTAGTTTAATCTCTATAGATTGTTGCTCGTTTATGAAATCAGGGCTCATTTATGAACTTCTAAATCTTTGTGAATCGACTTCTTCAGTTGTACTTCTGGATTGCAACAGTTCTTTGGCCAAAGGGTGAAAAGCTTAGCTTTCACCCAAAAACACTCTATACTGAAAGTCCTTTTGGATGACAGGAAGTTATGGAAATGCTTTGAAAGCAGCCGTTTCCTCTCATCATATAGCTCACTTTGAGTATCTCTTGGTTACAGTATTATTACAGCTAAACAGTTGACAGCTGGTAAGGTTTACATACCACTGACCAGCTGCATATCCAGTGCAGTTCATTTAAGGTTCCCCTGCTAAGCATGCCACGTATTAGCATGAAAAAGATATCATCAGTAGTGATGAATTGTTCAACATACACTAATCTCTTGATCTTTCCTTTGTTGCTTTGTTGATTCAAGATTTACCTTGGGAGTGGAAAAGAAAAGCTGCTTAGCAAGCTCTATAAATTTAAAAGTAAAGCAGACACATTGTATGATAACTCTGGCAGAAATGAGTATAAAAGTCTTTTTAGCTTGTGTAATACTGTGTCTGGAAGCTAAAGTTTCTAAAACTGCAGACAAGATCACAGATATTATAGATATCAGACTTGTGTTTTATGCCTTACACATTAAGTCGTTGCTGTGCAAGAACGCTAAGTAGAAACACAAAGTGATGCAGACTGCATTAAAATGCCTCAGTCTCTCAGGACAGGGCTAGTTAGTGTTTGACACATGCAGTTTGAATTAAGGCCTCGGTGACCATCATAGGTTTGTTTTGAAATACGTGCTGGAAGGTCAGGTTCCTGTGTAACGCGTGGGACCACAGAGCAGCACTGTTTTCAGTTAACCTTCACGACCCCAGAGCATCTCCATCATGTATTTCACGGGTGTGAAACCAATGTAATGGTCTCAGAGAGATGGCATGTCTTTGTCTTTAGGGTCATCCAGGGGAATCGAACTTCTGGGAACATTTCAAATGAAGGCACATATTTTATTTTGATCTAATTCTCCTAGCCTGTTGAGGGTTATGAATATGTTAAGCTTTTAAGTGTGTGGTTTATTTGTACACATTTTTTCACATTTATGAGATTTTAAAAAGTAGGATAACCAAGTTTATAGGCTTTTCTCAGCCCATGAACAAGGTTCAAATTGTCTTTTAGCAAACTCCTGTTTAAACCCTGACGGAAAAATTAACATCCTTCATGTCATTCAGGTCTCTTAAAAGGGTTTTCCTTAAGATTGGATTTGTATTTTAAGGCCTCAAAACATTCAGATTGCTCTAAGATCTCCTGAGTATCATCAATTTCACCTCTAAGTCTCTTAAATCTGTCTGTACACATGGTAGAGCACTGTTGTGTCCATAAATAAATAGCCATAAATTTGATACTGTGCTTTTTTCGTTATATAACTAATGCCTTTAATTTAACAATAATGCAAACCATGTATATATTAATAAATGAGCATACTACCATTCAAAAGTTTGGGGGTCAGTGACATTGTTTTTTTTTGTTTTTTTTTTTAAGAAATTAATCCTTTTATTTTGCAAGGATGGATCACATAGATTAAACACATTAAACTTAAACAGTGACTGTAAAGAGATTCATAATGTTCATAAAGATATTTCTGTTTAAAATAGATTTCCTTTTTTAAACATTCTATTTAGCAATGAATCCTGAAATTTCATTTTAAAATGAATTATAAATGTTATTTAAAACCGTAATAATATTTCACTACATTACTGTATTTTTGTTCAAAGAAATGCAGCCTTGGTGAGCATAAATTTTATTTTTTTACCAACTTTAAAACGTTTGCGTTTTTATTCCAAAACATTATCTAGCATTAATTGTAAATCATTTGCAAAGTGATAAGTCACAAATATTTGATAAATATTTATATAAGTAGGATAAATGTTAAACTTATCAACAAACCTATGATGGTCACCAAGGCCTTAATTCAAACTGCATGTGTCAAACACTAACTAGCCCTGTCCTGAGAGACTGAGGCATTTTAATGCAGTCTGCATCACTTTGTGTTTCTACTTAGCGTTCTTGCACAGCAACGACTTAATGCGTAAGGCATAAAACACAAGTCTGATATCTATAATATTATTCACCATATCTATAATATTATACACCATTACTTTGGTGTAAAGCTGCTTTGCAATGATATGTATCGTGAAAAGCGCTATACAAATAAATTTGAATTGAATTGAATAAATCTGGAATGACGCTTAAGAGTTGCCTGTGTTCAGTCATTAAGTCCTAAGCAAATAATAGCGACTATTAATGTGATCTTGAAACTAGAAAAAAAAAAAGTGTAACACTTTCCATGAAGCCTTTATTTATAAAACATTATAAGAGTATTCATAAGGAATCATAATCAATGCATGATGCATTACAAAAGAACCTTATAACATCTCATGAACAATACTAAAAACGACTATATTTGTGCTTACAAAGAGTATAGTTAAGTACACACCATATTACATTTATTTTATAAAGGGCTATATTATATATTGGCATTGTTCATTTAAGATCACCACAGTACCTTACAACAGGAGTGATATTTGAGTCTTTCCTATGGTGATAATTTTGAGGTTAATGTGTAAATCTAAAAAAAAACAAATTAATAAAAATAAATTTCTATTATTCAAAAATATAATCATCCTAATGACAGAGAAACAAAATTGTAAATATTTCCTAAATACACATTTCATAAAAAAAATATGATGATTCATTTCTGAGAAAAGATAAAATAAAAAGGTTGGTACACACAATAAATTGATACATTTCAATACATTGAAAAATAAATTAATGTCTGTTCAATAAATATTAAATTTCATAACTTCCAACTAATCTTTAGAAGGCAGAATGAAACATGGGTAATATCAAATGCAGTTGATTTTGACATTTACATTTATGATTTTAACATTTACGTTTAAACGCCAATCTAATTTTATTATTATAATTAAGTTTCAGAGTAGCCAGCTTAGAGCAGCACAGGTTCTGCTGACTTTTTGGAAAATTCCACCGTGGCAACATTGATTTTAACAATTGCAGTGGCATATAAAAAATAAATTAATTAATTAAGCTTTACAGAAAGCTATTCTACAGGCCAGTAGAATTATTAATAATTATCAAGACAGAAATGAATTTTAGTAATAAGAATGGATTCACAGTTTTTTAAGGGCAGATGTTCCTGAAGTTGTTCTGTAACTTTCATTTGCTGTTGATCAGTGTTGAGTTGTGATTGTTTTAAACATCTTCTGTTTCCAACAAAAACAATTAAAAGTCCTATAAATAAAACAATACAAACAGTTATAATCAAAAATCGAAATAAAAAAAGTTTCATATGTAATTAACTTCAGCTGCATATTATATGCAGATTTTTACATATGGTTGAAAATAACTCACCAGTGAGCAGAATTCCATTAATCACAGCAGATATGATTATGATAATAATCTGATATTGTGTTTGATTCTGAGCAATACACTCCACTACTGTATTGTTGTTACACTCAGTTAGTGAAGCTGATTCTGTAAAGAAAGTGTCCACAGTCTTTACAGTAGCAGCTGTTACAATAGTTGCAGATTGTAGCATTGAAAATAATTTAGTAAATAATACAATAAATTACATGTTGTATTTATGTAAGCAGTTGCCAGTAATTTTTCTTGATCACTGAAAGAGAAAATGAACTCACCGTTGAAGTATATTCTGCTGCTGTTGCTGAGTTTTGGAGGTGTGCGTGTGTTCATACAGTAATAAACCCCTAATTCATCAGCAGTCACATTATTAATAACCAGACGATGTTTAAACTGCACTGAATATTTCTTTCTGAATATATCATTTGTGTAAAAAGGTGGTATTGGTTTCGAAAATGATCGTAGAATAACCTTCGGAGGATCTGCTATTTTCAGTAAAATCCAATAAACTTCATTTTCATTAAGATCACAGTTTATCATCACATTTGATCCAGGATCAGTCGGAAGATCTGACACTGCATACCCCCAACATGTTAATATACCTACAAGTAAAAAAAAAGATAAATAATAAAAATACCATAATAGCATCAACATTATAATGCACAACAATTTTAACTTAATTTTAAGTTCACAAAACGTAAAAATATGTTTCATGTAATAAACTCACAGAGCTGAAGCTGAATGATTCTCATGTTGTTTTCGTGAATAAAACCTGGTTCCTTCCACATAACGTTTAAGATGTATCTACATCAACTCTGAAGCAGACAGGAAGAAAAAAAAAATCTTCCCACATCAAGCAGAGGAAGACAAAGTTAAATTTGCTCTGACCACAAAACCCAATGCTTTTTCACAATCATCACTGCATTAAGTTAAGCATTATATATATTATATTATATATGACAATATTATATCAATATTATATTGTGGTTTTTCAATAGTATATCATGTTGTCATATAACTACTGATATTCACTAAATCCATTGTTCAACCTCCACATTCAAGCAGCTGTTCTTAATAGTTTTCCTCGCATGCTGCTCTGCATTTCTTTTCTCTCTCATAAAGATCAGCTCAAATGAACTATCTATACACTATTTTTCCAACATATTGTCATTAAAAAAAAAAAGAAAAAAAAAAGTGCCTCTGAGCACTTCTTGTTCAACATTATTTTTATGCACCTTATTGTGTGTTTTGCAGCAGTTTCAAAACACAGTTTCAATTTGTGAACCCTGGCATGTTTTTATTATGTTGACCCAGGTAACTATTGCTGTGTATTTTTGATGTTGCTTTAGTTATATATTGCTATGGTTCAGAATTCAAACACCCGGGCACCGTCGCTAAAAGTTAATGCTCTGTGAAGTTGGAAATGCCCTGCACCAAATCAATTCCTAAACCTACCTGATAGTGTTAACAAATGCAAAACTGATATAAAAATGTAATTTCAGCTGCCTCTTAGATCTGAAAACTCTATATTACTAGCTAACAGCAGCAGTCACATATTTTATATAAAAGTATGATGTCCTCTATGTCTCATGTGGATCGTTACACCATTTACAATACAACCAAAGCACATGTGCTGACCTAAGGGGCGGGACATTTCGATCCACTCTATAGAGAAGGTTTAGCCAATCACAACACAGTCAGCTAGCTAACCAATAAAACAGGAACTGATCAGCATGTTTTTTTTAAGACTGCATCCCATAAACACAAGCTTAGGAGCTTTAAGAGTTTCATACTGATCAAGTTTTGGCTGGTTAACATGGTTCAGCTCCCTTAGAGTTTAAACTACATTAAACAGTGTTACTGTTTATACAAAGAAAACATTGGTGCTGTCCCGGTCACCACTTCTGTTACCAACTTTGAACTACATTTCCCATCATCCCTCGCATCCTCAATTACCTCGACGACTGGCTCATACTAGCACAGTCCAGAGCTCAATTGTGCGAACACAGGGACTTGGTGCTACATCACCTCAGCCTGTTGAGCCTTCGGGTCAACTGGGAGAAGAGCAAATTCTGTCCAGTGCAGAGGATCTATTTTCTCGGTATGGAGTTTGACTCGGTTGCACAAACAGCATGCCTCACAGAGGGAAGTGCTCAGTCACTGTTGAACTGCTTGAATTCCTTAAAGGGCAGGATGGCGGTCCCACTGATACAATTTCAGAGGTTCCTGGGGCATATGGCTGCAGCCACTGCAGTAATCACGTTAGGGCTGTTACATATGAGGCCGCTTCAGCACTGGCTTTACAATCGAGTCCCTAGGTGGACATGGAAACGTGGCACGTTCAGGGTTCAGCTAACACCGGCCTGCCGCCTAACCTTTTCCCCGTGGTCAGATCTAGCATTTCTTCGGGTTAGAGTACCCCTACTGCAGGTCTCCAGGCATGCTGTTGTGTTCACAGATGCCTCTTCCACCGGGTGGGGTGCCACGTACAACGGGCATGCAGTCTCAGGGGTTTGGACAGAACCTCATTTGCATTGGCACATCTATTGCCTCGAGCTGCTAGCAGTTCGTCTAGCTCTGGGCACTGCTCCCTGGAGAATTGAGACTCCACCCCCTGTCGGTCCATCTTATATGGGAGAAGTTCGGAGCCGCACAGGGAGACCTGTTTGCCTCTCCAGAGACCTTTCACTGCCAGTTGTTATACGATCTGACCTAGGGAACCTTAGAGACGCCCTGGCACATAGCTGGCCACAGGGGCTACGCAATATGCACTAGGTGTTGTGCCAAATTTTGACTCCCCTCATTGAAATCAATTCTAATCTTAAACCTACCCCTAATCCTAACCCCTCACCCCACACCTAACACTAAACCTACCAATACTATCACGTGATGAATGAACCACTTGAACCCGAAAACTTCTTAGATAAGAGGCGAGGTGAGCGAGTGAGCGAATCATAGATTAAAGACCCAGGTTGTCACGATCACAGCCGGCTGCACCCTTGTCTGTCTAAAAACACTCCTGCTGTTCATTCACATATTGGACTCTGTCACATATTGGACTCAATATCCCATGATGCATCACTCCCCCACAGCTGTTGTCTATCTGATCATTTGTCACTCATTG
>JAUMHI010000043.1:11331938-11348074 GCA_032359435.1 Enteromius unitaeniatus | reverse complement strand
TTACATTTCCAGAGCTTGTTAAGCAGCTTTTCTTTTCCACTCCCAAGGTAAATCTCAACAAAGCAACAAAGGAAAGATCAAGAGATTAGTGTATGTTGAACAATTCATCACTACTGATGACAAATATGTCACTCTTGAGTATGTTCACTATATTCCTTCCACTTCTTCTAGCTATTAGCTATAATGCTTTCTTTGAGGAGAAGCGCTTCAACCCTCGAGCCGTGTTTGATGACCCGGATCGCCAGCAACCACAGAATCTCACACTGCTTCCTGGAGAGGAGACATGTGACCACATCTACTTCCACGTCATGGTTAGCTCTCACCTGTTAGGTCACCAAAGTTTCATTACAAGAGATTTGTGTTGCATTTAAAATAATGCAATGACAACTCATTAGTTCTGTTATATGCAGTTTCCTTTCTGTTCTTTCAGATTTTCCACTGCAATAGCAGCATTCCTATTTTATTAAGTTGACTTTCTAGTATTACAACAGCAGATTATATTCTTCCAGTTTTATAGCCGTTTGTTTATATTGAGAGATTTATGATGTTGTAATGTTGATACAGGAGACTACAGACTATGCCAGGCCCATTATATTCACTGTAGAAACTGAACTATTGGATTTGGATCAAGGCCCAGCTCTGGATGATAGCTGGCCCACTACAGTAAAAACACAGGTGAGTGTCTGTAGGTCAAGAGAAACCTTATTGTTAAGCTGTATATCGTTTGTTTACAACATTAACACACACTATGAATTCATTATGAAGTATGTCGGAGCATACAAGTAAAAGCAATAATTACATCTAAAAAAAATTACCTCCAGCTTCCCTTCTGGAATGGGTGTGACGAAGATGACCACTGTGTTCCAGACTTGGTGTTACAAGCTCAGACTGATCTAATGAATCGCAAGTAAGTGAAAGCTCACACACATATGCTAAAATACTCGCTTGTACACATGCTCATGCCCCTCACTTCTTCCACAGGCAGTTCTGTGCCCAGGCGTTTCGAGCAGGCAGTCTATTATGTCGGAGTCAGATGCCAGCAGAACTTTCTGAACGCATTATAGAGGGATCCAGGAAGAGGATGGTGGTAGATGTACGTCTGGAAAACAGAGGGGAAAATGCATACGGAGCTCAGCTTAACATCACTAACACTCCAAATCTACGCTTCTCCAGCCTTATAGTGAAGGTACAACATCACTCTGATGGCTTATGTTTGGTTGTTTGATACCTGATAAGGACTGATTGTTTGCTTCAGTCAGTTCTTGATTGATACTAATGAACTTTGTGGAAAACAAAATGAAAGTGAATTTAAATCTGGCTGGTTTCTCTGTCTCTATTTACAGGACAACTCTGAAATACATATAGACTGCCGCAGTGAGAACAAACGAAAATATGAGAGGTCTTGCAATATCAGTGCACCCTTTATGAGAGCAAAGTCACAGGTGAGTTTTATTGCCACATTTATGCATTTACAATAAACCATATCAGAAATCTCAAGCCAACAAGACAGCTGTATATTCACTCTTACACCAGTATTGACATTTTAATCAAGCTTATTGTGCCAAATAAGTTCTCCAGTGATGTTACTATAACTACACAACTGATCAAAAGTTTTTGTTTGGAAAGAAGAAGTATTTAGTGCTTACTAAGACTGCATTTTTTTATATAAAAATACTGTAAAACACCATTAAATATTATAAAATGTATTAAATATTATTGCAATTTAAATTAAAAACATTTCTATTATAATTCTTAAAGTGATCTTAAAATTTCTGTTGCAAAGCTTAATTTTCAGCAGCCATTGTACAGTCTGTGTCACATGATGAATGGCACATGTGGAAAACAGCTGGGCTGCTTAATATTTTTGTGGAAACAATGACACTTTTTCAGGATTCTTTGATGAATCCAAAGTTTAAAAGAACCGTATTTATTTGAAATAGAAATGTTGTTTTTTTTAGCAATTCTTTAGATTTATTTAATGCATCCTTGCAGATTAAAAGTATTAATTTAAAAAGCTTTTTAAAAGTATGTGAAGAATTAGCATTTCATGTGTCTAAAATAAATGGTTGGTGTAATGTTTTTCAAGTCTGTTGTAATTTAGCAGCTAATGCTTTTAGCATACTGCACTGCAGAATTACGTATTGTATAATCCTAAAAGATGTGTTATTGCCATATTCAGCAACACTGTACATTTAGAGGTTATTCCAGGGACAGCACTAGCCGTGAATGAATCAATGAATGAGAGATTTATGTAGCTGTCTATGCTCTAGAAAGCCTTGCTTACACAAATATATTGGACCACACAGTCAAAAACCATATAGATTTACTCATATTACCCATCCTCAGACCTGTCAGGATCTATCAGTCTTTACGTCTGGAATGTTCCACAGGGCATAAACATACTCACAAGGTCACCAGCGCACTAAAGTAACAGAATGATTCACTTAGTGTCCTTTTTTCTGCTGACCCTTAAGCTTGCATTCAGGCATCTCCAGAAGAAAAAAAACATGAAGCAAGAATGTAATGGAAGAATACTGTTACCATACGGTTACTACGTCCAAACAGAGAAAAGCCCATCAATCACACGGCTTGCACCACAGAAGTCTGTCCTGTGCTAGCGCACTGCTTTGATAAGAAACGGGTCAGCAGCTTCTCACAGAGTCCTGATTCATTTTCTTGAGGTTTGGGGGTCATTGGAGCTACACTTGTGGCTACAGGGAGAGATTTTATTGGCCCACTTGGGGGCCTGGTTCAGCTCAGAACAGTATGTGATGGGGCGAAAGTGGAGGAGAACTCAGGAAGAGAGAACATAAAAAGGATTTTCCATGCTGCTTTGTGCCACATCTCGCCAAGCGGGAATGAAGAGTTTGCCCACATAGCTGTGTCCAAATGCTTCCATTTCTCTAAGCAAGAATAAAACCAGCTCTTGTGCTTTAAATGGATAGTTCACATAAAAATAAACATTCTGTCATTTCAAACCTATATGGCTTTCTTTTTCTGCTAAATGCAAAAGACAAAATTTATTGTGTTGGGTAGCAAGACCTCACTGAGCTGATCTTCATTGTATTGAGGAACACTTAAACATTCTTCAAGTTATCTTCTTTTAGAAAAACGTTCAATGATTTTGGAATGATACAAAGATGAATGCTTTCATTTGATCAGTATATTACTACAGTATAACTGCATGGAGACACTGAAGTGGTGGCTAGATCAGTTGCTCCACAAACTGCAGCAGATCTTCGTTGGGAGAGTCTGTGTATCATCTGTATCTGTGTTTTGTCACTATGAAGTGATGTATATACAGGATATGGAAGTTAATACTTCATGTGGTGGTTAGACTGCTCAGAGAATAGCCAGTAGCAGTGGATGAAGCCCCTTCTTCCACACAAAATGAATGTTATTGGTCTTTAGAAACAGGCTAGAGGCAGACTAGCGTAAAGAGTCTTGGCCTGTTTGTGTCAGTCTTGTATATCCAGACAGGCTGTCTGCCCTGGAAAATATTGGTTTATCTTTAAAAATGTAAGTTTTGGATTTGATCAGGTTATACATTTGAATTTTGTAGGCCAGTAATCCAAAATCTAGGGATGAGCTCATTTTTCAGCATGTGTGTGAAGTTAGAATGGATGAAAGAAAAACGAAACAGTGGCATGCAAGAAATTATAAGGAAGGACACAGGCCTTTTGATTAAACATTGCTCTATTTGACACTCCCCAGGTAACATTTCGTTTGGAATTTGAATTCAGTCATTCTGTGCTGATGGATCACGTACGGATCATCCTGGAGGTTATCAGGTAGGACATGCTTTGTAAATATTCATATATGAAAAATATGTGTACAGTGCAATTAAGAATATAGATAAAAATGAATTTTATTCTTTTATTGTAAATGTTACAATTAAACATTATTATTAGATTCAGACAAATTCAATTTCAGGCAAATTATTTACTTAAAAAAAAAAAAGCTTTATTTTTGGAGCAGTTTTATCCTGTGGAGCACAAAACAAAAACACACATTGATCACTGGATGACTAAGTGGCCACATTGAAATCTGCTAGATGTGGTCTCAGTTAAAGTGTCTAGAACATTGCTGATGGTTTGGAATGTTATGAAACTCTGAGGAAAAGGATCCTGGACAACGACGATGCCTGAGCTGGAATGTTAAACTCCTGATATATGCAGCCAAGTGTCACTGTGCAGCAAATCATAGGGTGAGCATAACTGCCTTGGAGGTTTCTTATGCCTGTTCTTATGTCTCTGCAGTGAAGGTGAGGAAGTTGTTCTACACGATAACATTAATGACATTTTCTACACTCTGAAATACGAGGCTGATCTGCTCTTCACAAGGTGAGACAGATGTGTGTTTGTTTGAAGGCTCAAATCAATAATTGTGATAGTTGAAAGTGGAAAAGTTACAATACACTTTGATTCTCTCAGAGATTTTTACCCTACCCGATACGAGCTTAAACCTGACCTCTCTCTAGAGGAACCTAGTGATTTCAACCCTCCGTTCAATTTTACCTTTCAGGTGAGGTCCACTTTCTTGCTATTTATAACTAAAGAGATGAGGGCCTTCATGTTTCAAACAAACCAAACATGTTTTCTCTATGCATCATAGATCCAGAACCTTGGTTATTTTCCAGTCCAAGATTTGCAAATGTACATTGCAATCCCTGAGGTCACAAAAAATGGCAATCAACTCCTACAAATCAGAGATTTCCAAATTGACCAGGTGAGGAGGACATACAGTAACTATACTTGTAGTTTCACTTGTTATTATAGTTTGCCTTAGATTTCCAGAACTATTTATAAAGGCTGGAATACACTGCATGGCTTATTCCCAAACGTTTGCCTGATTTACAGTCTAGATGAGTCTGTGCTAGCTGCCGAAAGTCAGAGACAGTTTACAGATTTGAGTTGAGAGATTGGGTTTTTAGCGTCAGACTATGATTGCATCCATTTGGATAATATGCGACATGTTTTATATTTCTTGCGATTTTAAAATACATTTTGTTTTCATTTGTCATGTGTTGATTACATAAATCTAAATATTTTAATTATTCAGATTACTAATTATTACGTTTTAAACTGATTTACAGTTAAATTTATGCATTTGGCAGAAGCTTTTAAAGTATCTTGCAGCATATGTCATTCAATAATTACATTTTATCAGTTCATGCATTCTTTGGGAGTAGAACCCATTACCCTGGCGTTGTTAGCACCTTGCTGTACTGTTTGAGCTCCAGGAATAATATTAATAGTGATTTGTGCCTTTTTGTATTAATAGTGCTTTGTGCCATTTTTCCATCAGGTTGGTGGAAGTCATTGTATCCCTCCTCAGCATGTGGCACACAGTCGGGCATCTCCAGAGGACCTGTCACGAACATCCCGACTGGTAAGATCCTCTCTGCACAGGCTTAAAGTGTCTGCCTGTTATCGCAGACAAAATGCATGCCACATTTAAGACTTGCACTTTAGCAATTCATAAAAGTCTGGCTTTATAGTTTGCCTGATTTAGGGACTTTCAGATATGAGATGTTGATTTAATGTGCAACAGCAAAGCACTTCTCTGTAAAATAGTTGGTTTTGTTCTCTTCAAATAAAGCCACTTGAGTTTAATAAATTGTGTTATAAATTATTGGTAAATCTAGTTCATCTTCTACCAGTTCTAGAAATGTTATTGTGTTTTTGAAGATTCTTGTATGTCTGAGGTAGGGAGTTTTGTAATGCAGCTCTAATGCGCATCAGATTCCCACCACAAACAGCTGGGTTTCATCAGAAAGATTGTCTGTTTGTGAGAGAAATGTCCCATGCTCTTTTGCACAGAACTACTCCAACACCCTGATGGTGCCAGTGCAGTGTACCGTCAACCTGCCTTCCCACAGAGACATCAGCGTGAAAATTGGTGGATCCCTTCGTACTGATGCACTGCATGCGGTGAGTAGCTGTGACTTTGCAATAACAATCTGATGACGATGAAGCAGTATAATGTGGAAAGACCTTGTAATCAAGACACATTGTTCGCACACAAGATGAAAGCTTTGGTCGAGAGGAGGATATCCAAAAACCAATGCAAAACTATGATCAGACCAGTAATTAGAGACAAGAAGTCATGCAGTACATGCAGACATACTATAATCTGGTTTTGTTTACATTGTTTTCACTCCTTTTTTTTCTCACTCAAAAACAAACAAAAAAGCAGGCTTTGAATTTACAGTGACACCAGAAAGTAATTTGGACACTTAATCCACACCCGAAATGTCTGCAGTAAAAAGTCAAAGCAGGTGGCATTTATTTTTAAAGAAAAAAAACACATTTCACAAGAAAATGTTTTGCTAAGGCAATAGATATATTGTTTGGAAGTAAGAAATTTTATTTGCTTAATTTGTAGTGCTGTCAAAGGATTAAACATGATTAATTGCATCGAGAAAAAAATAAATTGTTTACAAAATATGTGTTTGTACTGTGTATTATGTATATATAAATACACACACATGCATATATTTAAGAAAACATTTATGTTTCTATATTAAATATATAGTTGTGGTCAAAAGTTTACATACTTGTGAAGAACATAATGTCATGGCTCTCTTGAGTTTCCCATTATTTCTACAACTCTTTCTGATCTCTTTTATCTGTCAACCCATAATAAAGTAATAAAAAAAAAATTTTAATGAATGTTTTTTGTGACAAAGAAGTATCTGTTCCAATCACTCTATCAGAGAAAAATTAGAGTTGTAGAAATAACGGGAAACTTGAGAGAGCTATGACATTATGTTCTTTACACGTGTATGTAAACTTTTGACCACAACTGTATATGTAAGCATATTATATTATGTAAGCACTTTTTTGTGGATGCGATTAATTGCAATTAATTTGTCCAGTCTTTGACAGTGCTAATCATTTGTGGTTGTCAAATGTTAGTTTTGTTTAGGTAGATTGCTTACACACTAAAATTAAACTTTTCCCACAATTAGCAAAACCTTACACTCAAGGAGCAAAACACAAGGCTAGATTTGCACAACTGTAAGCACATTGTCAGCTTCACACTATTTGCAAAACATTCTAACACAGTGATTTGCAAAACACTAAACACACTTGTATACTGTACATCAGACACATTCCAAAGCACTGACTTTAAAATGACCTGTTAAACAGCCATCAGGTGCACAAACAAATGATTGCTAAATTGTAGACAATTTTGTTTACATTATTTTGTATATTTGTTGTTGTTGCTGCTGTTTACTGTAATAGTAACTGTACTGGATACAGTATTTTACATTTGTCTGTTGTTTGCTGAGCTAACAGTGTTATGCACAATACTGTATTAGCCTGACAACATGTTTTATTGTGATTCTCCATGTTGACTGATTTGGGTAAATGGAGAGAAACTAATGAAACATGTCCATAGTTAATATTGGGATGAACATTATTTCAATAGGTCACTTTAGACAGGCACTTGGTTTGATATTTTGTGTCTGATATTACAGATTTTGCCTATTGCTTACACACTAAAACAGAATGCTTAAACCAAGGCCTCAATACCTAAACTTCTGGTATCGTATCTTAAACACAGTGTAATCATAGCTTAAACACATTATCAACTTTGCACTTTGTTAACAATTATGTAACACGCTTACTGTGAAACACTGCACACGTTTTCTGACATTAGACGCTTTGCAAAAACTAAATCGCCTGTTATCTTTGGGAAAACACTCTGTTCTAAAAGCAAAACTCATCTGGAAATGAGTGTCTAGACACTGACATACACTGCTGAAATCACCTGCACAAAAAACCAGAACACCGATTGGTCTGAGCCTTAGCACTACAAATAGACCTCAGGTAAGCCATTTTGAGAACTTTGCAAGGATGGAGGCAATGAAAGTCAGAGTAAGAGTTAGGCATTAGGTGTGTTCCTGGGTCAACATATTTTATTCCAAAATTTTAGTTTTGACCATATCCCTAAACCTAACCCTACCCATGAGTATTGCCTAAAATCAGAGGAAATGATAGATGACTGACACTGATGTACAAGCACCAAACACTGATTTTAAGCCTAAACTTCACAAAAACTATAAACTGGTTCTTCAAATCTGATCAGCCTGATCAGGGCTACTCTGGTGGACCATTTGATAAATCATGACCTGTCCATGCAAAGAGTCCACCCTAACCTCAGTCGATACACAGTAGCATCAATCATAAGGATGTTCTGACTGGAGAACAGCTATATCTTCAGGTTTCTACTCCAGACTGTACCTATGCATCACATGATTCTGTATCATATTACAGTATTACTGTACTAACTGTACTATACAAAAATAGGTAGTGCTGTGAAGTATATGTAAAGCAATACCATTGTGATGTTACAGTATGGTGTACAGGTGTGAAAAAAGTACAGAATACAGACCCAAATAGAAAGTGGGACCCATAAACCCCCTTCAGCCCCCCACCACACACACAAACACACATACACACAAAACAAGTATATATTTTTCCTCCAATAGCAATTTATCCAGTAATTGTTTTGTTGTTAGTTTGATGATTTGTGGTTCAGTTTCTCTTTATTTCTGTAAGAATGTTTTTTTTTTTTTTTTTTTTTTAACCCTTGTTTGATTACTGCATAAATTCTACTGCTGAGTTTTACAGAAGACTGAGTCTGAGCAAATGACAATAAAACTAGAAACACAAAGACTGCAGTGTTTTATATAAAGCCCATCAGTGTGTTTCTGCTGATATGAAAGAGTAATTCAAATGTGTGTATGGTTTTGTTGCAAGAATTTTATTTTTAGAAAGGAGTGTTAAGTTTTGATTGCAGTGTTTCATTCTGGCATAGATGTGAGTTGTTTATCTCCAAGTGCTATTTCTGATTGGCTTGTGTGTAGATTTTTGACACAACAGGCCAAATTTAGCAAAAAGTGTGTAAGCAATAGGCAAAAACTGTAAGTGCTACAAGACTAGCTTCCCTCTTTATTAGAGCTTGCTCTCTTCAACTTTGTCTCATCCACTGGAGTAAGTGTCCGTCAGAGAAACTGAAAACTGTTTTTCTTGTCACGGGCAGCTGAAGTTCAAAACCCTTGAGCTGGTGACGACAGCCTCAGTGGAACTGAACCCATCCAGCCCTATGTTTCTGCCTGAAGAGAAGCCGGTCAGACATGTGAGTCATCCTCTATACACATCAGCATTTACAGAAAGCCACGTTACAGAAACACTGCTGGACAACATAAATCCATGACTGAATTTGTGAAGATGTGGCTAGTATGAGAAGTTGCTGTTGTCTTTTCCATCCTTGGCAATTTTAAAAAAGACTAAAACACTGACAAATGACATGTTTTCATTCATCTGTCAAAAAGACTTAAGAACAATTGTACACGAGCATGTAACATAGACATCTTTATGCTAACATTACTGAATATTTGACCTCATAAAATGAGGTGTGCTGCGTTTCTCATGCCAGTGCCTAGCGTTTACACATCAGTGTGTTTTCTGCTGACCTACTGTGCGTGTTGTTTCACCATAGTAAAAGAACCTGGAGCCAAGGGGACCGAAAGGACCAGCAGCACAGTTTAGTTCTCTTCTCTTCTGTATTGCTGTGAGGTGCTGCCATCTGTAGGCAGGACAGAAAATAGACAGAAATACTAACATTAGGAAATCTGAACTCTCAGCTGCAGAAGATAAATTAAATGACAACTTGTTTCGAACAGGTACCAAGATACAGAGATTAAAAAAAAGCTCTGAGGAACCCACCATTCATACCACAAGCAATTATACGAAGATCTCTGATAAAGCAGTGTAGCTTGTGATATTTTTATATATGTGTTTAGTTTTTTTTGTTTTTTTCAGATAATCCTAGAGATCAGGAAAGAGGAGGATTATCGTGTTCCCATCTGGATTATTATAGGCAGCACACTTGGAGGCCTGTTACTCCTCTCACTTCTCATTTTGGCACTTTGGAAGGTAATGTGTCCTTATTTTTTAAGCATGGATATGGACAGGATGGGCAGAGTGTATCTTAATCTTTGAATTTTTTTTTTTCTTTCTTTACTCTGATAGTTAGGGTTTTTCCAAAGGCAGAAAAGGCGTGAGGAGACTGAGAATGAGGCTAATGGCAAGATGATGGAAGAGCGATAACGCAGGCTGCTCAAGAGGGTTCAGACAGGCCTACATCTCAGGGACCAACCAACAGCAACATTAGACGTCTCTGAAACAGAGAGAAAGGGAGAAAGAGAGAAAAACAGGACTTGAGGCAATGAAGAAAGGAGAGGGATTTGCTCTGTGCACTGGACGACCTGTTGTTCAACCATGAAAAGCACTGCAATGACGCTCGCCATGCCTGCACTGCTTACTGAGCCGACCCTGCAGATGGGTCTCCATCTCTCTTCTCACTCCAGATCAAAACCCTCAGATTACATGTTGAGGACAGTCTTATGGCAGAAGATGGATTCAGAAATAAAGCTTTTTTTCACAGGGTCTTTGGAAACACAGTCATTCACGTTTGATCAATTCCAATGTCTGACTCTGCAAATATACAAGAGAAACCTCAAAGGGCTGAAACTCTATGAAACAGCCATGTTTTCTGGTGCTTCTTCTTGGACATCTGGAAAAAAGTGACATCTTGGTGGGAAAAAAGTGCAAAAGTTAGCTCATTTTATTGTAATGCCCGTCGTTATTATATGTAATGTAATATTAGGCACTGGAGTATGTAGCTCTGTTTTTTTGCAGTGGCCATAATTTATTGAATAGAAAATGAACTGTTCTGGACTTTACTACAATTTTGTAAAGAGTTATTCTCCTCTAATATTCAAAATAATTATACTTCAGCATTTTATGTTTTTCTATATGCTTATTTTTCAGTCTCAAATAACAATAGAGGTGGACATTTACTATTCTTCTTTTTTTTAAATATTGATGCACTTTTTATATTGTAGAGATACAAACTTGAATTTTGTAAATATACAGGTTATCTTTGTTACACAAATTTCATTGTTTGCCTTCACGAGGATTGTGGTGCATTTCTAGTGAGACATCAACCCCAACTAAACTGTTGTGATTGAGCTGCACATCCTCAAATATGCTTCACACCTCAACAAGTAGCCTTTGAGAAAGGGTATGCTTACTGTACAGTACGTCAGCCAGACTGATGATGGTTCATTCATTTTATTTAGAATATTGTTCAGATGGTCCCTAACATCTAATGATGTTGAGTGTTTACAATGCTATGAAACATCCTTATCATTTGCAGAAGTATTGTAGTCAAGGGTCCCTATTCTCCAATGCTTTATCATATATGTGTAAATATACCTGTCCAAGAATATAAAATAAATCTAAACAGAGAAAGAATGAGTGTTTATAAATGACAAGGAATGATAGCTCCTAAATGCTTAAATTATATGAGCAAATCTTCATAAATGCATACACAAAATGACAACTTGTTGATAAGTATTGGCAGTCCACTCTTTTATTGAAACATTAAACATGTTTTCCACTTTTCAACAATTGAAAAAAAGCATGAACATTGAAAGTATGTTTAAAGTATGTTGGATTTAAATGCCTGAATAAATGGCTAATCTGACAGGTTATGTTTTCATTCAGTGACAAAAACCTTATGTAAATGCATTCTTAGAGTAAAGACTAATAAAGGATGTATATTGTTATGAAATACATTTGTGAAAGTAATTGTGCTTATAACATTCAGGAGTTATTCAATGTAATACATCTTAAATTCCAAAAACAGATTTTAGACTGATCAGGGTGTCAGCGATAAAACAGAAGTACAGCTGCTTCAGTTATCTCTTTGGAAGCACTCCAATCTGCATTAGTACCATAGCCGCTCCAGTCGAAGCTCACAAAGTCCCCACACTGTCTTGGGGCTCCCTCAGGAAAGTGTCCACCTCCACCAATACAGAACTGCAACAATAGTGCATTAATAGCAACACAACATGCATTTCTTCAAATAGCATTGGTGCTATAGTTTTTTTTTTGTTACAAGTGTATTACTGTAAATGCACTTACTCTACACTGATCCTTGAAATATTGTCTGTCTGAATTATTATGTAACAATTTCTGTTCATTAATGCTCAAATAATGCATATTATTTTAAACTCACATGTTCATTGTGACAACCAGTTGGTTTAACGCCTGAACAAATAGCCATAGCTGCCTTTTCGGTATTGAAGACCCTGAATGCGATGAATCCTGGCACAAATATTCCTAAAAAATAAGCACAAAATATATCATTGACGATGATCTGTCATGCCACAGTACTCAGATAACAAAAGTGATGATGCTTAAATAAAAGCATCAATGAAGAATACAAAGATTTTATGACTGTCAATCAATTTAACTACTTAATGAAAAAATATTTGAAAACATTGTTTCAAGACGTATTGCCGTACCTCTTGAATTAGGACCATACAGATATTTGGTTGATGTCGCATCTCCAGTATCATACACTATTGGAATAGCAGGTCCATTATCAATGTTGCATGTCCCGATTCCAAACCTCACAGGGAATTTCTGGGAAAAAAGGAAAAAATATCTTTGCTATATATGTCTGTGAATGTTTCAAACTTAAAAATGGTATCAAAGTTTGTTTGACCTTGAATAATTTGAAAAGGTTTCCTCCATGAAGGGTTAAGAAGTGATTTTCGGTGTGGTATCTCAGGAAGGAGGCAGTGGTCCAGTGTTCCAGCTCACTATTATTTGGAACATGCCACACAGACACATCCTGTGCCGCAATGTCAAAGTATCCAGGATTCTGTCGAGTCAAGTTACATTTATTTATATAGTGCTTTATATAATACAGTTCAGATTGTAGATAAACATCATTTGATTATCTTCATTGTCTTAATATCATTTATTTTAAACCATGACTGTAAAACCATGAATGTAATAAGAGTACTTTATAATCATCACTTGTAGCAGCTTCTGCAGCTCCGAATGTGACTGTGTTTGCCCATGTCCCTTCACCATCAGGCCGGTTTGGGTCGCTGCCCTGTTGACTAGACCAGCGATCACCAACAGTGCACTTTCCATACATGTTGTTTTCATGAACACTGGCCACCAGCGTCCAGCCGCCGCCAGCAGTGGTCATATCACAGAACGTCTGGTAAAGGACTCCTCTTGATGAGATCAGATAGTACAGGCCGTCTGATTGAACACAAGCATTACTGAGTCAGATACAATTTGGTGCTTAAGATAGCAAAAATAAATAAGAGAAGATTGTACCATCATAAACACGATACTTCTCACGAATTTCTTTGCAGCTTCGAGCAACATATTTAAATCTGCCCAGAAGTTTTGCAACCTCAGGGTAGTTGTTGGTTTCATCCAACGGTGCTTCTTGTTGAGTTGCTAAAATATGAAACAAAGACATACAGTAATGTTATATATTGTGATTCGAATTTGGATCATTCATTTAAATGAAGGGAAAAAATAGCACTCACTTAATGCTACCTCACAGAACCATAAACTCACTGAGAGTGAGAGGCTGAGAAGGATCTCTGAAAACATTTCTGTACTTTGTAAACAAACGTGAAAAGTTATTTACAGTAGGCTTGCACATTTTCCTGCATTCAGTTTTTGTTACAGCAACTGCCTGCCTCATCGCTGTTCTCCACATACGCTTTTTCTCCTTCATGCTGTAATTTGTCAAACAAGTTGATTCACACTGATGAATTGCTCTCTGGTGAATCTTGACTTGCACTAAAGAAGGAAAAGGCGTGAAAAGTTGAATTATTTCCGCGCTGCATTGTAGGGAAGACTTCTTTGGTGTAGATGAGAATCTGTGGCCCGATGAACAGAGACGTCAAGTCAAACTTTTATTTTTATAGCGCTTTTAACAACACCGATTGTAGAAAAGCACTGAACATTATCAAGACGTCAGGAAGTGTGATAAAAACTGTAATTCTCCATGTAAGTTATCGTCTTGTCTGAGGGGCGTTTCCTATGTTTACCTTTCTAAGAAAACAGCCTTGACTTCTTCTTTCTGCATCGATAAACAGTAAAAAAGCGGGAATCATATCTAATCTCTTGCGATCAATAGGCTACCCAACATACAGTAACGTTAGGCTTATGTTTTCTTATAGGTTGATGTTTTCGTGCTGCGGTCATTCTGCACGCCTACTACTTTTACGTCTCTTTCGTAGAAAATAAGTTGATTAAATACAAAGGTACCATCTGCTTTTCTGACTCTCTATCTTTTCCTTATTCTCTTAGTATAGTTCAAAAATTCTTACGTTTTTGTCTTGTGTTTCCCGTTTCTGGTTTAGAGAGCACTGTCGAGGCAGCTCGGGCAAGTCAGAGGATGCAAACCTACTTTTTTTCCCCAGCAGGAATCATATCGATGTGGTTTTCCTTTATTTATTCTAAAGGTTTTAAAGATTTGGATAATTTATTACATTTAATGAAATATCAAATCATAATGTATAAAGTAACATATATCCTTCATGCTTATTGCAGGCACTAGTTGAAGTATAATTTATTCCTTTTTCGAGGGAATTCCAATTCATTATCAAGCTCTGGGACTTACTTCTTACACTCGTTTCCTTCTGTACTGTAGTTCAGTGTAGCACACTTATTAATCTCAAATTTGCATGCATACTTTAGGTGCATGGGTTTTTGTTAAACTGTAGCCATCTACATCACATTTTAATGTACATTTATTATACTTTTTTCTCTTTACATTTTTGTAGTTTATAGTTTTCTTTTTGATTCAAAGGTTTTAGTTTTTTTATTTCTGCTTTTTGAGGCATTTTGGGGCCTTGTGTTTTGTAAAAAAAAAAAAAAGTTCCTTCGTGATAATAATAAGATCAGCTGTGAGGAAGTGATGCATCATGGGATATTGAGTCTCGTGAGTGACCAATGTGTCCAATGTGACAGAACAACAGGAGTGCTCCCTGGCAGAGAGTGACAGCTCCTAATCTCTTTTGGATCCTTGCATACAAATGGCCTCTTCCATCACTTTCACTATTTTTAGTGTCCAGTAGTCTGAATTTGTACTAAAATTGGATGATCCAAATACAACTTAAATAACAGCATCACTGAATAATACACAGACTGTCAATCGGTTTAGCTATTAGCTATTTAATATTTTAAAAGGATGTATTGCCATACCCCTAAATTTGAAAAAAAAAAAATGAAGAAACATTTTTGCAAAGAAATTCATCGCTATTTACTTGATTATGTACAACTGTCTGCTTTGACAATTGTTTATATAATTCCTAATGCAGTGCCTAAAGGTTGTTTCTGTGTTTATCTTTTAATACTCTAATTTAATACTGATGTAATGGCTGTGAATAGAATGATGTATAACTGTACTACTAAAATTGATAAACTATGCTATAAAAATGCCAGCCTTGTTCATTTTCAGCAAAACCATATACAAGATTAAGGAATTCTTACATTTGTGTCTTGTCTTGTCCTTATTTGTGCTTTCCTCTTCTGACTGAGCAAGCTTCAAGATTCTGGGTGAAGCACAGAATGCATGTGCCAGTTTAAACCTATTCTTTTTCTCCCTTTTTCAGGATATTTTGCAACACTCCTTACACAATATTACAGTTTTTCTCTATTGCTAACACAATATTACTGATTAATTTTCCAAACCATTCATACATTTCTTGAAACAAAGACATTTTTTCACTTTTAACACATTTTACCTGTTTGCACAAATGTTTACATTTTCTCAGTGTTTTCTGCAAAACTCTACACAAGAACAGCATAATTTTGCACAGATTTAACCATGCTTTCATTTGAAAACTCAAACACACAATAAAATAATTTCAAAAACCAAAAAAAACACCCACAAATAGCAAACTTTTATCCATGTGTTAACATTAAGTAGCAAAACTGATCACACACAGGTCAGAGTAGTAAATGGGGTTCGGCAAATGACAAAAGAGGTATTTATGGCTTGATTTATTGTATTATAGCCCTTTTATTACTTAATGAGGGACAATAAAAACTACACCCTGTACACCCCCACGTCCTGCCATAAATTCCAATGTTAATGGGCAACAGCCATAAAAAACAAAAACAAAGTCATAAAACTTTTTTATAACCTTTAACTTAAATGTTCAGTGGGTGTCTTTAAATAAAGTCTGAGTCTTGCTGTTAAGGTGTGGAAGTCGGTTTTCATTCGCTTGT
>JAUMHI010000043.1:11279248-11331838 GCA_032359435.1 Enteromius unitaeniatus | reverse complement strand
TAGTACAGGCCGTCTGATTGAACACAAGCATTACTGAGTCAGATACAATTTGGTGCTTAAGATAGCAAAAATAAATACAAAATATTGTACCATCATAAACATGATATTTGTCACGAATTTCTTTGCAGCTTCGAGCAACATATTTAATTCTGCCCAGAAGTTTTTCCAGCTCATGGTTGGTGTTGGTATCACTCATGTTAATGCATGGTGCCTCTGTTTCTTGCATTACATACATAGCTCCCACTGTAGAAAGAACATTAAAAAAAGACAATGCGAGTCAGAACTAGGACATTGTGATTATCTAGAATTGTATTGATTATGTTAGAATAAAAAGCACAGCCTACTTATTTTAGCATGACAGAACCATAAACCCAGTGAGGCACTGAGAAGGATCCCAAAAAACATTTTTGTGAGGAAGACACTCTGTAAAGAAAAAGAGAAAAGAAACTGTGATGTGTTAAAGGCAGGTTACGCGATTTCTGGATTTCTTTTTCAAATTTGAAAAATCTGCTTCACACATTCTTTCATACATCTTTCTTTAAATTGTCTTAATTTTTTTTTATTCAGTTTATTTTTAGACCATATACTGTATAAACTGTTAATTTTTACTCTTCTATCTGAATAAGGCAGAACTTTAACTTACCATTCCTATGGGCTAGTGGTAATTAGGATTTCAAAGTGGCTTGTTAAATTATGTGTATTTATATATTTTCCTTATCAATGACCTATTTATGAGTAACTAAGATTTACAGTTATTACATGTTCAGGGTCTGTTTTTGTTCTCAACCTTAAATAGCCTAAATCTCAAAGGTCTTTGTGTGCTTTATTAACAAATGTGTTGAACGCATTTCTTATTTGTCCTGGTTTTGCATAGTACTGCCATTGTGTAGGCTATATTTTCAAAATGTAAAAAAAAAAATAACAACTTTTACTAATAACAACACCTTGTTGGCATTTAATTTATTCAAATTACAAATATTTACTGTATTCCTTTAAAGGGACAGTTCAATAAAATGTACAACATTTACTGACCCTTGCGCCTTTAAAACCTGTGTAACTTTCATTCTTCAATGAAACACAATATGAAAAAGATTTTTGAAAAATACGTTTTTGATTGTTTTGGACTGTCTTTCACTGTACGAACAAAAAAAGTGAAAAAAGCATGAAAAAAGTCATACAGGTAAGTTAATTGTCACCTGTAACAAAAAGCTTTTAAGGTCTAGTTTTATAAATGCTTGTTTGACTAGATTGTTATCTGGTATACTATATAATGATGTGGTTAGTGTCCTTGTCCTAGTTTAGTTTCCATGACAGCAGCATGTCCTCAAGTATGCTTCACAACCAGACTGGTGATGGTTTATTTTATTTTAGTTATTTAGAATATCATTCAAATGTTCCCTAACCTCAAAATATGTTGAGAGTTTAAAGAGCTATGAAACATCCTTATCATTGATGTAGTTAGGGACACACACACACACACACACACACACATTCAAAAAGAATCTGAAATAACCATGAATATTAATAAATGACATGGCAAATGTTTCAGGAGGTCTTATTGCTTATGTTTTGTATATGATCTAATCTTTATAACTGAATTTTTAAAACATTAACATGGTAACTTGTAAATCTATCTTTATCTTTGACACACATTGTGGCTCTCTGGTTTTATTTAACACTATTTGTTCCTCTTTTGAACAATTTTAAAAAGAAAAGCATGAACATTGAGAACATTCAATGTTAAATATGAACAGAAGCTTGGCTAATGGCTAATGAATGGTTTATTTAATTTTTTCATTTATGCACACAGATTACAGACCAGTAAAAGACATTGTAAAACATATATTGTGTAACATGTAACACTGTAACACTGAAACTTCTTTTTTTTCACGTGACTGCTTCGTAATCTGATTCAAAAATAGCACGAATCCTTTGGAAATCCTGTTCCTTAATAAAAATATGTAATTTCTTCTATTACTCACAAAATAAAATGTCAATTCCCCAGTTCACAAGCACTTTACAATTCTACAATAATGTCCTTTTGTTTTTATTATTATATGCATGAACCTTACCTATGAACTAAGGTTTTTTTGTTTGTGTGAATAAGGCTGCATGTGTTGATCAAGGCAGATTTATAAAAAAAAAACTGTACAAGTTAGTTTGTCCCATTAATTCATTAATAGGTTATTGTGCACTACAACATACAAGTTTTCAGAGCACAAAGTGTTTTATTACATGAAACAATACAAATATAATAATAATGCCTAATAATAATAATAATAACACCTTCACCTTTTGACCACAAGATGTCATTAGTGTGCACAGTGATGGAAAGCTTCGAGTAATGAACCTTTTTACGTTTACGTTACTTTATACATTTGAAGGAAAAGCTTCGGTGCTTCGGAAAGCTTCATTTCGCCATCACTAGCTTCGCTTACAACAACGTGCGCCCGCAGCCTGTTGCACCTGATTGGCTCTGCAAGAATCGCGCTGGCCAATAATATCCGTCTTTATTCCCAGGTCTAAAGGCCCGGCGTTTCTAGGACAACGACTCACAAACAAACGAGTGTGGCGCTTTCCACTAAAGTTAGAAACAAAACATTTATATCGCAGAGTCGACGGACCTGATCCAAAACCTCCAGTGCACCCGAGGAATGGTAAGAACGAGGCATATATTAATAGTCAAAAAAAACACGAGCGGTGTGTTTCACTTCACGCGAGGTTGTTTTGTAGAACTTACGCGAGAGCGTCTCTTTGCAGTCTTTCATGAGCCAGCAGCGCAGCATCTCTCACAAACAACATCACAAGATGATCCTGGAGTACCGCAGACAGGAGGAAAGGCGTGAAGATCAAACCAAACGCATCGCCAAAGAGAGACAGCTGCAAGCCAACATCCAGTGCGACGAGAGAGTCGAGAAAAAGCGCTTTCTGCGCCGAGTGCAAGATGAAGAGTACGGCAAACAAATCGAGGAATCGCTCCGCAAGGTTGCTTTTATTCTGATCCCTTATATCACGTCAGCTGTTCAAAAAGAGATGCCTGGTCTCGTTTTTGTGCATTTGTTAGGGTCCTCATTAGTTCTGTCCTTTAAGAACATGCATGAAACATTAACTGTGCGTTTAAGAACATACAATAACCAGGTCATGTGTAATTACAATAAAATCAGGCAGAAGAGGACAGACAGTTCAGAGAGAAGCAGCTTGAACAGGAAGAGAGGATGGCCAAGGAGCTGGCCAGAATTAATAATGAGAAACTCTGCGATGAGAAGATGAGGCAGTACATCAAGGAGAACAGGTAAGAGCTTAAGGGCACTATATAGCACTGTATAAAGCTTTTACCATTTATTAAGCTTTGTGTTTTATTGGCAGCATTGAGCTCCGAGAGCTAGAGTTAAAACTCAAGTCTGCCTACCTGAACAGAGAACGAGCAGCACAGATGGCAGAAAAGGAAGCCATGCGATATGAGACAGTGGTAACGCTGGGATCTGCAGATATGTGTCTTATATTTGGGTTTCTTATTGTTTGGTATTGCTTATTGTAAATGTATATCTTCAAGCGACAAGAGGCTGCTGTTGCCCGTAAAATGAAGGATGAGCATGAGCGTGTCGAGATGGAGAAGGAGAAGCAAGAGCAGAAGAAGTATGAGGAGGTGGTGCGTTACCAACAAGAACTTGAGCGGCAGCTTGAGGAGAAGGAGAGCAAGAGACGGGAAGCCTATGAGGAGTTCCTCAAAGAGAAATTGATGGTGGACAAAATAGTCCAGAAGATCTATGAGGAGGATCAGAGGTAAGTGTGTTCTTTGTATACATAATATTTTTTAAGTTGCTGAAGAAAGCAGACAGCATCAGCTCTTTTAGATGAGCTGGTAAGAGGGTTGTTAGATAGGTTGAAACTAACTAACTTCATTTCCAGGGAGCTTCAGTTACGACTTGAGAAAGTGGTGGCCACTCAGAGATACATTGAAGACTTTAAAAAGCAGCAAGCGGATTGGAGACGTTTAGAGCGAGAAAAGGTGGAGGCAGAGAACAGGCGCATTATTGAGTTTGCCCACTACCAGCAGAGGAAAGAGGAGGACAGGATGGCCAAAGTTAGAGAGCGAGAACAGGCAAAAGAAACCCTGCACAAAATGGTAAATGACAGCTCATCCTCTGCGCCATTAAGTACAGGCGAGTAAGCAAGATTCAAGTATTAATGTGTTCTTTCTTTCTTTCTTTGTTTAGCTCTCTGAGCAGATCGAGATGGATAAACGAGAGCGTGAGAAGATGGAGCGTGTCCGTGAGGAACTTCACTTGGAAGAGCAGGCCGAGGCTGCAAGACGACAGGAAATTGTGAGAATCCTCTTGGTGTCTCTTACTACGTCTCACTTTACTAGATACACTTTGTGCATTTTCCAATGGAGACACGGGTTAATCTCATGCAGGGATGCCAGATCCCAGAGCAAAAAAAAATAGTGCAAACTATTTAGTGCAAAACCCACCCCAGTGTAATGAAAACTAGACCAAGTTTTCCTGCGTCCAATCACAGCTGACAGATAAAGGGCCTTAAACATTTAGATTTTATTTACTCTTTATTTTACTAATTATTTGATCTGTATTTTATGCCATTTAAGTTATGCTATCTTCTCTCTCTCTCTCATGTTATCTGACTTAAGTACTGTAAAAAACATTATTTAAAATAGCCCAATTTTGCTGGAAAACTTGGACCCTGGCAACAATACTCTTATGATGCCTATCTAGAAAAAGACCCAGTCATATTTTAATGCTAACACTTTACAATAAGGTTCATTAGTTGGTTAACAACATTAATTAATATGAACTAAGAATGAACAACACTTCTACAGCATTTATTAATCTTAGTTAATGCTAATTTCAGCATTTATTAATGCATTATTAAAATCAAAAGATGTGTTTGTTAACATTAGTTAATGCAATGTGAGCTAACATGACCTAACAATAATTGACTGTATTTTTATTAACTAACATTAATAAACACTGGGGAAAAAAATAGTTTGTTAATATTCGATAATAAAGTGTTACCATTTGAATTAACCAATAAAAAGCATATTTCAAGACCATTACGTTTACCATCTTTTTACATCATGTCACTCTCAGGAAGAGATGGAGAAGAGGATCCGGCAGAGGCTAGAGCTGCAGCAAACGTGTCAGGAGATGATGGCTTTCAAGCAGTTGCGCATACAAGCTGAGAAAAAGGAAGAGGAGACCTTTAGACGGATGATGATGGCCAAGTTTTCAGAGGATGACCGCATTGAGCAGATGAATGCCCAGAAGCGGCGTATGAAACAGCTGGAACACAAACGGGCTGTGGAGAAGCTGCTGGAAGAAAGGAGACAGCAGTATTTGGCTGAACAAGTAAGACTCAAAGCCACAAATCAAGCATGCAATTGTGCAGACATTAGTTCTGTTAGTTGCTTCTGATTCAGACTATGCCAATAACCGCTGATAGAATGCATGGAATGAATGAATCTACATATCCAACAGGAGAGGGAGGAAGAGGAGCGAGCTGTGGAGAAGGAGAGGGAGGCTCAGCGGCGTAAGATCATTGAAGAGGAGAGACAGAGGCTACTAAAACAGCATGCCACAAAACTCCTGGGATACCTGCCAAAGGTGAGAACACAGACACACACATTTCTCACATGATCAGGCTCATTGTTTTTTTCCCTTTCTTTTGCAATACAACATTTGTGTGTTTTCTTATTTTCTAGGGTATTTTCAAAGAAGATGACCTGGAGCACTTTGATGAGGATTTCAAAAACAATTTTAAACAACGACAGGCTGATATTTTCTCAGATGAGGGGTGGGGAGATGATTCGCAGTAGGGTAATTCTTGTTATGACCACCACATGGCGCTGTTTTTTAAATCCAGTCTGTTAGTGCTGGTTTATTTATTTCATACACGACACACATTTATCTTTATCTTGAATAAATGTACACAATATATTAAAACTAATTGTATAATGTGTTACTTTAGAACTTTAAGCTAATTAGGCTAATGAGTTTGGTTAATGAAGAAATATTGGCCTTAAAAAGATACTTTTTCCTGAACTGACAAAGTTAAATGTAACTTTTTGTAAACCTCTGTATGAATTCAGCAGATATTTACCATCTGTAGACTAGACCTGGTAAGCCTTCCTCACACACTCCTTTACTCGGAGTGATTTCGTTGTTTCCTAAGAAAGAACTGGATACTGTTGATGATGGTTGGCAGGCAGGCAGTATATCATACGAGCAAGAATTTAATCTAATGTGACTGCTCATGTACAGTCACGTCTGCCAGAGTCTCTACAGCTGTCAGTCATTCTGTTTGGTTAGTTCATTACAATGGTCTGGCTGCTGTCACGGCCACACAATTCTTCCATTCAAGTGTTGACAGTTATCTATACCTGCGCTATGAAAATGTCAAGCCTCTCTTTTTAACTGCGATTATGAAATTGCTTTTAAAAATGGTTAATTTTGGTATGTGTTAAAATGCAACACATTTGACTCTAATTTCTGACAATATCAGTTTTATTAGATCACCATATACTCTTCTCACAACACTGAAAATAAAAGCTTCTTTGCTCTCCGCATAATGCATCCCATTCTCCTAATGATATTCTAGAAAGGACCTCAGAGTAGTTTAGAGTTACTGTATAATGTTAAAAGAGGAAAGGTCTGTAAACCTTTTTATGTGTCTTGCAGCTAATTTCCTGTGTCATACAGCTTCAGCGTTGAAATGTCAATACCAGCTCACACTTGTAATGAGTCAATGAGACACTGCAGTATGATTGGGGAAAGTCTTAAAAGCATGTTGTCAATAAAACTGAAGTTTTGAATAAACATAATAAAGACAAAAGGACAATTCAAGATCATTTACTTGCCTTTGGATGGATTGGCTCTTGGAATATGTACACTACTAGTCTCTTATGCTATTCAAGACTGCATTAATTTAATCAGAAATGCATGAAAACAGTAATTGTTATTTTAAATTGTAATATTGAAATTTAAAAGAACTGATAAAAAAAGTCTTCTGTGTCACATGTTCCTATAGAAATCATTCTAATATGGTAATTTGGTGATCAAGAAACATTTATTATAATCAGTGTTAAAATCAGTTGGGCTGCTTAATATTATGGAAACCACAGATGAATAGAAAGTTAAAAGAAAGAAAAATTAATAGATGAATGTATGTCGTTACTTCACTTTATGAAACAGGAAGTCCTCTTGATTTCCTCCGGAATCATATACCCCTGTTTTGCACTCCATCATCCATACCGGGTAGTAAAGAGATCATAGATTGCCGAGCATGCCAGATGCACATGCAGCACACTGACGCACATGTTTAGCCTTGGTCACACAAATTAGCTCTCAGAGCTTCTTACTTATACACATTAATGTCTTCCTTTCTTCGTATATCAATGAGCATTTGCTTTTAAATAACAGATATAAAAGGTCAACATCAAAATCTAAAGTCTCATAAAGTTTGCAGACCGTGCCAAAACTTGACTCAAGTGCCTCAAGTTAAACCACTTAATGAGAGTTACCTAGTTCTTTTTCCCAGCACAGGAACAAATCTAATTGGTCCACCTACAGTAAAGGATTTATTTATTTTTTTTACTAGGCTGGTAAAATATTTCTTACGACTGTCATCTTTCAACTGAAGCTCAGCGATCATGGCCAGACGTAATCTTTCCTGACATTGTTCTGCATCACATAACTTGTCTTGCTCACCTGGGAGGGCAGGAATCACTAATACCTTGAAGGAACTTCAGGTTGTTTGACAGACCAATGAACTCACAAATATGTACCATGGCTTATTCTATCATTGCTTACCCTTGCAACCTAGATTGAAGGGAATTTCCTGTTGCTGCGACGGAGTGCAGATTGAATTGTCTGAGAATGAAGTCTCTGATTGCAGAAGCTGTGTGTCTACAGTGAAGCTTATGCTAATAGACCAGACTCCAGTGCTGCATTGGATTAGTCTGAGCATGATTTGACTTGGCTCAATCATGCTGTATACGTCACCGGTTCTGCGCAAACACCATTATCATATATGGCCAAAAGGAAATGAATGTAAATTTCAAAAGTAAATATAAGGTGTACATGCTAACCTTATTAAGATACATGCATCCTTATATGGAGCATTGCTCTTTCCCTGATTTTTGACCACCAGATGGCTGTTACCTCCAAAAAGCTCAAGCATTTCCTGTGTCTTACCTCTAAATGAGTTGTGGTTATATGAATGAGGTTTTCTTTGAGTCACAATATACAAAGCATTTTGATTCAGTCACGTCTTGCTTTTCAATATTTTAATGATATACTGAACTAAATTTTCTTTGTGAAGCTAAAGGTATTCTACATTTGCACTAAATAGGGCAAAAAAATCTCAACATGCTGTTGGAACTGGTATAAACTGGCTGTGTTTCAATAGATGGTGAATCTATCACTTCATAAAGCCTAATGAGATGTGTACTTATGGGCTGCCTTACAAAAGACTGTCTCTGTGTCCCCCTGAGGAGGGGTATGGAGGTCTTTCAGATCAATGACCAAGCAGTGGGAGGCACAGACAATGGACCAATAAAGCACAGAAGTAGCGTGAGAACGTCTGAATAAAAGATTAGTCATGTTGTTTGGAAATGGACGTACAGCAGTACCTAATTATATTGCGTTTGAGCTAATTAATGCTGGTGTGAGCTTGTAAACAGCCATTGCTCATAACTACCACATCATTATTAATCTGAGCCGTGCTCATTGACGTGCTTATATTATTTTCCATGTTTCTCTCTTTGGAACAAATCACCCCCGGACTGGAACTATAGTGTGGACTGGGGCTTTGGTTGGGAGATAACAGGAACCAGTGACAAGCACGTTCCGAATCAGTCATCGCCAGTTAATCTAGGCCTGCTGCCGTGTCTTATTAGACCGTTATCCACATCACTTCATCACTGGTCTTTCCGCAGAGGTGTGGAAATAAAACTCACTGATCCCAGACCAACCTTGGAAAGAGTAAATAAATAAACAAATGTCAACAATATGAACCAAATGAAAGATTGGGTGTGTCTAAAGGCCAAGGTCTATGACACATTTTTTTTTATCTTTTAATGGATTCCATCTTGATCAACCACTTATAGGCTGGTAATTAATTGACATTTTGTAACTTTTAATAATAAATATTATTATTATACATGAAGAAAAATCAATAGTGCAAGTGCAAAAATGCTTATTATGATTGATTCTTTAGGGTGAGGCCTAACCAATATGATATAGATAATTATAATTATACGCAAAATAAGCTGTACAAAAGAGACTGGGGCTTGTCACTGTGATATCTTGTTAACATTAGGGTTTTGTAGGCGTTTTACTGATATGTACTTTAAATCATCCTTAAATTATATTATGTTTTGTAAAAAATAAATTCCATTTAAAAAAAGGCATGCATTCAGGCTTTAGATCTTTAAAGTGCTGTAGCATATGTGACTGTCAAAGTCATTTTAATCACTAGAGTAAAATAAAGGTGACAGCTCCTGTTTGCTCATATTTTCCGTTCTATCAATAATAAACACAGCTTTTTGCTTTTCCTCACTTTATTTTCCCTTTTGTTATTATTTTTAATGTACCATAACGATCTAACGGTCGAATAGTTTTCTGTTGCTGAACCCTTTCCAGTGAAAATCTTCTTGCCGGGCTGCTCAGCTCGGACTTTCCAGAGCCGCGCGCTCCTCCCCCTCCTCCGCCTGATCTCTTTATAAATCCAGAGAGAAAACATTATTATCAGACTGACAGAAGCGTCTGTCCGAGCCACGCACCTCCATATTCTACTATAAAAACCAAAGCACTCATCCATGCTCTCCAACAAGCTTGACGGACCGCGTCGAGGACGGTCTTTTGACTCCATCAATAAGAGTTACGAAGAGAAGCAACTCAACAATGAGGTAAGAACTTTTGACATATTGAAGATGCAACCATTTTTGCAAATGAGAAAAGTTAGCTGTCGGAATATATATATATATATATATATATATATATATATATTAGTGTTCAAAATCAACATTAAACCTAATTTCAAAAACGTTTTTAGCATAATTAATTTGCATTTAAATAATTATGGTAAAACTTCACGCATTATTTTTTGAATGTAGATGAACTTCTGATCTGTTGTGTATTGTGTGTTGCAAAATGGTCGTTTGTTAATGTCATTAATTGGCTTTTCCATGTTGCTGTTCACCACATAGTGCTGGTCTGCTTATATAATAGCCTAGCCTACATTTGAGGATGCATCTTACCCAACATTATGATAATAATGATCTGTACATGTTATTTGCCTGTGAATAACGATTTCCTATTTGAAAAACATGTCAAAAACAAACAGAAGTTGACTCACACGGGATATTAAACATCTGCTGTACTAGAGAGATTGTCATGCTAATGTAAAAAGACATCTGAGTAAAACCCAATGATACTGATTATAATAATATGCTTTCCCCTCCCCCCTTCTCTCTCTCTCTCTCTCTCTTATTAAGTTGAACAAAACTACTTTTCATAAGACAGATGAGAACAAAGACAAGATACGTTCCTCCAAGAGAGAACATGCTGCAATTGTCTTCTCGCTGAAGAATGAAGTCGGAGGACTGGTGAAAGCATTAAAATTATTTCAGGTACATCAATTTTTCAATTTTTTTTTAATTTTACCAGTCTGGTCTTTCTGTCCATATTTGATTATTTTCAGTATTTTCAATATATATTTTTTCTGTATTTTCAGTAGAATCTTGGTATACATAAATGATTCATAAAGGTACTCATGGTTAAATAGCTAGTTGTTTAATAATTCCATCTAAAGCAATAATAAACAATAATCAATTGAACATTGAACAATAACTTTGAAATCCTATAATGGAAAGTAGGCATTTGTCCAAGAATGAAGTATTCAAACAGAAAATATTCTATTAAAGCGTGCTTTAATTACATATTTTAATTCATTCTAAACAGGACAGCCAGGTAAAGCTTTTGCATATTGAGTCACGTAAGTCCCGGCGGCGTAACTCGGAGCTGGAAGTACTGGTGGATTGTGACAGTGACCGAGAAACTCTAAAAGACATCGTTAAGCTGCTCCGCAAACAAACAAGCATCATAACCATGGACTTGCCTGATAAGTTCTGGACTCCTGCAAACGGTACTGTGTTTTACGCCGTCATTAAATAGATAGGTACTGCACAAAACAGTTTTTTGTGCAACACTATAAAAAAAATTTTTCAGATCTTGCTGAGGTGCCTTGGTTCCCCAAGAAGATCTCAGATCTGGATAAGAGTGCCTGTCGTGTTCTGATGTATGGTTCAGATTTAGACGCAGATCATCCGGTCAGTATTATCTTACTTTTTGTTAAAAAATAAGGCTAGAATGTTTTATTGATAATAGCAATTATGATCATGTAACACTCTTCAGTATTTGATCTGTTAAAAAATCACATGACCTATGTTTCAGGGATTCAAAGACAACATATATCGTAAGAGAAGGAAATATTTTGCTGATCTTGCCATGAGTTACAAACAGTAAGTTTAACAATAAGGTAAAACTTTTACATAAGTTCTACATATTTATCTTTTATATTCACACCATTCTTTCTGACTCCGCAGTGGAGAACCTATACCACGTGTGGAGTTTACAGAGGAAGAGGTGAAGACGTGGGGGGTCGTTTTCCGGGAGTTGAATAAGCTGTACCCCACACACGCCTGTCGAGAGCACCTAAACAACCTGCCTCTGCTCACCCAGTTCTGTGGCTACAGAGAGGACAACATACCGCAGCTGGAGGATGTGTCCAATTTCCTGAGAGGTGAGACTGAGCACACATGATCATTGCACATGTGATACATTTGAACTTTACAATTGCTGCAGTACAAGCTTTCGAGAAGTATTAGTTGTGTGACCAGCAGAGGTCAGTAGTTTTATTGCTGTGTGTTTCAGAGCGAACTGGCTTCACCATTCGCCCTGTTGCTGGGTACTTATCACCGAGAGACTTTCTGGCTGGTCTGGCCTTCAGAGTGTTTCACTGTACTCAATATGTGCGTCACAGCTCAGATCCTCTTTACACTCCTGAACCGTGAGTACAAAGCATACTCTACATCCCTTTATCTCCAGGCTTGTTTATTGACACAATCTTTTGAAATAGGCTTTTATGAAGCACAACCCTTTGTTGAAGCAGCACCTACTGTCTGTCACACCTGATGCATGGACATGTAGAAATGAAAACAAACACATATCTTTTAATCAAACTGAATCCAGATTATTCAAGCAGTATTTTGTACATTTTGCTAATTGGGTTTGGTTTCCATTCTCGGGTGAATCAACAGCAAAAACAGTGTTAACATCAAATCTTTATGCAAGCTTGAGCACAGTGTGTATGTGTCTTGTGAGCTAGGCCTTATTTAACCAATAATTAAAGAGGTCATTATGTCTTGTGTTTTTTTAGGGACACATGTCATGAGCTGCTGGGTCACGTTCCTCTTTTGGCTGAACCCAGTTTTGCACAGTTCTCTCAGGAATTAGGACTGGCTTCTCTCGGGGCGTCTGATGATGCTGTGCAGAAGTTAGCAACTGTATGTATTTCTATGCATTTTGCTGTTTATACAGTATATAAGCATTAAGGCTAAATATTGTTTGCACTAGTTTTGTTGGTTATGTTGGTGTGTGTGCCATTGCAGTGCTATTTCTTCACGGTGGAGTTTGGCCTTTGTAAGCAGGAGGGTTCACTCAGAGCATACGGCGCTGGGCTTCTTTCTTCTATCAGCGAACTTAAGGTAGATACACATTATCAGTTTGACAACAATAATCTTTTTTTAATGATTTTTTATCTAATAACTAGTTTGAACAGTAAATATGAATAAAATGCTTAGTTAACCTTTAAATATCTTTTCTCGAGATCGAACTAGCTGGTAATACAATATAGCGAAGCAAGTTTGGTGTGCTGTCCGTGGAGAAGGCTCAGGGTTAGGAGGGCTGCCAAGCCCTAGGGTTAACAACCCTAACAGGCTCGGGGAGGAACTGAAAGGAGGAGCTGGGGAGGGGGAGGGATACTAAGATCGAGATGCTGAGAGAAGGAGATTTTGCTGTTTATAGGGAGTGGCGTGTGATCTGATAGGGGAATGATATAATTGGGAGATTGGATAATAGCGATGAGCGGGCAGGTGATGACCTGCATGTGCTCCTCCTGAAATTTGTTTACGAGCATCATTAAAAGATACCAAATCTGCATTTATTTGATAAAAACACAGTTGGTGTCAAATATAGTTTTCTATATAGTTTCTTTAGCAGCTAATAGTCTTGTAGTTAGTGGTTCTTTAGAAATAATTATGATGCTGATTATAATTAAATACAGTTGTCAGTTTATAATATTTGTATTGTGAAAGTTCAAAAGAACAGTAGTTATTTTAAACAAAAAAACATTATAAATGTTGTTATTCTCAGTTTTGGTCTATTTACTGCATCCTTGTTAGAAAAAAGTATCAATTAAAAAAAAATATTATAAAAAAAAAAAAAATTATAAATATATAGCCTCTTATTGAGTGAACAGTATTTTAACTGCTGTTAATGAAATTAATGACTCTGAAACTCTTTTTTTTTTGTCTTGAAGCACTCTCTCTCAGGCTCTGCTAAAATCCTACCCTTTGAGCCCAATGTCACCTGCAAACAGGAGTGCCTCATCACCACCTTTCAAGATGTATACTTTGTTTCAGAGAGCTTTGAGGAAGCCAAATTTAGAATGCGGTAAATCAGTTTTTAAACAAACCTGTTGCCGTATCATTGCTATTTTGCTTTGACCATATGTTTTCTCCATTTTATTCTTCACAGTGAATTTGCAAAGACAATCCAGCGTCCATTCTCCCTGCGGTATAACCCGTACACACAGAGCGTGTGTGTGCTGAAGGACATGCCCAGCATCAACGATGTGGTCGAGGAGCTCAGACACGAGCTGGACATTGTAGGAGATGCTCTCTATCGACTCAGTGCACACCTAGGCGTCTGAAACCATTATGACTCTTGCTCATATTAATAGCTTTTATTCCCGCTATCTCTTATATCAAATCACTGCTACAAATGTCATATCTTGAAGCTTTCACACATTTGTGTTATAGTTGTTAAATAAACAGTCTAAACTAAAACTTAGATGACCAGTTAAAGGCCTTTGTTGCTTTCCCAACACCAAACCTACTGTATCTTCTAGTAAATGGACCCCTTCATTTCTCACCATGAGCTGAATAAATTATTTATTGGTGTTTGTTATATAAACATGTATATTATAACTAAAATGCTTCAACTTTTTCTTATTATCCTGATGTGAATCTGAAACTGTGGTGTGTATATTGTGTGTTTTGTCTTCTGAACACTAAATCCTTACTGACCATTCATGTTTATGCTTACTGAATGCTGATTAAGTGATTCTTATAAGGAGAGATCAAATGTAATTAATAAATAAATGTAGCCAACTTTTATTAAATATTTTTTTTTAGCAAACTCAATCTATGATACAAAAGATTCGAACGCTATTGTTAGTGACCCTGCAGCATGATACTGTAGCCAGAAGAGGGCAGTGCTGTTGTATTGCAGTGATAACTCGGTCAGTAAAACTGAAAGCTGAGACAATCGATAAAGCTGGAACTTCAGGCATATATATTTCCTAAATTGTTTGCAAACATTTTCTCTAAATGATTGAGACAATAACAAGTGTGTCTGTCACTGCGCAGAAATACCATTTTGTGTTGATAGCTCTTGGTGTAGGCTATTTTAATTTAATGTTTACAGTTGTGAGGAAAGCACAAATATTGCTAAAATACTTAAGCAAACTGTAAGAACAATGCTGTGTGCTCGGTTGTAGTGACTGCTAAATATCTCCTGTTTAGGTCATATGTTTTCGCAATAATTCCACTAATATGTGAATGCAGCATACTGTACGTTTCTATTAACATGATTTTTATTGAGCAAGACTTTGTTCACATTTTATCTAGACTCATCTTTCTGAAATAATATGACAGTCAAAAGTTTTTCAGATTATTGGGTCATGTAACCTTAGCCGCCTACAAGGTGTCTTCTAGAATCAACCGTTTTCTACTATAGTCTTTAGTCTCATTTAACTCTATTGGTAACGACAGACCTTGTGACCATTGCTTTTAGAAAATGCAACCCAGGTTGTTACTGAGCTCTCGAAATGGGAATAAAGAAGAACTTGAAAAATTTCCAAGACACCCTTTCATTACAGATGTGAATACGTGTAATTAGATTAGTCCCTGAGTAACATATTTCAGGGTTTCATTTCATGCGCATTATATCTTGTGATGAAGGAGATGCTTGGACTGTATTTAATGGAGGAGCACTAATATCAAAGTACTCTGACTGTTTCCAGAACCACTTCCAACAACAGAACGTTCAAAGTCCCCTGGAGATTTCTGGCAGGAAGCCACATAAAAAATCAATGATCTTCAGATTTCATAAAAATGCCATGCATTGTGACAATAAAACGTGTCATGGTACATGTACACAGTTAATTCATGCAGTTATTATATATTTGTACACCCTATATAGGATGCATGAGTCTCTGTCACTTGCAGTAGGCTACATACGTTTTCATTGGCAGAAAAAAATATGTTTTCCTATCTTCATATTCACTGGCCTTTCCTATATGCATATTCAGTGTGCAGTCCAGTGTCAATAAAAAAATGTCTATACACACACTCCAGTGCTCCTTTTGTAGTCATAGAAGAGATAGAATAAGAGAGATAGAGAGTCAAAGGGGGCTTGGCTGCTTTACAGGGTTCCCACCAGAAGAGATATGAAAGGGCAGACAGCAAAGAGCTGTAGATGAAATGCATGTGTCGATGTTTCAGTTGGGCATGCAGTCAGAGCTGCTCTCAAATCAGCACTGATATAAAGATCACAGAATGGCACGAATGGAATATGATAGATTTATCCTTCATATTGAGGCATTTTAAAGGGTACACATGAGTTGCTGTGTTATATAGTTTGACATTAATATTAACAATTTGGTAATTATGTTCTAATATTAATGAGAGCATAATACCATCAAGAGAACGTAATCCTAATAAGTTTATAATCTATAGATTAAAAAAATATAGATATGTTTTAAAGTTGTATTAATTGTAATTTATAATCAACTCCTTTTTCCGTTTTACTCCTTATTTCTGTCTCTCTCGTCATTATCTCCTCCCAGAGCTCTTCTGTCTCTACTGCCAGTAGTCCCAACCACTTAAGCGATTGTGAAGGCTTAATTGGTGTTCATTAAACTTTCAGGGCTGGCTGCTCGATGGCAGGCCATCCTGTGACAGCACAGGAAGATGAAGTAACAGCATGAGTAGAAGGCCCTGAGCAGAATTACTGCACATGCTCAGTGGCCTTCAGCCTCATCATCAGCACAGTCACATATAATTCAGCTCATTACTCACCTCCGTGAATAGCAGAGGAGGTTATGTCCTGCACAGGAAGGAGTCCTGTCATCAAACATGTAACCATATCATTCACTTAAGGAAATTGAGCTATATAAACAGCAGTTATTTTAAAATTGGAACATCCAGCAGATCTACTGGAATATTCTTGGAATCGGACCTCCTAATCCCTCTGTGAGATATAATGGCTCCAAGACCCTCCAGGGATTTCCTGATTTCAGTTCTAATTGGAGTCCAAAGTGAAATCCTGCCCTATTCTCAAGCACAACATTGATCTGTGCATCAATGAAAAGGTTTATCTTACTTGTAATGTATTATTTAAAGAAAGGACAGCTTAAGACTTTAAAAAATGACATGTCTGATTTGCTGTCAGCTGATGGGAGATTTAGTTGCTTTAGTGCCATATAGATGGCTTCAAGGTTACCATATTTCTGGAACTGATTTGTAAAATGTTTGTTTTTAGTTATTTCATGCACAATAAGTGCAAATATATATGTTTATCACACTATAATGATTAATTATTAGATGTTACTCGGGTATAAATAATATTTTATATATAATAATAAATACTTAAGATATTATATGTGTGTGCTGCCTATATTTTTGTTGAATTCGTGGTACATTTTCGGAATTCTTTGATGAATAGACTGTTGAAAAACACAATTATTGGAAATATCCTTTATGATCATTTAAAAGTTTTTACTGTCAGTTTTTATAAAAATTAATTCCATCTGTTAATTTCATATGCAAACCTCCATATGTGTGCGCACACACACACACACACACTGGTTTCCACATTTTATGAAGACTTCCCATAGAAATAATACATTTCATACTGTACAAACTATATTCTATCCTCTACCAAACAATGGGGACCAAAAAAAGTGTCCCACAAGGTTAAAAATACCAGATACACACAGTTGAATAAAAATGATAAGATTTTGTAAATCACAATCTGCATGAAAAATCTCATCAAATTTCCTGAACTCTAAAATGCTACTGCATTAAGTGACAATTAAAGTGTATTCTTTACACTTTATTAATCTCTTCATAATGACTCCCAAGCTTTTAATCCAAATTTTATGTTTCACGTGATGTTTTTTTGAAGGTGTGACACTGGTTGGGCAATAGGCAGGGCTGCCGTTGAGTTTTTCCTATTCCTGCAGGTTAAACCCCATTGTTGCAGTGCTCTGCAGTCAGAAGTGTTACTATTTGTCTTCTTACCTGGACTTGGGCCATCCTCCAGAATTATACAGCTGTTCGGCCTCTTGTGTGTGAGGGTGTGTAGTTGGTAATTCACGATAACCACAATTGGAGAAGGTGAATAACCAGGGTTGAGACTTCATGCACACACATAAACACAGGTATGTAATTACTGGCGAGGTAATTATCACTGTAAATACCCCAATTATCACAGGGTCTAGGTTTGTTTATGTACCTCCTGAACAGCATTAGATCTATGTAGGCAGATGCAACAGACTGTAATGATACCGTTACTGACATAGAATAGCATCAGTGATAATTATGTGAAGAACTTTGTGTTCTGATGTGTGAACGTGTCTGATGAATCGCGGACCCAAATAGCACGTACAAATGCAACCAGGCAGCAGGGAGGCATGGGAGAAATGGGCTGCCCTTGAATGCAGATCACATACTTGTGTTGCTATGGCTACGGTCCCTATTAGGTAACTAGGTTGCCATAGTGTCTGAAAAGATCAAAGCTCAGCAGCAGAGCAAAGAACTGGGGGTACATGCACTCAACAGAGAAAACACAGACCCTTGAACCCGGACACACGCTCACAGAGGGCCACACGTGCATTTAGCTTCCTGTCACTCAACATGGACATAAAAAAAGGCTAAATCATAAATCACACCTTGGGAGCATTTCTTTTGACACATTTTAGGATGTATTTAGACATATACGACAGACATGCAAAGTCTTAAAGATATACAGTATATAAAAGGACAAATACAACAAAGTAATTCAAATGGTTCATTTATTTTTCTTCAACTTAATTTGCCTTTACTAAAATCCTTAGAAGTTGGTTAAATAAATTGTAGGTTATCATAGAGAGTTAATTTCAAACACAGCCTTTCTGACAAGCTGATAACCGCAATTAGCAACGTAATCTGTTAGAAACAATAAAAGAGCCTTTGTAGCATCCTCTTAACAGAATTCTGTTATATTTAGCCCATTGTGTAACTGGAATCATGCCTATATAGTTAATTTTCGTAAAAGACTTTTATTTGCCTTTTTCAAATGCACACATGGAACTGAGGTATATTTAATATTTACCATCAACATCATGCAGTTTGCATTCATTAATAACGTTTCTTAATCCACCTTACAAATGCGGATTGTATAGTAGCTACCTAAGGATGTGAGGAAATCTGATTTAAGAATAACCTTGCAAAGTTTAGCTACATAGTATAATATAGGAAATATTACTGCAATATTTACAAACATATAAATACTTGGTGATAGATTTAGGGTCAACCTTGGTTCCTAAAGGGGTCATGAACTGCCTTTTATTTTGGACTCTTCTCTGAGATCCACTTATAGTGTTACATCAAAAAATTTTATTTATAAAATATGATGTCCTGTTTTTAACACCAATTATCAGAATGCTATGCTTAATTAGGCATTCTATTATTGGCTAATAGTCATGTATTAAAAAGTTTGACAGCCTTCACAGATAGACACTGCTGTGGAGTAGGTTAAAACCACATAAATAGTACTTATTAAACTTTATTAAAAATCAGTTAATCTTTCATAATGTTGGGATCAGAAGGAAAGAGTTCTTTTCCCCACAACTTGGCACAGCATATTGTTGTGTTTGGTTTCTGTGTAGACCTGCATGATCACCTCTCTCTTGTAAACACTACATGCGTGAATTGGTGGGCAGGGCTAAACAGGCAGTGATGTAGAAGCAGGCGTTGATCTGCTTCTGCGGAGGCAGTGCTTATACACACACTGTAACATTACAGAGGTGTACATTCCACAAGCTGTTTTTAACCCATCCGCCATTTTTGGATTGATCTACGAACCCAGTCCAAGTTGACTGTGTCTACAACAGTAAATTATACGCATTGTATATCTTTGAATATTCATTGATTATTGTGGTGAATGACGTCAAGCTGACCATTTCAAAATGGTAAAATAGGATATCTATAAAAATCTATGTTAGCTTCGATATAAGCTGTTTTGAAACGTACAGGATGCTTATATAGTACTAGGATCTCATGTATGTCTAAAGATGAAGAGAATTTTGATTTCTCAGTTCATGACCCCTTTAAAATGTGTGAGCTTCTCTTCGGTTTAAAGTGAACCACTCAGTCTAAACAAGTGTAGCCTTGTGCTATAATGTAATAAATAAATTAATTAATTAAAAGGCAGAGGGTTTTTATTTTAGATTGTATTAAATGTACTGTTTTAGAAATATTTATTTTGGAACCCATTTGAGAGAATTGCACAACATTTGCAACAAGGCTTCTTAGGAAGTATTGCTACTTCTTAACCAGGTTTCTTCACCTGTAGATTTTAAAAACATGTCTAAGTCATTGGCAGTGAGCTTACTTTAAACTAACTGGATATAGATATACTGGTGTCAGTTTTTACTGCATGAAGAACACATCAGCGTGTTTGACACACTTTCTGTGTAAAGACAGTTTAAAATCTCACTTAATTTAAATAAACACTTGCTTTCACTGTCGTGAACTGATCTCCTTGCTGGGTTCAAGGAAAGAAGGAGTTAGAATGGAATTAAAAACATTATAAATACATACAATTTGTCCACTAACATTTGAAAACTAAGCACATACAGGGCTCAACAATAAGGGCTCCGGGGGTTTGGCACAGTTGTCAGATGATCGGTCAGACCAGCGCTATATTGTGACTATGTTTATTGATCTTTATATACAGAAATACATATAAAAAGGTCTGTAATGTCTGCTAAAAAGGCCACCAAGATCAAGTCTTACTAACATTACTAAAAACTGGTTCACACATGAATTAAAATTCTGTCACAACTTACTCACCCTTATGTTGTTCTAAAACCTGTATTTCTTTCTTCAGCAGAACATATAAGAACATATTTTGAAGAATATTAGAAACCAATTTCCCACTGACAAAAAATGCAATGGAAGTCAATGCGAAATGAACATTCTTGAAAATATCTTCTTTCGTGTTCCATAAGAAATTACGCCACAAGTTTGGAACAACGTAAGGAGTAAACAATTTAATTTAAACGTAAAAACCTAAAAATGTATTTGTCAGTTTTGATGTAAGGAAATAATTGTACATTCAAATAATTCTTATTGTTGAGCCCTGGAATGTAAAAGTTTACTAAAAAAGTGCAAACAGCAAATAAAGGCAACTGATGACTTACAGCAGCAGCACAACAGAGAACAACATTCTAATTTAACATTCCCATTCTAATTTAAAGGCAGCTTTGTGAATATTTGTTCTGATTCGCAAAAAAAGCTAAACGTTATTGTATAGGTTTGACCTTATAACCCTGTAAAGATGAATAAATTCTCTAAATATTCAGTCGCAAGCGTGGGCAACACGAAAAGCATATTAACAGTACAGACACACGTACAAAAACACACACATATTTAACACGCATGCATTCAAATACACATTTTACACACCACTACAAGTTGACAGAACTATCAGCCACCAGCGAAAAAGTCCCTTTGAAATACATTTAAATGTGTAGAAAGGGGTCTTCCACCCATTCATGTACAACAAACAGATTATAGAGTGTTATCAAGAAGTGGGAGGGGTGTTCTGGGCCATGCACACAGTGGTTGGAACACCACGATTCATGACACACACAGAGTCTGCAGGCGGTTTGTGCCGGCCCTGCCGAGAAGCCTCTACAGACATGAAAAAGAAGAGAGACAACAGACGAGTTATTACCCAGACACCTAGAGAACAAAGACGGGTGAAAAGGGTGCGAGATGACGTGCGAGCCAGCGCAGAGGAGACGTGGAAGGGGTCAGGAGGAGTGGGAGGAAGGGATGAAAGGAGAGCAGAGGGTGACGTTAATGCAGTCTGCTAGCAAGCACGTTTAGCAGGCGTATAAGGCAGGCTTTAGCATCATACCTCATTGAGCAGAGTGTATGTTGATACCGCTTGTTCAAAACTTCAGCTCGTTCACAGCATGCAGGTGTTTCCTTCAAATGTTAATGGTTTAATTCATCACCATGCTCATCAGTGCAGTCTGCCATGCTGCTCCACCTGGAGACATACTTTCTTTTTCTTTTGACTCGCATCAAAGACCTTCCAATGCAGCTCTTTGTGCCAAAGAGAGTATTGGTACATCATCCAATGAGAGAAACAGAAATAAAACATAAAACATTCCACTGCAATCAATGAAATAAAAAACCCAAGCGCTCTAACAGGTTTCATAGAAAATTTATTTCATGCTATGGTTGTAGTCATGTTTTCCTGTTTTTCTATGCAGTTATTGTTGCATAACATAGTGCATGCATTTGTTTTTTCCCCCAAAGTTAGCTAAATTGCATACAATTCTCTTATAATGTAAATATACATTTGTCTTTTTTGCTTTTCTTTGTGGTTTAGTACCTAAAAGTAATGAGAGAAAATGTAAAACATCTCAACAGGATGCCGTTTTTCTCGTTTTTTTATGATTTTTCTCCAAAAATAACACTGTTAAAAGTCTGCACTTGATATGTGAAATAAACAGTTGCTTACGACAGTTTCCACAGGATCTATTCACCAATAAATAAGACATAAAACAGAAAAATAGCTCATTTTGCTCAGTTTTTTTTCTCTATAGGATCCAGAATCACAAGCATGCCAGACAGAAACAAAGTTGAAAAGTGGAATTTACAATCTATCTGACGGCAGTAACCACTAGTGTCTCATTCAGAATTTGAGGTCAATGTGACCAGAGTTGAGTCGTGTGGTTTACAACAAAGACAGAATGAAGAAATCAGTTGCTGAAATAAAGAACATGGTCTGAACATCTCATTATCCATGGCTACATGTCAATTCTGTCAAGTCAAGAACTCTTGAAAGAAAATATTTGTTTTGTACAGACAGATTCATAACAGATATAGAATATTTTCCTCTTTTTTTTGATGTAACACCATGCAGCTCATGCTAAAATGAACAGGTAAGAGTCCACTACATCTGTCACTGCAGGTACTATCATTAGTATTATGATTATAAAACTTCTTTTGCTGGCTTTAAAGCCATCCGTGCTCCACACTCTTCAGTCGATGGTCCTTAAGGTCTTCCTTAAAAAAGTCCTGGTTCATGAGATTCCTCAGACAGCCGGAATCTAGATAAAAACCCTTGCCACTTCGTCGACTAACAACATCCTCTATTGTGCTTTCTTTTTACACATACGTCCTTCCTTTGGACTCCAGCCTGAAATCCCTCTGGCCATTGTGTGCAGTCCAGTAAGGCTGGAGAAGGGAAACCAAGGTTTTGAGATGCTGCTGCCTTCTCAGGTCACTTTGAGCACCTCTGACTGCATATACTTTACTAGGGCAGTTTCCTCTTTGCAGGGATCTGCAGTAGAAAATACAGGGGAGGATGGGATTGCTCAGGGTCATCCTGCCATTGGGCCTTGTTTTCATTCAGCTCACAGAATGAACAGGAAATGGGTTGAGAAAATAAGACTTTCTCTTTTGTCTGCATTGTAAAAACGTTCATTTGGGTTGCTTTCGCAATCCAGGGCTAAAGAGGTTGGAGAAAGAGAGATGGACAGAAATGCACAGGGAGAGGGAAAGAAGTGCAGCGGAAGGAGAGATGTTTGCTGTGGACAGCGAGAAAAAGGGAGTCCTGATACCTCCTACCTGGGATCTTGTTAATGAGGTGATGAAGTAAGAAGGGAGGAAGACTCCATCAGAGCAAAGGGGAAGTATGGTAAAAATTAAACGTCCACACCAAAAAAAGCAACCGTTAAAAAGGCGTTTCATCCTCCAGGTGTCTGAAAGGGCTTATTGTGAGAATATATTCAGACAGGAGAGGATTTATAAGTAAATATTCATAGTAAATCCTTAAAAATATTATTTCTATCATTTGAAGGGAGGATGCCAGTTTTTCCAGTTCTGAATTGGTTCCAGGTACAACAACAGTGTGCTTTAAAAGAAAGGTGTACCTTTCTTATCCTAGTTCTATTATTGTGTCTGATAAACACTCGTAACGAGGAAATCCTTAAAAATTTCCCTGAGATCATTTGGAGGTTTTCTTTCTCTCTGACGGCTTTGTATGAGTTGAGAGTTGGTACGTGAAGACAAGAAACAAGCAAAACGGACGGAAGAGGAAAAGCAGGGAGGAGGAGACAAAAACACAGCTCCAGAAAACAAGGACCAGAGAACAAGACAGACCAGACCAAATCAAACAGCGCAGAGAACAGAAGGCAGCAGAGCAGGAGGAAGACCCAGGGAGACAGCTCTAACTACACAACTGCTCCATTTCTTAGAGAATGGAGGGGATTGGAGAATGGGACCGCCGTAGGAGAACAGGTGGGCCGCAGGACCCGGTGGACATCGATACCACCTCGGCCAGCGTTCGGGCCTTGCTGGTTATGGTGCCCAGGCTTCGGGACTTTTGATAACCTTGGTTTAGTGGAGAGAAATGTGCACATGCCAGTTGCTGAGACACAAAGGTTTAGTCTTGACCTCTGTCAGTTTGCTCCACACCATGTTTGCTGCTATGGGTCAGTTTTAAAGGGTTTAATATGGCATGCAATCTCTGTGAGGGCATGCACAAAGATCGGTTGGTTAATCTGGCATCAGAGCGAGCAAAGAAGGCTTTGGATTGCAAGGCAAAAGTTGCAACTAGAATTTAGAAGTTCACAGATTCATTAACCTAAAAATTTAAGTTAGCTGGTACATTAAGGCAACCAAGAATACAGTCTAATGATTTGTCAGAATCAGGCCCTCAGTTTCTGCCATTTTTTCATAGTCTTTATATGACTGGCACCATCATTTTGAGTCATTTTGACATGTGAAAAATGAAAAAGAAAGTCTCAGCTTTCAAATTATATAATTATTATGTTGCCATACAGTTAAATGATGACTGTGATTAAAAAAAAAAAAAAAAAACATTTTAAATTTTTTCAATTTTTTAAATTTTTTTGTGGAAATTACAAATAAACTAAAAATTTGTTTAGGAAAAAAAATTATCTTTTAAAGTGCATATATTTAATTATTTTATGTGTGTTATCAACTATTAATTTAAAACATGTTATCTTCAACCTGGTATCATAAAAAGCATAGCAAAAAGCAAAACTGAGGCACATTTTTAGTATGTTAATATAGGTACATATTCCTGTGGTTTTATTACTTTGCTTGAAATATGGTATTGAGTTCAGAATTCAAATATCCAGGGAATGTTGATAAAAGTTAATGCTGTAATCATGTTACAACCCTCAAATACAACCCTGAACCTGATATAAAAAGTCATTTGTTGATGCAACCGTGCCATTTCCACTTCCTTTTACACAGATTTAAATGGTTTTGTCAAACGGTAGTTTCAAGGGACTCAAACCAGAGCTCCTTGTCTCTAAAGTACATCTCTGTACTCCGAGAGCTACTGAACAAACCTACCATCTATGTAAACCCATAGATATGAAGCTGGATATGTGTAAAGTTAACATTCAAAAGCATCAGTTTTCAAATCTCCCAGCATATTAATATTGTTTTGAAGTCATAACATGATATTCTTAAAGTACCTGTGCGAAACTTACGCTTTATAACTGCCATAATTTGAAAGCTGAGACTCTGTTTTATTACTTCTAAAACAACACAACAGAAAACCTTTTTTGGAGTGGTGGTATCACATTTCTCTAAAAATGGCTTATTGGGACTTTGGACTCAAAATGAAAGAGCATGTCATATGTCAGTGGCGTATCTACACCATCAAAATCTTTGCCTTTGTGCAAAACCAAGTCTTGACTTTCTCATCCAATACCATACAGGCATAAGGACAGATTGTGCAGCAAGGCCGCAGGACTGCCCTAACCCATGCACAACATAATGCTACAGAAAAAAGAACAGTGCAATCTGAAGCACTGCATGCACACACACACACATCTTTCAAAACACTCTTAAACTTAAACATACAGTAGATCACACAAAGACAAAAACACATATTTGTTGGGAACAGTGTGTGTACAGTAGTTCTGCTTGGTGATGATGTTGACCATCTTGTGGTGCTTTTGGCTGTGGGTAAGATCTGAAGTCAAACAGAGCATGCTCACACAGAGCAACATGTCATAAGACACAGACAGACAGCGCTATTGGTTAGAAAATGATCACATGACAAATTGGTGGATGATTGTAGAATATTCTTTGAATGTGATCAGAAATGACCCGTTTATGTTGTGTGGATAGGAGGGGTCAGGGGTCAAACTAGAACAGGTGTGAGATAACATGAATGTGTGTTTGTATTTATAACACTACATTTGCTGATGCTAATTGACAGCCTGTGAAGCTACATAGCGTGTAAGGGCCTTATATTTGTCTAAGGCTGCGGTGAGCGGTTTGAGCATATGACAGCGAAACAGGCATGGAACTCAGGTGGTGACCCTGGCATGGCCGTCTTCTGGGCTGTGTGCCCAGCCTAGCTGCAGCAGAGGGTAACCCTGTGTGCCATGCGTCGGGCCGGCCGGCTCCGCCCCTGACCTCCCTGAGAACATTCCGGCTATGAGCCAATCAGGTAGCATAAGGAAGACGGGAGAGATGGAAGGAGGTACAAACATAGAGACAGACCACAGGCATGTACAGTGGTGGAAGAAACAAGTAAAAAACAAACAAACAACAAAGAAAAACAGAAAAAAGGGAAGGTTAAGGTTGGCCCCAGGAGGCAGCTGTATGTGTGTTAATATGAGTTTGACGTAATGCGTTGGTGTGGAAAAAAATTATTAACAATATGTTAAAAGAGAAGGGGATTGGAGAAATGCGACTTGTGGAAGGATCTGAGCGTGCAGGGAAGGGTCTTTATCTGATAACGCCCTGTCTCAGTTTTTTTTTTACATATGAACAATGTTGAGGGTAGTGTTTGAAAGATAATAAAAAAAACTAATGGAAGTGAAAGATTCAACAAAAGATGGAGTTTTTGAACCCATCTGACTAAAATGGCTGAGCTATAAATTTGGTCTTTAACTGCAGTTATTAAACTGCATTGTTATAAACTGTCTGTTGTGGGCGCGCTCTGCTTGTCTGTATGTTCGGACTGTCTTAATTTACTGTGTAATGCACCTGATGTGTGTGTTTGTGTGTGTGTGTCAGGCAATAGCCTCACACAGTGGTTACATACCCTTCCTCACTCGGGTGCCCGTGTTTGTGGATCGTCTGCCGACATTCAGCAGGAAGCACGGAGTGTCTCCCCGTGGCTCGCTTGGGTTAAAGATCTGGCCATCCTCAGGGGAAATGGCTTGGTCTATGTGGGGACAATCCTCATTGGCCAGCGCTGCTTTAGCTGCCTCACCATTCACTTTGGGATCTTCAAACACACAAGCACATGTAAGAAGAACATGTAGCCATGATGAAACACCAAAACTGATGAAAGAGAGGGCTTGAGCAGGACAGAGAGATACTGTAGGCGAGGGAAGGTAAAGGGAAGCCCTTCTAGTGATATGGATGTAAATGTATGTTATGTAAGCATACATTGATATATGTGGGGTTGCGAGCATATTCATTCAACAGCAACATCTTGTTTTGGTCACAACATTTTATTAGTTGTTCTGATTATGTTTTAACTATGCCTGAACCTGCCTAAACCTTTTTAGAAAACTACACGTTTTTTTAACACACAAATAAAAAAATCCCAATAACTTGACTTTTCATCATTTTCATATGCAATTTGCGTATATAAATGTTACCAGACTTTTTTTCCAATTATTATTTTTAATTTGTGAGCATGTTGCTAGCAACACCAAGGTACATTTTTTAATTAATTTATTTTTGCTTGTTTTCTTGCATACAAAAAGTATTTTCGTAGCTTTGTAAATGTGAGGTTTAACCACTGTTAATTGGAAAATTTTAGCAATGTCCTTACTACCTTTCTTGGCCTTGAATGTGTCAGTTGTGTTGCTGTCTATATGAACAGTCAGGTTTGAAATAACATGAGGGTAATCTTCGGGTGAACTGTGCCTTAAAGTAATTTGTGTAGTTTTTGATACAAATGGCTGAAAATTCATTAATGATAATAATAAAATCTGTAGCCTATGCCACATATCATATGTATTGCATGAGCAATGTTTTTACCCACATATGTTTTGCATGAGCATGAATTTAGCAATGCTAAACCTCTTCTGTTTTCAACAGCAGTGTGCAAATGAAAGAAAAGAAAGAAAGAAGGAGGAGCATTGAATTATAGCTCCAAGCCATGGTGTAATATATAGAAACAGCTCATGGCAACCAGCCTGTTCACCTGTGAGCTCTCTGGCAGCCAGAAGCTTCTGCTCACTCGATTTACACCTCATCGATCAGACCTGTGAGAAGTAAGAGCGCTGCCAGAGCTCCTCGGGGGAAAAAGCGCTGGGAACTATCGTATCTCCCACCTGGATTTTCCATTGTATCGCCAACACTGATTCAAGCATGCTCTTGCTAACATATTACTGTCAACAAAAGAGCATCTATCAGCAGGCTTTAACTTTGTGGTTATTCAAATGTAGGTAATATTGTATGGCTACATTTCATTATAGGCTATTGATAGATACAACATGCAAACCCTGTAGACACATACACTATGATTTATTTTAACACTGTGTCCCAATAAAATATTGATACCTTCTTAAAGCATCAGTTGACCCAATGCAAAATTAATATCTGTCCTCATTTATTGATCCTCATGTAGTTCTTCTGTGAAGATATGTACATACTGTATATGGTGGTTCTTTTACATGCAATTACAGTGAATGAGAACTGGAGCATTTGAAAGCTTTGAATGTATTTTATAAATATAAAATAAAGAAGTCCATACAACTTCAAGTCTAGCAAAACAACAAAAAGTTTTGTAATGAACAAACTGAAACTATATCAACTCATTTGGTGGAAAGGTACAAAAATAAACTATTTGTTCAAGAATTGGGAATCATTGTTCCTTAGGAATGCACAGACAAGTCTGTTCCTCACTCAAACGACTTAAAATATAAAGCATATGAACCACTTTTATGATACTTTATGATACAGCCATAGTTCTTTTTCAATTTTATTACAATGAAAAGAGTGGCAAGCAAAAAAATCATACAGGTTCGCAATTACATGAGGATTGAGTAAATGAAGACAATTTTTTAATGCCCTCATGTCATGTTCTTCCAGAAAATAAGACATAAGACTAAACCTGACTCAGGCCATGTTTTATTATTTGTCTAAGCTATATGGCAAGTGCAACTGTGAATAAAGAAAAATAGGATTTTTATAGCAGAAACATGTATTGGTATTTGAGTGGATTTGTGTTTTTTTATGGTTTGTGGTGTGTGCGCATTTACAGTTTATATAGCTAACAGCACAGTGATACTTAAACACACACACACACACACACACACACACACATATACACAGGAAAAGTTGTGAAGTGATGCAAGCCTCTGTGATGGAGAGTCTGGTTATGACTCATATTTATGAATAGTTTGTTAAACAGGCATTCCTCTCACTCTTTCTACCGTTGTTTCTCTAATGCTGCCAATTAAAAATTACTCAACAGTTGTTGTGTTCTGAAAACACAAATTTGAGCAAAATGTAAGTCTTAAAATATCTCATTATTAGGGGTGATGACATTTACAGCTACGGTGGCTGATTAAAAAACAATTGTATCAACAAAGATGGCTTATTTCAAATCAGTGTTAAGTTTATTAATTCGCTACTTTTTTAACATGAAAAGCATCAGAAGCATCACTTGACAATTTATTTTTCTTCAGATAGTATCTCAATCTCTTTGATATTGATTCTTTAATAAGTCCTATCTGAATGCTGATTAAGATTCTGTAGGTGCTGCTTTCCTTGGTTTTGCCACTTGTCACAGTCACATTTGAGTTATCTGGGCACATGGATCATTTATAAAAGGTGAAAAAATGTTGGAATTAAATGGTAAAATACTAACAAATGTAGTACTATTTAATGGGATCACTAAAATCCCAAAGGCTTTTTCAGCTGGTTAGTGTAGAAAGGTTCATTCAGTTGATTGCACCTTGAACCTGTATGATTCTCAATTCAATACTGTCTCTTGTGTTTTGTATGTAAGTGTGTATGTGTTCTAAAACACAGTAAATGAATCATATAAATGATCATGTCTATTATACAGTGTATCTTTCTAACAGCAATACATCTCACTGTAGACTACATGAGCTGTATGTTTTTGTTCTAAAGCAGGAATATCCAGCTCTAATTCTGTATGAATGAGAACCTACTTACTCTACTGTACACAGACAGTAATTATTATTTACATATGAGAGGTAGAGCCCCAGCGTAGAGTCTGTAGTGAAGGACAGACCTGCTGGGGCCCTGCTGCACCTGCCCTACTTCCTCATTGCTATTTCTGCTCCGAACACCCTCAAATCTCTCTTTCTCTTCATCGTCCCCCTCACTTTCAGCACTCTCCTCGTTTTTCCTCTCCTCAGCATTCAGCCCTATGATATGAATAACAGCTAGAAGCGATAAACAACCTCGAGCATCGGTTTAGAGATTGGGCCCTTACTAATATAGATATGGCTGTCAGTACACAATTTATGTTTTACTGTACAGAGTGTAGTTGTTTATGGATTAGTGGGCATTACAACTACATTTTACTAACAAATTCATCTTTGAAAAAGTTATATAGTAACTTGCAATAAATCTTTGTAGCAGGACCAACTTGAAATATAGTTATCTCAGCACACAGTTTGGCATCCATATTTCTTGTTTACAGCCGTGAGACACTCTCATTGCAAATGCTCTCACTTACAAAAGTTTTCTTTGTAACTGGATAATCTGAATTCAACTTTGTGTCTTAAAAGACCCAAAAACGAAATCCTTTCAAACTTATGGCACTCCAAATTAAAACTGAGGACAACTGAAGGTCTTGTGCACTACTTTATGCTCCTGAAGACATGGTGTATATAAAATTATATTAATCTTCACTGTACACTGCAGTGGTCTAATAGTGCACAACACAATGAAATTTCCACAATAAAATTAAATAGCCACAACAAAATGCATAAGACTAATTTCATTTCCTTTTCTTAAGGCTAATTTCGTTGTGTTGCAGCTTCGTTGTCTTGAGCTAATTTCACTATGTTGAAATTTGAACACCACAATGGAAACGGAAATAGCAACATCCCTGCTGAAAAAAACAGCATGGTTAAGTAGGCTTTGAAGCTGGGATGCTAGTTTATGTTGGTCCTTTGCTGGTTTATACTGGTTTATGCTGGTTTATTCTCAAATTCGCAAGCAAGTCACAACGCAACACAATTAGAAAAACACAATGGAAACAAGCCGCAATGGTTGTAGTGCTTTGACTGTGTTGCCACTTGCTTACATTGTGTTCTGCTAATTTTGATGTGTTGTGGCTTGTTCTCATTGTGTTCTGCTAATTTTGTATTTATTGTGTTCGTTGTAGGACAGATCGGAATACATATTAAAACAAAAAAAAATTCAAACACACACGGTTTTTGCGAATTTATCTTAAAGTCTATTGTGTCCCTGTTGTGACTAAATCCAATTATTGATTATATGATGTACAATATATTAAAACCAACCTATTTGTTAATGATTCATAACACAAAATATAAATATTGTCATATCCCTGAATACCACAATTTACATTAAGAGCAAGAGCAGCTCCATTATGCTGGATGTGTTAAGTGTGAGTGGACCGTTTTGAATAAAAACAGGGCCAAAAGCATAATGATAATTACACAACTCAATATTTCTCCAGAGACCTCAGAATTAGAAATAACTATACGACAGGGACGGATATAGGCACTGTCTATAGAGGACAGCTAGTTGACTCATCTCAAACAGTGCCTCTCACTCTCTCTTTCTCTGTGTGTGTGTGTGTGTGTCACAGGTCTGCAGTGAGAGTGTTTGCTATGTTTCTCTGTGACCATGGCCAATTCAACAGATGCTTTCGCTCTATGTGCTGGTGATTCTTACGGTTCTCTGCCCAAAGTCAAATGGATGGAGCTGATAATCAAGGCCTTTGTGCCATCTGTAAACTCATTTACAAGAGAGATTTAGAAAGGCTCCGCTGAACAGAGAGAGAGATGAAAGGGCAGCAAGAATTTTTTTCTCTTATTTTATATTTTTGATCCAACTGGCAATGATTTCAAAATGTAACTGTATTCATTATCCATTATGTGTCTCTGTTTGTCTTATCTAAACATTACAAATGAATCAGATGAACCACTAAAACTTACAAAACCTGAGCAGTAATTAACAGGTCATGTATTGATTCTATTGCATTTATCCTCAGACCATCTAAGTGTGTGTGTGTGTGTGTGTGTTTGTGGTACCGTGTGAATAGCACAGGAGTCGTGCAAGGCGAGTGAATGACTGCAGCTCATTGCGGAGTGCGATTCCTATTGTGCCGTTGCTTGGACACTGTTGCCATAGCAACAGGCTCTAGTGCAGTGTAAAAACACAGAGAATGAAATAATAAAGAGATTGTGTGAAAACAGAAGGCATTACCCTTCATTTCACTTCATAACAAAGCTTTGTTTTTTACTGGATAGAATGATGCACGCAAGTAAACACTGTAGATATAACTCTCCTTTTCTAACTTGTATAAATAGCAGACATACTTAAGGTTGTTTCTAATAGTTTAATATTATCATTCATTAAGTTCTCAAACTTTAGTGTTTGTCAAAAACTCACACAACAACGGAATGATCCTGAGTCCTATGATCAATGGAAAGCACCGATTTTCCATCTACTCACACTGGGGTTTTCAAATAGGGGTCCACAAAAATTTGAAGATTTGATTAATTTTTTAATAACATGTACTTCTCAAAATGTTCAAAACATTAAGGTTACTAAGTTTGTCTAATGTTTTAAATATTAATGAATCTTTTGTAACATTATAATTGTTTTACTGTAACTTTTGGTTTATTGCTAGACAAGGTATTATTTTATTTCAAAAAATAAATCTTAACCTAAAATCTTTATTTTATTTTATTTTTTGTGGTAAAAGTAAACTAAATACACTAAACTGGTAACTAAATAATATGTAATTATAAGCACGGCAATAATTGTAACTTTTTTTTTTTATAAAAAACTGGTTCCAAATATCATATATATATTTCTGTTGATGGGTGAGTTAAATGGTACTTCTTTCCCTTGAGACATAAATAGCTTCTTTCAATGGAGTTTCTCATTTCCTAGCTTTATGTTTCATAGGGGCATCATCACAAGCAGATTATAATATCTGGTGGTTTTTGGTATCAAAATGTTCTCACTCCAAATTACTCTTACACATTAATGAGAAATTCTTTACCCAGTCTGATCAGACACAGATAACAAGCCCATCTCCACACTTCTCTTTTACAGCCAGTCTCTAAATGAGTGCTTCAAATGAAAGCACTCACCACCACTTACTCGTGTTAAGATTGCTGAGGACAGTGTGAAGTGGGTTGAAAAGTCTTATTTATGCTGGGCATCCACTTTTACTGTTTCACATCCTCATGTGAGCATGTGTGAATGACACAAATTCACTGCTTTCTTACTTTTTAATTTTACCATATAACTGAACTCAAACTAACACTAGAAATTATGAATACTGATTATGAGTGTAGTAGTTCCTAAAACACTTCTGCAGCTACAACAAATACTGATCAAAACAGTACAACCTGGATTTTAGCTGTTTTTTCTGATTGCCCTCTCAAGTAAATCAGAAGATCATGCGACAGCCTAAATCCATGGGTGTGGACTTTTTCCCTAAAATGTGATATTTACATTTTACAACGTTTCTATGCACATTTTGTTGCATAAAATCAATCTTTATTTTGGCTTTTTTGTGACCTTTTTTTTTTCGTTTGACGTTGAAATTATTAGCTTAGGAGTACAACTAATAATATATTTTATATTTGATTAATCTGATTATTATTTTAATTATTATCATTGGATTAAAAAGTACTGTTTAAATCTAGTTATTTTTTAAAAAGTTATATTACAGAAAAATTTAATAAATTCTAAAAATTCTAAAATATATAAAGTAAGCTACAAACACAAATATACACATTAAGTGCATAAATATGTTTAAAATATAAACAGTATATATATATATATTTATATATAAATGTTTGTCCACAACAAGAGTCACTGTCTGGGCAAGCTTTTATGGAAATTAAGGTAACAAAAGCAAATAAAAACTATTGTTTATTGACCTATAAGTAGAATGTAATTAAGCAGAGCTGATAGCCAAAAACAAAAGCAAGCTGTTGAATGAGTTTGCTCCTGTTTGTCTGAGTGTATATAATTTATCCTCACAGGAGTCTGATGGAAAACATATAGATATGCAAAATGTTGCATGGGGTATTAGTCGTTATGCAACCATGGTGAAAGCGCATGTTTGTTTCTATGCGCATCTTTGATAAGAATGCAGCGCGATGGGATTTTATAATGTCTCCAGATGGTTGAGCTGCATTTGAACAATTCCCAAGTGAGGGATTTTGAAAACAGGTTACATGTGTGATTTCAGGCAGGTCTCGAAAGACTGTGAGGTTGAAGGGGAAGAAAAGGTGAGTTAAATCTCATTTCTGATTCTATGACATTAATTCAGAAGCACATTACTTAAACAAGTCTCCTACCTGCTCTGCTCATTTCTAAAATCTCCTCCTGGGCAGCGAGAGCGCAGTGGTCACTTTGTGGGCTGTGGCGGGGTGAGTTCATGGCAGACTTACAGTAATTGGGTGAGCCCAGCTGGGGCGCACGGGGAATATGCTTGTTCTTTTTCTTTGGTAGCTTCTGCTTAGCCATGGCTAGAGAGTAGTACATCCCAAAGTTATTGACGATGACAGGCACAGGCATGGCGATGGTTAACACACCAGCCAGAGCACACAGCGCTCCCACCAACATGCCTGACCAAGTCTGAGGATACATGTCTCCGTAGCCCAGTGTGGTCATAGTCACAACAGCCCACCAAAAGCCAATGGGGATGTTTTTGAAATGGGTGTGCTCGCTGGCACGTGGGTCATTGGGATTGGCCCCAATTCGCTCAGCGTAGTAGATCATGGTGGCGAAGATGAGCACCCCGAGTGCCAGAAAGATGATGAGCAGGAGGAACTCGTTGGTGCTGGCACGGAGAGTGTGTCCCAGTACACGCAGGCCCACAAAGTGTCGCGTCAGCTTGAAGATTCGGAGGATTCGGACGAATCGCACCACTCTGAGGAAACCCAGAACGTCCTTCGCTTCAGACGAAGACAGACTGCTCAGGCCCACCTCAAGGTAAAATGGGAGGATGGCCACAAAATCTATGATGTTTAGGGTGTTTTTGATGAATTTCTTTTTGTCTGGACAGAAGGTGACGCGCATGAGGAACTCAAAGGTGAACCACACCACACACACTCCCTCGATGTAGGTCAGGTAGACCACCGTCTCTGTCTCCAAGTGAAACCTGGAGCTGTTGTCTACAGGGTTGATATATGTGCGGTTAATGATGGGGTTGAAGGCCTCGTGTGTCTCCAGGCAGAATGTGGTTATGGAAACCAGTATGAAGAACAGCGAGGCAAATGCTACCCACTGCAGGAGAAAGAAAACAGGGAAAACAATGAGAAAGGAAAAACACAATGTTCATTTAAAAAATCAGTTGTTTTCATCGTAAGAGACAAGCTAATTCAAATATCAAAAGACTACTAAAAGAAGGCTCATTCTGCCATCAAGAAGAATGGGTAACACTTTATAATAACTACAAGCTATGAATCATTAGTTAAGCATTAGTAAATACTTAGTTCATCCTTTATAAATCATTGTTCCAATATTAATTATCATTAGTAAGCAGTTTATAAATACAGCTATAAATGCCTTGTTCTTGATTTATAAGCATATCTAAATGTACAAAGGAGATTTAAAGGCTCATTTGTCTTCCTAACACAGACAAATACAGAACTATTAATTTCAATATGCAAAATAATAAATGAGCCTTTCCATCTGCTTTATAAATGCTTTACAAGGTAAAAAGGTCCTCACTTTAGCTGAGCTCACAAAAACAGACATCTGACAACTACTAAATGCTTTATAGCTACCTGACTTCATCATGAATTACAGCAGGAATATGTGTTAATAAAGCATTTATTAACATATTGAACAACTATTATCATGTGTTTAAATAATAAGATTTTATTTATGTAAATTTATTAAGCATTTACCTAGATTTTCTAAATGATCTTATTAAACACTGACAACTCCTAAATAACTGGTTTGTAATATATATATATATATATATATTATAATATATGCATAATAAAGTTGGAACAATGGTTTATAAAGGATTAAATAAATGCTTACTAATCCTTAACTAATCATTCATACTGTGTAGTTATTATAAAGTGTTACCGAAGAAGGATCTGTGTGTACACTGTAAAACAATCTGAACAAATATAGAATTAACAAACAGTATTGAAAAAACCACAAGCTAATTAAAAGCTAATAGTATAGCAACTGAATAAACAACTCAGGTCCAATAGAGCAGTGCTTTTATGGTCATGATATCATTGTCAGTTTCTGTTCATATAATAACATACATTACCTTTTGAATCTTTATTTAGAATTTTAAATGTCATTTAATACCTAGTATGTGTGTTATTTGCTAGTAAGGTTAACCATGAAACGTACACACTCCAACAGTGTGATTTTCCATATACCAGTCAGAAACGATCTTAACTAAACCAGTGATGATAAAACTAAGCTAGAATGATATAAGCAGTGATTTCAGAAGCTAAGGGCTCTCAGAGATTCTTTAAAGCATAAACAACTATGTCTGCAGCTCAGGGGTTCTGGATGTTTGCGCTCTAACTTGTTTACTCACTCATTCTCTTTGGAGTTTAATGAGATAGATTGAACTGAAAATAGCAAAATGCAACAAAATTAGTTGTTTTTTGGCTTTATTTACTGTATCTTTTAGTAGTCCTTCAGCTAAATAGATGTTGCTCCATAACTGTTCCCTGAAAAGATGGTGAATTGAGCTTACAAAAACCCTTAAAAAAATCACTTAAGCCAATCAATCGGTTCAGCATCAGTTTACCATGAGTGACACAAGAATGGAAACCGGGTCAATGTATCACACAAATGACATGCCACTTTTACATTCAATAAAGTACAGTATGACATAACATATTGTATATCCAAACAAAATGCCCCCAAACATTTTGAATCATTACAGGAAGTACATTTAACAACGGGTGCTTGATATTTACTGTTAAAATGACTGCAAGAATGCATCCTCAAGCCGACCTCTTAAGCAATTTGATTTTTTATGTTCGTATAGCACATCAAAAATGGGATAAATTCAAAGCACAAGGACTTCTCTGCTTGTTAGCTTGTCCTTACATTTCTTTACAGGTGAGCAGAATGGTCTGCATAACACAGCCTTGTGCAAGCCTCCTACAGCAAGTCCCACGCATGAAGTCTTACACCAAGACCACATGCCTGAGCAAAACACTTGTCTCAGAGGTGAAACTCAATGCAGCAACACTGTAGGGTAGCATAAAGATCTCAGCAATAAGCCAGGTGTAATCGTGCAGCGTAGTGCAGCAGACAAATATCAGGGGAAGCAAAAATGATGACCTCTGACCCTTGACTGACCTGAGGCAGTTCAGAACATAGAGACATACCTTGAGTTTTCAAACCTTTTTCACTTAAGAAGTACAATTGTTTTAAACATTGTAAATAATAACATATATTTATTGAGCATGTTGGAATATCTCCTAAAAGGACACCTGAAAATGTAACTTATGTAACTATATTTCCAATTTTATTAAAATAGATAACAATTATCTTAAATTCTAAACTGCAATATTTCACAATTTTATTTTTAATGTAAAACTTTTGAACAGCTGTGTTTAATGCTAATGCTGTTGGACTGAATGGAATCACAGGCTAGAATTGCTGGCTTCTCATTGGGAGTTATAATTCATCAGCACAATTGCTATTAAAGCATCTGCAAATCCATTTCTGCGAGGCTGACAGGTGGCTGAATCTGAATGACTAGTCATGCAATGTCTATGCTCAATGGCTTTGTCAGCACAATTGTTTGGCCATGATATTGATTATTTTCTCTTTCTATTCAAAGAGACGAATTACCTCTGCTGGACTGTTTGGGTTAAGAATCATGTTACCACGCTTACTGATCATCAAAAGATTAACGAGTAGTTACCCGAAACTCTCTCTTGGTCAGTAGATCTACCTCAACAAAACACACAATGTTGTTTGTGGATGGATTGTGGTCTGATTAAAATGCTGAACACTCAGTATACTGCAAAGTGCATTAATACAGTTCTTTTTAAATAAATTATGACCTTCTTAAGGTTTCATGAGGTTACATGTTTGTTTGATTCAGGCAAATGGCAGAGTTTTCTGCAGTGACAAAACACTCAGCCCACATGAAACAAGCTGTTATTTTATTGCTATAATAAAAAGGAAAGTTCAAATCACATTATTAAAGTAAAACATCTAGCTTTTTTGCAGACAAAGATGATGTGAGTAAATGACTAGATGAAAAGTGCTAAGTGACCCCTTTTCTGCTGCACTGCATGGCAAAATTAAGAGAGCTCAAACAGGAGAGACAGAAGGAAAAAAGAAGGAAAGAAGCTCATTCAATTGTCTCAGGAATAGTACAAAATCCTCCCCATTCTCCCTTATATCACCTCTTACTCTCATTCTATGGTTGTACCTCTCTTCCTGGAGATGAAAGCTTGTCACGTTCTCTTATGTAACCATACACTGCCTAACACAGTGCACCCACATTTGGGACTGCGTCTGTATTTGTGGATTCATGTGTTTTGTGTCTGTAGGGAGGGCCTGGGTTTGGGGCTTTTCGTATATGCCTGTAAGTGCTGGCACTGCTGTGCTTTCTTTTTTGGACAATAATACTGTCCCACTGGGGCTTGACAGAAAAGACAGTTGGGGAGTCCTGATTAATTCCTACCAGTTTATGACCATCTGTATTAATTATAAATTAGCTGGTGGCAGAGTTTCTTTCTTTCTTTGTGAAAAACACCAAAAACAAAACAAATTTGTAGATTGTTTGCATTTGCTATTTCAGCTATTTCTAGGTGTTGTTATTATTATTATTATTATTATTATTATTCAAAAAATCAATATACATCCTGAATCAATTATCATAGTTTTAGAAGTGCATACAGGACACCATCATCACCGGACATTTTCTAGCAGTTCCTTCTGCAAGTTACACCAGTAGCCTTTGTTAGTGTATCTGTGAATTATTCATTTAACTGACAAGAAACACTTAAAATGTAGGAACCTAGGGTGTTCTAGCCTTTAATCAGTGCTGGGACACAAGTCCACCATCTTTGAAAAGTGCACCCATATTTTGATGTACTATTTTGAACAACTATTTTGGATATAAATGATTAAATCATCTTTCCCTGCATTAATAGAAGTGATTCATTTGTGATTCTGACATGACTAGTTTAATCTAGAGGTCAGGTTTGTACAAAATATATCTTATGCACAGGTCCTATACTGACAGTCTTGTGTGGATGTCAAATCCAGTCTATAAGCACATGTCTGTCAGTTAACAGTGCATTAGCAGGTTTAACCAAGGACAGCCTTTTAAAAAAAATATATAAAGTCTTTTATAAATTATGCATGTCAAAGATTTTAACAGAAAATACAGTTACAAGACTAACAGGCAAGTGCAGAAAAGAGCATCGGCATTAAAGGCTCTTGAGATCACCACAAACTTCCTGTGTACAGTTTGTGTGCGAGCATCCACACCACAAAATTTCATTAAAGTCAGTAAAGCTCAACTAAAAAAGCTGAAATAAGTGGATCTCTCCAATGATGGGACATTAACGCGAAAGTTGGTGCTGCTGCTGGCCACTCTTGAAAGAGTGAGATAGCTATTCATTATTGTGTTTTCAATAAAACACAACAGTAATTTATTAACCACAGTTAGGCCTACTTTATTACGTAATCATCTCATAATGAACTTTAAACTGATTATAGTCAAAAAGCCTGTTGTACAAACTGACAGCAGTTTGTTTAAACTTATTCCATCAAAAACCTCACTGTACAGTTCACTGTTCACTTTTAACAGCACAAGCCACCAGTATATACTTTTTTAGTGACAGCCAACACCCAAAACAACACTCTGCTCTCAGAATATAAACACAGCCTCGCTCTCGGCTTCCTCTCAAACAGTGGTCAACCTAAAATCCTACTGATACTTTTTGATCTGGTTTGCCGGGTTTCCTGTGTGTGCTCATGTTCACGGCTATCAGCGTAATGGCACTAAAGACGCTTTTGAATGTGAAAGGAGCTTTAATGTATGATATGTATGAAATTTCTGCAGCAATCTGTTTGTTTGAGTGGCCTGCTGAGCATGATGCAAAAGTGTGAATTTGGGGTAGGACTACTTATTTGAATGGTGTTAAACGAAACATCTTTTGAGCTGCCTCTCATACTTGGGAATGAAATGAGTCAGATGCTTCTTTGCATGTCCTAGCCAGCATGTCCTAACAGTGTAAAGAGAGGCCTATTCTCACTTACTGTATGTAAGACACTGGGACACACCCCGTCTTTTAAAATAATGTGAATATTGATCCACAAGAAAACAACAACACTGTTACTAAGCGCAAATGTGTTTTGTCTTTTAAAAAGCATGCAAACAAAAGTAGTATGCAAAATCATGCCCATCAATTCTGTCACTGTTTATGATTTTAAAGCATGCATGTTATTTGTTATAAAAAATTTAAATGCAAAAAACATAAAATGATACAATCCTTTTGGTAAGCAAGGGGCTCTTCAAATATGTAAAATGTGCATGTTTTAAAAATTAAATAAATCAATCAAAATTAAATAAAATTGCACATTTTTTGTTTAGAAGATATATATATATATATATATATATATATATAAATAAATAATTTTTTTACATTTTGTTTGGTGCCATTGATGAGAGAAAATAAAGTCACCTTGAAGCTTGATTTTACTGCAATAAGATCTGTGTAGTTTTTCTTACACAGTACTAAATTAACATTCACAGTGAACTGATTTATGAAGTCAGTCAGCTCATTAACCAGTTAATAGCTTGTCATTCATCAGCTTCGTATCTGTTTGCATTGTCACCATTAAATCTCAAATGACAGTATTGTCCAAATGATTATTAATGGGGCAATTCCTATCAACACAAATGATCACACGCTGGCTTTCTAAATTGAGCAATACTGTGCATTTATTCATATGCACTAACATTAACTCCATGATAAAAAACACAGTCCATCTCAGCAAATGGTATATGTTAATGAAGAATTCCCTATTAATCTACTTTTCTTATGAGGAACAAGGGCCTCTGTCTGACCTCTTCAACACTGAGTTGAAGAGACTACGAAGAAAACAAGATTATGTGCAGGTAAAAATCATCTTCCATCTAGAAGTATCATAACACTAACATTGCATAAAAAGACTAAAAGTTCAATTTTTGGGATGTTCCTTGAAGTTCCATTTCAGTACCAGTTTTCACCCTATAACGTTGCAGTACACTTCTGTTTGGTTGACATGAGGTGTAATCTGAACGAGAGTCAATGTTCAGTGGCTTTGTCAGCGCAATTGTTTACCTGTGACAATGATTTTATCTCTCCTCTGTATTCAAACAGATGAATTGGTTCTGCTGCATTGTTTTGGTCGAGAATCATATAACCTCGCTTATTAGTGAAAACAGACTGCCCTGCCTCAATAAAGTGAGTCGATCGACAGTGGTTTGACTAATCTGCAACGGAAGCAGAAGAGTCAGCATACCATAAAGTCCATTAAAAAGAAAGGTATCAGCTATCTTTTCTTGTTTAGACAAATACCTTTCAGCTAAATGCATAAAAAGCCCCCCTCAATGGCCATTAGAACATTCATTTCTGTAAGGCTGACAGGTGGCTGAATCTGAATGACCAGTTCATGCACTGTTGAATGGCTTTGTCAGCACAACTGTTTACCTGTGATATTGATTCTTTCCTTTTATCTGTATTCAAACAGATGAATTAGCCCTGTTGCACTATTTGGGCATCATGTGAACTCATTGCTTGCCATGGTCACAGGAACAAAGGTCGAAACACAAAACAACAGACAGTGGTCTGACTAATAGAGTGCATGAAAATTAAAGGTATCAGCTATCTTCCTCTGTTTCCTCAGATACGCTGCCTCATCTCTCAAAGCGAGGCCTCTTCTCCAGCCCCTCCTGCAGCAATTTATACCCCAAGCTCTCATTGTGTGCTTTGTTTTAAGCTCTGCTTAATGTCTTGTTCTATTCTGGGATCTCCCTTCAGGATAAAACAGGACTTTAAATCTACCATGAATTCAAAGGTTAGATTTTAAATTAACACTGTTATAAACAGGTTGTTTTAAATGTTTTTTAAACGTTTTTATGCAAAGTTCAAATTAACTTAATAATATATTAACTTAATATAATAAACAAATTAACTTTATCATATAACATATTTGTTTGTTTGAGTTAACCAAAAAACTAAATGCTTGTCATGTCATTGAAAAGCCTGCACAATTTACTTTCTTTTATAACAACAGTCAATCAATAACAAGTCAAAAAAATCTTTTAGTGATTTGCTTTCTCTAAAAGTTTTTTTTTATTTATTGCATCCCTGATCTAATACAAATATGTAGCTCTGTGCACCATTTTTACATGCTTTACTACATGTTTCTCCGCCGTTTTAAAAAGAAATGTTCACTGAGTGTTGCTAAAACCCAGGTTCAATATACAAACCCTGGCACATTTTATTACATTGATATAGGTACTTATTGCTGTGGTTTTATTACATTAAATATCTGGAAACTGTTATCCAAATATCCAAAACTACAGTATGCACCAAATCATGATAACATGATATTCTTCAAGTAATTGAGTAAAAAATTACGCTTTATGAATCAAAACTAATTTGTGTGAAAAGAAATAAAAGATGCCAGAGTTTTACTGCCTCTAGTGTTCATTTATTTTAGAAACTGCAGTGTTATGTACTTATTGGTACATATTTTGTGTCTCACTTAAAAGTGCACCAAGGTACATTTATGCTATGAGACCAGGTAGGTTGTTTCACACAGTCATGTGTTTGTTTTGATCAATGTCCCACATGCTTCTTTTGTTTTTGTTTTCATTCTGTTTCCCTCGTGTTCTCCCTCATTTGTAACCCTGCCGTCTTCATCAGTGATTAATCCTTTGCCAGCCATGTTCTTCAGGTGTGTTGTATTATGTCTTCATGTGGTGTTGTATATAACCCATGCCTTGTTCAGTGTTCCTGCATTGATTGCTGAAGTATGTTATCCGTGTTTGTATGTGTTGACTCGTGACTCGTTGAGCTCTCCGTGTACACCTGTCTTTGTTTTATTACATGTTTATTCATTCAGCTACTGCTGTCTCTGAGTCTCCCTGCCCGGCTGAGAAGCAGAGTCGCTACAAGCCAGGACGTTACAGGTTGTATCAGTCCATCATATCATTAGTCAGTTGATTGTATCGTTTCACCACTTATAAAGGTGAGTAAATGACAGCAGAATTTTCATTTTTAAGTCATGCTTTTGAAACTGTTTAGGAGCACAGGAGCAAAATCCTCTACAGTTTAAATAGAGTTCCACCTGCCTTGAGCAAAATCCTAAAACCAGAGCTCTTTGCATTTGGGTGCCCCAGTTTGAGTGTCTAACACCTAATTCCATGGCCTATGGTATCAAGGCTAGTTACAGTTGCTGGGTCTCTAGAGCCTCTGCCCTGCAGCTTTTTAAAAGGGTGTCCTGCTCTACTTACATTTCATAGACAGAACTGGGGGATAGGGGGGTGAGGGAGAGCGGTAGTCACAGGGTGTCCTAAAAAATGAAGTGGAATGGAAGAAAAGGGTGCCTTGCGATTTGTGTGTTTGTTTTTTTTTTTCTTTAAATGTTCTGGATGAGAAATACCTTACTCTGTCTCTTTCTCAGCAGATCATTTTCAGTAGAACATGCCGGAGGTTAGCGGGTATGCTGTGTCAAGGTACTCCACCCTATCTCTCTCCGGTAATTAAGGGGGTCTGGGCTCTACTCAGCTACTGCAATCTAATTAATGTTAATCACTGTAGGCTTCCTCTGGGGCTGACTTCTGTTCTGCATTTACATAGCAAGAATCTGTGCAATCCTCACTCCAAGGATCCTCTGCCAGTTCAGATGAGAGAAGGGTAAGACGTATCAAAACATGTAGGTGTGTTTTATTATTGCCCCATAATAATTTCATTGCAGTCCAGCATTTTTGGAATATTGCATCCTAGAGAAGAACCTTTTACCATAATGAAAATAAGCTTGTAAACAAATGACTCGCTATGGGAGACAGAGAGGGGAGTAAATAAAAAAGGAAAGAAAATGTGCCTGTGGCCACAAGGCAGATAGAAAAGTCTTCGACTAAATAAAAATGAACCCAGGGATTGGGAAACCTCTTCTTGTCCTGTTACAATTTTTCATGCTGACTTATATTACATAAAAACATATATTACATAAACCCTGTTATGTATGTACCAATAATGCAGCATTACCCTCAGTCCTCAGTGTCTTAATCAGTCTCCAAATATTTCAGCATCTATCCACCTCATTTTTTATCCACTTTAAGAAAGACAAAGAGCGGTAAATGGTTAAACTATTTTGCGCTACAAATAAGTGTGTTTATAATTATGATAATAAATCTGGTAAGAAATCATTATAGAAAGGTATCAATTAAGCCCCTTTCTATTTAAATCACAGCCATGCTTCATGACTCGGCATAAAGCAACAACAAATCACACACAGAGGGACCTGTTATACCTGAATACTTCTGAAACTCTGTTACCCACAGTCCTCAAACACCCAGTACAGCACACATAGCCAGAATCTAACCTGGCCTGTTTGAAATAATTATTATAACAGATAGTGCACTTGACTTAATGAGACATATAAGACCAACATCACAATATTTTGTATGCATTATTGTGCACAATATGATAATTATATAAGAGGTTCTAAAACTTTTGATTGAGCGCAACCTTTTTCTTTTCCTTCCTATATTTTCCTTCAGAAATCATTCAAATATTCTAATAAACAGCTCTTAAAATAAATGCTTTTTGGTTGTGCTACTTAACATTTTTGTTTGAGTTGAGTTGAGTTTCCTCAAACATGATCCAACACAATTTATGCACACGTATTCGATTGTTTCTTATCTAAATCCATGGTATTTTAAGGACAAATATGTAATATTTTTTCTTTACTGAATGGGAGGGTTTTGTTTTAATACTTTTTAAAAGAGGAGAGAAAATGTTAAAATGTTGGGCCCCCTCGATCTGTCATCTGTGGCCCACGCAGGAACATAATTGAAGAGCCATGTTTTTTTGATAAGAATTATAATTACTGAAAGTCTTGATAACAGATTTTCATTATCAGTTACTCTGTGGGTTTTCTTTCCTAAATGATTCCTAAACCCCCTTCTAATGTCTCTATGGCAACCAAATAAATCTGATGAGCATCATTCGGATTTCATGCTGTTCAAGCTAATCAGGTTTAAAATGTAAGCCTGACCCTCACCATCTCCAAACCCCATCACCCCTTTCGTAACTTTTTGAATAATATCTAAAATTTCTCCTAAGTTTCCTTTTAAACATTTTTCCAGTCAAGCCAGTCAACGTTACCTAAATAAATAGCAAAAACAAGCCATCTAAGAGCCTGTTCCTCTTCAGTCGAGTCACTCCGACGTTACATAGGGGATGTAACGTCTCCGTTCCCTCCTTCAGGGAACATGGGTTACCTACATAACCTTAGTTGTTTTGTTCCTAATTAGGCTGTTTTGAGACTTGCCGAAGGGCATGTAGGACAGTCCTGTTGTGGACTGTGCGATTTAGTGCTTTCTGCTCTGTGTTTCTGAGAGTATCAGGGTTAGGGCTGGAGGGACTCTGCTGATGTGAAGGTGATAATGTGTGAATCCTCCCTCTCTGCAGGTACAGAAACAAGAGTTGGAGGTGGGAGATCATGTGATCTTGCTGTGACAACAAACTCATCACAGCCAGACCTTCGCTGAAGACTAATAAAAAGATACCCATCATGATTTTGCTTAATTTTTCCACCTACTGTACCACTACTTCTTGAGCATGTGCACAGTGTATATAACTGCTTGACTTGCAGAGGACAACATACAGTTGCCTTCACATTTTCAATATAGAGTCAATATATACATTTAAATTAATCATTTGATGCAATGTATTTTTGGACATTTTTAAAATACCTACATGTATTTACATCTATAATTAATTTCTGTAATTACATACATAGTTACACTGTTGACCCATCCCTTACACCTTTAACCGACTCATACTGTACCACCAAACCTGTTCCTAACCTTACCCTTATCCCAATAGCACCACATGTTTATTGCAATACAATATGAACACAATATGTACACTGTACTTATTTTTTGATGTACATGTAAGTACATAGAAGTTAAAGCCACCTAATAGAAAGTTGAACCGAAGTCCTCACCTTTTTGATTATTCAATAGCCTACTTGTTGTATGTATATCACAATATGGAAGAATTGTTTTATTGAGCAAATTCAGTTGTGTATAGTATTTTTTTCATTTAAATTAAATCTGTTTATTGTAAACCACTGTGGGTGTCATTGATAGCCTACTCTAACATCCCACTGTCATCTTTTAACTCGATCTGTATTTTTACAACCCCACTGACCTAAATTAATGGATCTTTTACCAAAGAAAATGTTGCATACTGTAATGGAACTAGCTTTTTTCATCTAATCATATGTGAAAATTTTAGATTTCAGCATTGTTAATAATTACTTGTTTTATTTTTTTAGCTGTATGCGCAAGTTACTTTTGAATAAAATTAATATGTGTTAAATAAATACATTGTTAAAAACATTGTTCCTTAAATTGTGCTTTAATAGCTGACTCAGAGTGTAGGTCCACAAACCTGAACAAAAAAGCTCCCTTTTTTAACTTTATTTTTCTTTGTTAAAAATGGTGTTGTTAACCATATGGGGAAAAGTGAGAATAGCTTTCTCACAAAAAAAAAGCATGTGACAAGATACTAGATAAAGCCCTAGCAGCTACCAATCCAACATCCCACATTGGTGGGACTTCCATTGCAAAGAGCTTGGGAGAAAAAAGGAAGTCTGGGAGACATGCCAATTCCCTCATCCAAGAATGAGCCAGCAGGTGCATTCACATATCGACCAGTGCATTAATTATCAACACTTTTACTGTTGTTGTACAGGGTAAGGCCCACTGGAGCATGTAATGGCCTAGATGGCCTCCTGGGAGAATGGGACATCATGGGATTATTGCATTGCACAACTGGGGAGACACATAAGTATGGGCCACATTTTAAGCAAATTGCCTTTACTCTTTGTATCATTTGACTGATTATCATGTGAGTATGTAGTAAGTTACCCAGTCAGTTCTCACGTTCGCTAACAAGCTTGAAGATTTGTATTTCTTTCCAGTGTTTTATTCACTTATTGGCTTACATTTTGTCACTGCATAAAAAAACGTCATACTAAATGAAGGATTTACTAAATAAACTAACTGACACAGGGGCAAACATGTACACAGACAAATCATCAAGAGCCTCAAGCCTCAAGAGAAGTTTGCCGCGTTTTCTGACATCTCATGAGGAAGACCAGCTTTCATCAGTTTCATTAGAGCTCCGAAAGCGTTGCCATGACAACTTATTCCCAAGACATACACTGTAAAAAGCAGCATCTTGCCTGCCAAGGACATGAAAATATCAGGTGCCTTTGGGAACCAGCACAAACATCTGCCAGATGACAACAGGATAACAACTCTGTCTCTCTTTCACTCTTTTGCTCTGTCTTTGTCTCTCAATCTCATGCTCCCACACACACGCAGTAACAATAAACATAAAGATTGTCTGAGGCGTGTCCATTGTGTGTTGTGTAAAGCCTGCAGTTCATTCAGATGTATGACTCATTTTTTATTTTTTTTTTATTAATTCAGATGTGCTGAATAGCTGATTCACTGATCACTGAAAACGCCATAAGGCTGACTTGCTCAGATCTGATTCAGAGCTCTTCACAAACACTTCAACACATTATTAATCAATATACAAGTCATGTCAAAACGGCATTTATAATAAGCAAAGCATTAATATCCAATTAAATTTAATAGTGTGCCATATTATTAAAATATTTTTTAATGTGTGTTTTTATCATCCAAATGAAGTGACATTTGGCAAAATGTCAAAGCGTGCCATCTATAATAACCAATTAAAGCAACGTTTGTGATTTTTTTTTACAATTAAAAGACAAATAAATTACTGGTACTGTATGAACAAGTATGTTTCTTCTAAAAGATGTATATTTTCGTAAAGGCACACTCCCGTCTGCTTTACAAAGTTCCATGTGTTCTAATCACAGAAAAAGTTCATTTGATTCATTGATTTCTGCCATAAATTCACTCCACTTCTAACTTTACATCGACATTCCTGGACTCATTTATCAGCGTTCAGTAGCCTAGGGTGAAAAACTCAGATCTTGGCAGTGGTCCTGGTCAATTTTACTCCTATTAAACAGGCATGAAACAAACAGGGCAATCTCATAATTGTTCAAACCAGACTGGCCTTGCATAAAATCCTCTTGACCCCATCTGACTGACACTTTTATCAAAAGCAACTAACGTTGTATTGAAGGTAGACACATCTTATCAGTTCTGGCATTCCCTGAGAATCGAAACCATGACCTTGTAATTGCTGGAGCCTTACTTGACCGTTTTTGGCTTCCGAATCACACATTACAACAGCTAATGTCCACTGTAAGAGTCTGTCAGGACTGAAAAATGCTTAACACATCTAACATCTCAAGTGCTGTCGCTCACACCTCCTGAGCAATATGATGTTATCGGCCTTGTGTGTCTTATCTCAAAGCAGCATGGGCACATAAATAAAGAAAAGCCTTTGCTTCGTGATGTATTCTCTTTAATGTTCTCCCAGAGTGATTAATTTGTGCACGAGCACGCCCGCAGCAGGGAAGGAGCTCACAGCGCATGGCACAGCAGTATTGCAGTCAGAGGAGCTGTCGATCAATGCTACATGCAAGACGCCTGTAATGACTGCACATGTTTTCCCCAGGGTGACCCAGTTTAGTTGCTTCAGTTTGATGTATCGCTAACAACGCTACAGGCAATGCAAGACTTATAATTTCATTAAACACGCAGTCAAATATATAGCCAAAAGTTGCCAAAGCAACTGTTTGATCAGCTTTTCAAAAACATAAGTGTTTCATGGGTCAAATAAGGATGTTGAAAATTATAAAAATAAAAGGTCCTTAAAAAACAAGTTTAAGATGCTTAGGCCAAGTTATCTGTATTATCTGATGCATCTTAAGAAATGTCAGTACTTGCACTGAATCTATACAAGCATGTGACTACCATTACTTAAAAAAGTATTTTTTAAAAAGTTGTCACATGACAAAATGACTTGTATCAAGCCAGTGTGACTTGAATGTGCCATGCAAAAAAAAGTCAATGTTTTATCTATGCTTTACACCTAGACAAAAACACCTTTTTAAAAAATCTCAGCCTTCTAATACCACATTTTCTTTTTAATGTCTTGACAGTTGTTCATTATGTATTTTTAATTTGATTTATTTACTTACTTATCTGTATCAATTGCATATTAATATCTTTCTTAAAAAATCTGCTAGCTGAAGTAAACTTTAGTATTGGCAGGCTATTCTTATCCAATGCAACACGTGCTTGCCATCAGTGAACAGCGGGGTTGCCACATCTCGTTCATTACTCACCCTTGCATATTTTGAGGAATATGGATCTTCAAAGAGCGCCCAAACACGACGCTGCCAACGTTGCCACAACCCTGCGCCTTTTGCGTCAGGTGAGTCGCCGAGGGCCAGGCGTTTAGTCATTTCAAGTTCCTCGTCTCCATCCCCTGGATCACCCAAACATTCTGTGTCCATCTCATCGTTGCCCATCTCAGCTGGACCTCCACCGAAACTGTCCAGTGCCTCCTCGGCCTCCCGGTGCTGCCGGTACGTCATCCAGCAGCAGGGCTCCACATCTGTCTCATCGATGCCCCAGAAGGCCAGCTCTTCTTCATAAAGAGGGCCACAAACATCAGCGGGGCAATGCAACTTGCCAGTCCTATAATAATTGAGAATGTGAGCAAAAACTCCAGGATGGCGATCAAAGAAAAACTCGTCGATCTGGGCGTCATAGTCAAAGTGACTGTGGGCATCGGGCTCTGCGAGCCAGGCTAAACGAGTGCCGGGGAGAGTGCGCAAGGTGCTGCGGTAGGTCTGGTGTCGAATTCCTCCCACGTTAATCACAACACGGTCTTTCTCGTCGCCCTGGCCCATCTCGTCGCTTAGGCATGTCTCGAGCCCGGGCCAGGCATTACAACGCTGAAAGACCCGGAGGATACATGTGCGCAATTGTTAAGCGATGGAAAAAAGAGAGTGGAATGACTGAACGCAGAAAAAACAGGTGCGCAAAGGCAGCTCAGCTGCAGGAAAGCGCTGCATGAGCGCTTGATGTTCTTGTCAGGTAAATAAAGGATCGCCTCCAGATGCCAAGAGAAAACGAGAAAATCAAGACGTTAAATGAATGCAGAGACTGTGATGAATTTGCGCGAAGGTGCGAGGCTGATGGCTTGTGGTGCACCGCTGGTGGCAGATGTGTGTGTGTGTGTGTGGTTCTGAACGGACAGCTCCCTCCTCTCTCCTAAACGAGACACATGCACTGCCCTGATTCCCAGTGGACGCCTCTTCAAATCCGACAGAAGTAGAGGGATCGAGGCTCACTGAAACGGTCACATTTTAAGCGTTTTTTCGACGTAACATCAGTCGTTTTCTTCAAAGCGTATCCAGATGCCAATTTTCACACGCAGGTTGTTGACAAACACGACAGACATCACATCTAGAAAATGCTTTGCCACTGAATATGCAGCAGCACTCATACAGGAGACGTCAGCTTTGAAGTGGAAGAGGACAGGTCCTTTAGAATTCTTCTTTTGTCTCCAAAATGTCCAGTTTGGCGACGTCCTCGTGCGTTTGCTCGGAGGTGATCGAACACATCATCTTTATTTCCACCAAATGAATATTTTCAGGCTGCCTTTCGGCGCGTGCCTGCCGACAAGAGTGGAGCGAGGCTCGTCATTCCTGCGGAGAGACAACACGAGCCTCCTCTAGAGCCCACCGACGCGCATGCGCAATTGCTGAGTGGATGAGTCGACGCGTGCACTAGATTAGATATTGGGATGGTTTTAGACGGTGGAAAGCTCTATTCAAAGCGACATGCAATATTATTCAAAGACAAAGCCTGAAAAAGCGCTGCGCCATGCTATTCTTTCTCTCATTATGCAGTTTCTGCAGGTCTGCATGAGCCTATAGGCACTGCTCAGTAGACTATAAAACATTTGCTAAAATTAAAGTCCAGAGAATAAATAATAATGTTAAGGGTAAATAAGAGTCAGAAATCCTAAAGTTTGAGGGGGGGACCCCTAACAAACCCTTTGATTTCTCTTAATCAAATTAAGCATTTTTTTTTATAATAAATATAAAAGCTTAAGTATAAAGGTAAATACTTGTAATACTAAACCATAAACCACCATTATATAAATAGGTAGGCTACTGTGATCTACTGTGACAATATGACCAGCAAATTATTTACATTTTTATCCTGCAGTGCTTTTTATGCAGTGCCATTTATTATTATGATTTATTTGCCTAGACTGTACTTGAAGTTAATTTGATTTTTGGTAACAAATTGTTGAAATAGCCTACAGTTGACCCTTGCGCAAGTAAAAATATCCCAAAATTAATTCTTAACAATCTACTAATATCAATGTGAATCTATATATGTAGTAATATGTCTATGCAGAATATTAGTCTAATTGTCAGATAACCATTAATCAACCAATGATTTGGAAAGCATCAAAATACCTTGAAATTGCAAAACAAGTGTATATGTCACTATAATAATTATGTAGGCCTAATTAATAATCTAAAGAAATCACATTATGATGACTAGGTCTGTTTTCAGTTCACGTTTTGCTGTTTTTTTTTTCTAATCATCATTCATGACAACTTCAAGGCAGATTACAGTATGTGCTTCTTCTCAGAAAACACATAATGGGATTTATCCCAAATTATCCTGTTCTGCCGAGGAGGAAAAGCAATTAGGCTTCAAAGAAAGATAATGTCCACTCACACTGGTGAGTTGTTGGTGCATGGTCCCATGGGCATCAACTCCACTGTCAGAAACCCATTAACTCTTCCATGATAGGAATCGTGGTTGCTAACTAAAACCTTCAACAGCCTCAGCATTCATCTACTGCTTGTAATAGCAATTTAAGTGATTCATATATTACAAAACTTTTTTTTATGATATTACTTCATAATGCATAATAGTGATAATGAAATAAAGTTTTATTGAAGGTTTGTTTCTGAATCAAGTAAGATTAAAAGAGCTCTGACTTTATTTTAGCAGGCGAAATATTTATATAAAATTTGTTAATAAAAACTGTATTCATAAACGTAAGATAGGCTGCGTATACTTGATACTAACCTTTCTATCAGAAAGTGCTTTGACAGCGCAGATTTAATTTGCACTTTTGCTGGATTTCATGATGATGATGATGATGACAAAATAGATTTATTCACTTGTTATTTATTAGCCTAGTTTATTATTATTGTTGTTGCTGTTATTTAAACACGTAAACCATTGTGCTTCTTGCTGAAAATATTTGCAACCGTCGGGGCTTATTTCGCGATAACTACAGGCTGCCTGAACATTATCCCACATATTATATGGCTACTTGCCACATAAAGAAAAAAATGGACATAAATATGAATTTGAAACAATTTAGATTAAATTAACATTTTCATCCTTCCGCGAAACAATAAAGTACCACGTGACTAACATTCAAACGTTAGTAAGACAATTTATAACATCTACATATGAATATATAACAACGGATGTA
>JAUMHI010000043.1:11243897-11277113 GCA_032359435.1 Enteromius unitaeniatus | reverse complement strand
GTACGGTATTATGAGCACTTCCTAAGTTGTTTTTGCCTCTGTATGACTAATTGCTTGTTGTTTTCCCCACCTGTAAGGATAAAAGCGTCTGCTAAATGAATAAATGTAAATGTACACCTCTTTCTAATGATTTATAATACCTTATCAGATTTTGCTACCTCCTATGAAAAAATGGGTAGCACAATTTGAAAATGCTACCTGTTAAATTATGTTTTATTAATATCTACACCTCAAACAACCCTAAACCCACCCTTACTGTTAATGCAAATATAGTAAATATGAATGCGATATTGAGGTGCGCATGCGCGGTGAGCGTAAGTAGGACGGATTCAGGGGTAGGATGAATTTAGAGAACACCTGTTAAGCGTTATTACTTTGGAGCGGTTATTATTTGAAAATAACGAACCTGCAGATGTCTGAACTGACCAATCAGAATCAAGCATTCCAGAGAGCCGCGTCATAAATATATAATTTTAAATAGAATAGAATATTCAAATTTCTCAGTTTAAACCAGGGCTGCCGCGGTGTCCGGCAGTGTTTATCTCTAACTTGCCTAGTAAGATCTTGATTGGCTGCTTCAGGTGTGTTGAATTAGTCTCCGCGGGACACTGGCCATCCAGGACCAAGTTCGGATAACCCTGCATGATTTAAACTTTAAAATCTCTGAAGCTGTTTCCTTTTCAGGCCACAAGGTGGAGACATGCACTAATTTTACATGAATACAAGGCAAGCCTCCTGTAAACAGCTATTATGCTAAGTACCCTTCCTAATGTTTATAACTTAATGCTACCTGCAACGTTGCTAGTTGTTTTTTGAACAATTTTAAAGGTGGTTTGAGGAGTTAAGAGAGCGTTATTTTTTAGCTGTACCATAAGCAAGACAGACCAAAATGTTCATAAATGTTTGAGGAGAGCCTGAAATACTAAGGATTTTGTGTGAATTCGGCAGCTAATCTGTTTTTGAACGAGTACGTTAGGTATTCTTATTATTAATGGTTATATTTGTTCGGTCTCCACTCGGCCGTGTTTAGGGGGACTCTCTAGGGGGAGGAAACTGGGTGTTGCCCGTTTTTTTACGTCGACTAAATCCAAGCAGCAACTCACTCGGAGACAGGAGTTCAGTCAGCGCGAGCACTGCATAACGGCTGCTTGATCGAGACACTTCTGCTTTAAAACATCCTCCAGAAACAGACACCATGGGCGTGGAAGGCTGCACGAAATGCATCAAATACATGCTCTTCTTCTTCAATTTCATCTTCTGGGTAAGTGGACATTGGTTTTGAGTAGCGGTCCTGTGTCTGGCCTGAGAACCCGCCATTGGTTTTCTGTATTAAGGGGATTGTTTATCCTTCACGGTTTAAGCCGTTATTGCGAACCGGACTTTAAACCGCGCAGTTAATTTAAGCACCCCTACGTTAACTTCTCGCTATGATTAATTAATGTTTTAAATACAGATGTTTCATGTAGAATATACTTATCTACTGTAGAATCGCTAAGATAAACTGGCTAACAGTAAACTGCTATTATAACAGCTTTTTCCGACCTCGCAGCGGAAATAACGTACAAGAGGCGAGCAGTCCAGCGACAAGATTTCGTCACAGTTCCGTCCACTGAACTCCCCCACAAAGACTAGTGCTCGTGTTTATTATTTTTTTCCCGTCAAACTTGCTGTTTTCTTTTCCTTATTGTTATGTTTTAATTCCCCAAAACTACGTTTTTAATTAAAACTTCAGCTTTTCACACTCGACAACACAATGAAGTAATAAAACGGCGCAGTAATAAAACTGGCGTGGTCTGGTCCCTCCCACTCAAGGTAGTTTGGAAAGTGAATGACAATAAAATCTTCCACTCAGCCAGACTCTCGTGTGAGTCTTAGTTCATCATGACATAATCATACCAGTCGTGTTGACGGTAATTTCCTGGTATGAAGAAATATAAGAAAATGTTAGTAAAGCATTTTATCCTTTTATACTATGTCTATAAAGTTTTAATAATCATTCTAATTCTATAAGAATAGCAAAGCCCACTTCACAGCTATAACAGTAATGACACAGTTAAACGATATCACTGGAGTCACTATAATAAGGTTTTTTTCCCCAGCTGATGAATGATAAAAGCATTGGCAGCCTATTAGAATCCACTCAATATTAAAGAGCTTGAGCATTTGAAGCAGCAGACATCATAAATGCAGCTCATGCTCATAATAATCAAAACCACAGCTATAACGATAACGACTCAGAGGATCGATATTGTTTGAATCACTCCAAACTACTTGATAGAAACATTGACAGTCAGAGTCCATCTGACTTTAAAGAGCTTGAGCATTTAAAGTAGTGGACTACATGTCGACAGTATGTATTAGAAAAAGCTATGTTTGGTGTTTGAACTATATCCTTATATTTATCGTTCTTGATGAAGATCTCTAGTTCTTGAGAAACTAAATTTTAAAGCCTGTAAGAACCTTGTGGTGAAACGAGAAACCGACTTCACCAGAAAGCAGAGGAATATTTTCCCGCTGGCTAATGGGTTTAACACCCATGCAGATTTCTCTACAGGCCCAACAGGTGGTGAGACCCCTCATGTGTGAGTGAACATGGCAAAACAGCATGGTGGCTTCCTACCTAGGAATTTCTTTGGGAACTGACCCATAGAGATGGTGGTGGAAAAATATCTATAAAGAAGGTGTTATATCTGTGAGTCCATTGCCAAGCCCATAGGATGAGTTTAACAGTACATTGTGGTTAATGGAGGATGGGTGCGGGGTTTGACAGAAGGTCTGGGTCGTCTACTTCTGAGGCTCATGCTTTGACATGCCAAGCATTCTACAACCATATCACACTGGGTCATGGGTCAAAAATAGAAGCAGCACCAGACTGCTGGTAACAGAAGGGAGGTATGAGAAGGGGGTTCTGAATTAAAAGTCCTTTACACAGGCTGATAACTGCATGTAAGATAAGGTGTGTGTGTGTGGTTGCTAATTCCGTCATATTGCAGGAAATATCAAGCAACATGGTAAAATATATTTTTTTAGATACTATATTTATCCATTGACCGCCACTGGTTTTACTTTGGCAGCCCACTTATAACAGTGAAATAGTAGCTGGCTTCCAGTATAATCTAGAAATAGAACATTGTAACAAAGAAGAGTTGTTATTTTTAATAAATCTACTTTTAATATCACTGCTTTTCACTCAAGAAGCTGATTCAGTAAATAGAGTTCTTGTTTCTGGTAATGCAGTTAATGCAAAATGCACCAATCAACCTTAATGCATTTGAGGAAATGCATGTTATTCTGTAATAATTAGGCTATTATAAGATAGAATGATTATATTTGTGCATGTGCACAAACCTTGTGACTGTCCTCTATTATTATTTCCCTCGGGGTCACATTTTCTTCCTTATCAGGAAGGTAATTCACAAAATATTGATGGTCTGCACTGCTGAAATGCAGTGAAACACTGAACGTAAAAACACTGTTGACCTGGATGCAAATATTTAGGGCATAAAAACTAGAGGGAAGATGTTTATGCAATTAGTTAAAAAAAGTATTTTGTTCTTGTGTTTCCTGAAAACACGTGGTACATCTGGTACTGATTTTAAAACTCTAGACCAACACCAAAGTCATTGGTTTGATTCTCAGCTAGTTAAAATCATTTTGGATAAATATCAGTTGTGTTACTAGCTGTGTTGTCAATCACACTCTGTCGTTTCTGCTTTGATGACAAATACAGATATATAGTTAAATGCATTTGATTCTGTATGAAATGTTATGTTGTCTAGTTTGCCATTCGTAATTAAATAGATAAATTAAGCAAAAAACAAAAATGTTTGTCCTAAAGTATTAAAGCCAGCATTAAATCAGTATTGATATTTTGGAATGTTGTAGTGTTATTTATATATTTTATCATTTATCTGTAAAATTATTATTATTATTATTATTATTTTTTAGAAAAATCATGCTTATCTTCTCGCAAAAACATTATGTAAATGGCCTTGAGGTTTGAACAACCTGCCACTCGCATGAAATGTTAACAAACAATCCATTTCCAAATAGATAAAATCAAATCTCACCCAACATTTCTTTGAGCTTGCTGCTCAAACAACAAATGTAACCTGTAGTTTTGTATCGTCAAACATTTAGTGATCGTCAGTTCTGCAAGGATCGAGTAGTCACTGTGCATGATTTCTTCTGTGTAAACAGGCTATTTGATGTTTTTCAAATTCACAATAAAATGATACAAAAAAAGTTGTAATTCAATCAGTAAGTTTTTATGAGCATACTCAGCTTTTATTTTAAAGCATTATAGCATGGATTGCCATATTATTGCCTGTAATAGCTTGTTATATGGCCAAATATCCTGTATGACTAATAGATTTTTATTAAATTAATCCTCGTGTTTTGCTCTACAAAATAAATGGCATTTCCTGCTTTTTCCTATATAAATTCGGTTAAAATATGGAAAGTGAGAAGGGAGAATGCCCCCAGATCTCTCCACAAGAATGATGGCTTATTCTGGTTATAGCTCCCCCTGACACCTCTGGTCAAATGGAAACTCTTGTGTTTAGGGGAATCTCTTCAGTCTACTAAGATATTCCCGCACTCATTATGAGTGAATGTATTGGAATCCACCGTTGACGGGCTGCTTAAAGTGACAGAGCTTCTCCATGAACCATCATTTCAAAACCTCTCCCTTTGGCTGGCCCTCTGTTTACTCAGTTGCTAAGCACCAGGCTGCCTGCGCTCTGGAATGAGTCTTTCTGGCCTTTGGAGAGAGTGAGAAAGACAGAAAAAGAAATGGAAGGAGCTCTTTCTCTCACACTTCTACCCTCCGTGAAAAAGGTTTCTCTCCCCTGTTTTAGCTGGAGAGAAAGTTCCTTATTCAGAAATTGTTGATGAATAAACAGCCTGACACACAATCACTAATGTACAAATTTAGGCAAATTAAAATATTCAAGTGAATAAAACAGATACCATGAAATAATATTTGTATATAGCTGTAATACTACTACTATTATAATACTCATAATTTTTTAAAAGATATTTAATTTTATTTTATAAATGTAATATTCTTGTTTATTTCTATATTATTTTTTTTGGTGTTTCTTTAGTTTATTTTTACTTTATTTAATTTTTTTTTGGTAATTTTATCACGTTGACTTTTTAAAAGTTTTTTTCTACTATATATCTTTCAACCCGAACAAACCTAGAGTATATCTATGAAAACCCATAGATATGCGGGGAGTAATGCTAATATTCTAAAGCATCAGTTTTCAAATATCCCCGCACATTAATATTGTTTTAAAATTATAGCATGATATTCTTCAAGCAATCTGAGTTTTACTGCCTCTAGTGTTCATTTCTTTTGGAAATTGCAGTAAAATGTACTACTTGGTACATATTTTAAACTGATTTCTCGCTAAAAATTGCATCAAGCAACATTTATGCCATAAGATCAGGTAGTTATCCTTTATTTAAGTGTAACTTTAATTAACAAACAAATTGTAATAGTTTTAGCTTCAGTTACTGATAACAGTTGTTATAAATGGCCAAAATCTTGTTTAGATTTTTTTTTTTGGTAGAGCAGGGGTTGAAGTTTCTTTATAACATCAACAGGTGTGAAAGACCAGTAACCATGGGGGGAAAAATATTTAGAGAGAAGAGAAAGTGTTCTCCTCGTGATCCTTTACTGGGGGTGTGGTGTATAAGTACTTCACCAACAAATGTCTTCTGGTTTGACCTGGGGTGAATAGCTGTGGCGATGCAGCTGTTCGCAGATGTACTGTGTGACTGGTACTGGATTCTTGATTGAAAGGGGTTACAGATCGAGAGAATGGAAAGGAAGGATGCACAAGGCCATTGTTTTCAAAGCCAGAGCTGAGCAATCTGCCCATCCCAGCATTCCTGCTAACGGTCTTAGCTCTGTCTCACATTCCCGGTACTCTCCCCTGCGCGGTGTAGCCGGATCTCTTTAGCTTCTGACGGGACCCACTAGGTTCTTGGTGGTCTCTAGTGCACTTTATGTGCGCACTGCATTCCTCCACAGCATTCCTGACGAGATCCAGCTGCTCTCAGAGGGCCCAGCTCTTGTCTGATTTGACAGTGATTTCGCTGTAAATAAAGCCGTATAAACAAATCCAAATAAACCTCTGCTGCTTGTCACGCAGACACCCTCCCCCACCCGAACTTTCCCGCTTCTTATCCGCTCGTTCATACAATACCACGCATTGTAGCGCTACTTTAAAAGGTCTTCTCAGCTGTCTACGCCCTCTTTCCTTTCCCCCTTTTTTCTATCTCCCTCCCCCTAGCCACGAGAGTCTATGAGCACCCTCTCTCGTGAATATGCCATGTGTTTATGAGCCTCACTCAACTGAATGCTCATCACTGTGAGCCATGTGAAGAGAAAAGCGGGCTCAACCATACTTCTGTAGCGTACAGTGATGTTTTGATATTCTTAACCCTCGGCACTGTGGGCCTCTAGATGGGGTCTGTAACAAGATCCCTCCATCCCCCCGCCTCACAGAATGTGTCTCCTTTCTCTTTGTTGAAGGGAAAATAAGCAGACTTCAAGAGATAGAACCAAGGAGACTTACAAAATGCATCTACACACCACTTTCTAGAGACGAGATGAAGAAGAAATTTGTGTTTTAAATATGTGAATGCCTAAAGATGAGGAAAAAAACATACTGTATAGGCCTAAAGTTTGCAAAAGACTTGATGCTTTTGTTTGTGCCATTAAATACAACATGAATAAATGTGTTAAAGTTTTTCTCTGTGTTTTTTATAGCTGGCTGGTTGTGTTATCTTGGGGGTTTCTCTCTGGCTTCGCCATGACAGTAAAACAAGCAGTCTTCTGGAACTGAAGTATGACGGCACAGAAGCACCCAGCACCTTCTACATCAGTAAGACATCAGCTTCTCAATTTTTCCACTATTTTTATCCTTGTTTCTTATTGAGTCTCGTTTTTTTCCCATCTTTCATACTTTAGTTCCTCAACCCAATCTGAAGTCTCTAAAGAATAATATGAATGCATTTCTTTACACAAGATTATCTGAGTGTTCTCAGTTTTATGAGCCGAAGCATAGAAATTTGGCCCAAAAATAATGAAATGCCTTCAGCTGAAAATTGAGTGTTTAATCTTTTCACAAAACATTACTGACACTCTGTTCCTCGTATCTCACACTGTTCAATGCTTTGACACAATATGTATTGTTAAAAGTGCTATATAAATAAAGGTGATTGATGAATGATTGAAAAAAAATGCTGATCCGCATGTATTGACACACTTAGATTGCAAAAGGCAGCTCGTTGCTCAATAACTTTACAATAACTGCGTTTTCAGTACCCTTCAAATTTAAACTGCAAATTGAAAATACACCTAAAAGAAACATGTCAGTTATTGCAGTTAAGTTTGACACCTCGTACGTGGCCATGCAGTCAAGTATAAGTGGCTTTCCTTGTCATCAATACTTTGAATGGATAACCCCTTAATTACATACTGAAACTACTGTTTTATTGCATCACTAGTTCAAATATTTTCATGGAGTGAGCAGGCACACTAAGAATAAGCACAGTAGTGTCCTTTTGCATATTTTTTATTTCCTTTGTTTTAAAGCGACACAGAGATCCATTTTATTACATTTATAAAATTTTTGTCATAAGTAAATAAATGTATAATAATAAAGAAAGAGGACTCTTGCTCAATAAATATTTAACTCACTGAATAACTGTGTTGGTGAGGAGCAGTGAACCCAGCAGTGCCACAAACCGACACAAAAGTGAATTTTTACCCTCAAGGGAAGTCAGTGGCGGAAGAAATGGTGACTTTACTAGCTGATGGTTTTGCATCTGTACAGAAGTTTCCCACAGTACTTTCCACAACAGTAGAGATGGTTCTGTTTCCAGGGATTGATGCTGAGTGAATTTCAAATACAAATTTACAGATCAGCTGACTTCCAAGGAAAACTAATTAAAGGGTTTGTGAGGTCAGAGGTTAGTTTCAAGGACTCTTACAGATGCACAAGTGGGCTGTTTCTGTTAAAAGCGTTTTGTTTGTTCAGGAAGGCCTTGTTTCTGTTAAAGCTGGTAATGTTAACAAGTGGGTAATAAACAATCCTCCAGTTCATGTCATAAGACCTAACATTTTCTTATTTGTGCATTTCAAAAGAGAAATCTCTTGTCTATAACTAAAGTGTCAACCAAAACTATTCAAAGACAAGGTTTATTCATCTTTTTATTTATTCCATCTTTTTGACATTGTCTCTTAGATGTCTTTTAATGCCTGAAATCTCAACATTGTGCTTATAATTATTGTAATATTGTTATTGCAAATTGTACTGATTTAAATATGGCACCACCGAGGTTGGCTTCACATGGTTAAGTCATGTAGCCAGAATTATAAATGAATCTAAAGTTAATATAAATACTGTTTCCTACGTCTAAGACTTCAGAGTATAGTATATCAGAGGCACTGATAAGTAAATAAAATGGTCTGATGACATTCTTATGTTTTGTTGCAGTATACTTCTTTAAAAAAAATCTCTTTCTCATTAGTTTTCAGCTTAGCTGTGTGTTTTGTCTTGTGATACATGGAAACTATAATTTGTTTAAGTACAGGTGTCCGCTTTCTCACACTGTAAAAAAAAACCTTGCTTTTTGCTTTTGTGAAAACACTGTTCTCTTTCCCCTTTCCTCTCTTATCCATTGGTCTTTAAGGTACTTGCCAGAGTTTGTTCAGCTAGATCACTTTGCCTGCTTTGTGGAAAACACGTGGCTTACACTCATCCAAATGTGAAACCTAGTATTCTCGACATGTTTGTTATTGAGCATATAACTAATGGAAACAGGAAAATCTCATTTAAGAGCCACAATTATACAGGGATTATACTGTATATTTTCCTTCTTTCCTACACCCATCAAACATATTAACATTCTCGACATACAATTTTTTTTCTCCTGGAATGTAGAATATTATCGCTGTTTTGCTCAGTGGGAGTTATTTCTGCAGCTCTGTGTGCTAAAGGGAGGAGTTTAATACTTGTGGCCTTGCTTCGGGTTAGGAAAATGTGAAATTTACAGTGAGTCATGTTAAGTATTTCCTGAACATTCAGAGGTGGTTACAGATGTGACTAAGAGTGTGTGTTTATCTGTGTGTACATCTTGCGTGTATAAGTGAAAATAACCTATACAGTACAGCTAACACCCTTTACTCGGTTGCTTGAATCAAAATATTTGTGTTTCATATCATTTGAAACTCATTTTCAACAGCTATTAACCACAACCTAATTGTAGTTTATAGGAGTTTTAAACAAAAGTTTGGGAGGAGCATGTTCCAATAATCCTGCCAGTCACAATGCAAGAATAAGCATGTATAAATGGCTGCTTAATTCACAGCAGATAAAATTATTCAGGCATCCCTTTAACACCCTGTCTCCACCTCTGTCAGTTTTTTTACTGATTTGTGTGTAAATCCATGGGAGTTAGAGCTTGAGCCCTTAACTATGATCTATTTAATTTTTTTTTTTTTTAAGTTATATTTATGGGCTTTTTTGCCTTTATTTCATAGGGTAGTTGAGAGCAGACCGGAAAGCATTGGGTAAAGGGAGATGGGGGGGGAAAAGCCCAGTGGGTGGCCTGTGTGATGTCTGGGAACAGATGAGGGCTCAGACACCATGGGAGCAGCAGTGGTCAGAGGTGCAAGAAGGCAAGATGTAAACTCATATTTGTGGCATCCTAACACATGGAAACCTAATAAAGAATACTGTCAGAAATAATACAGCTGCTTATTCCTGTATGGTAGCAGATCTGACAGCAAAACCAGAGAATCAGCTAATTCTTTGATATGACATGCACTTGGCAGAATAGTGAAATAGAGATTTAAGGGAATGACGCAATGCAAGTGATGAATGACAGAATCCAATTTAGAACTCAGGTTGAAGCAGAACAACTATACTGTGATCTATTGTCTGTCTGCAAAGTGCAAAGATGCCATGTAAGGAGCTGCAGATGAAACATTACCGCTCTCAACATCTTAATGTGAGGAAATGGCCTGCAGCCAGCAGCTCTACACACCCTGTCTTGCTCTTTATGGAGTGTAATGTGAGAGAACACAACCAGAGCTCAAGTCCATCAGAGAAAGAGCGGTGGGCGGCTCCAGGTGGGAAGCTTTTTGGTCTGAAAAGAATTACGCGTGTCTCTTTAATGTCATCACTTTGTCTCATAGCTACAAAATAGTATGCGATTAAAGTACAGGCACTCATAAATATTAAACAGTAAAAGTCAATCATTCATTTCCATAAAGCAGTGTTGTGATATTTACTATTCATGAATACAATATATTCTAGAAACAGAGTCAGGTGAACACAAACTCTGAGACTAAAAATATTCAAAAACTCATCGCTAAACATTTCCTTTCTCTTATCCCTTTTCTTGTTTGATTCCTATCAGCCACTGTGTAAGTGTGTGGTCAGGTCAGTCTTTCTCTGAAAATGCAGGCTGCTGAGTGTGAGGGGGAATGAAGCTGGCCTGTGTGACTCAATTATTCCATAATGGCAGAGGAGGGATGTATCCATAGCAACTAAATTAGATGCTGCTGTACTTAAACACTATAGTTTGGATAAGACTGGATTCAGGACTCAAACAAATATGACATTAGTGCCATTAGTACTTCTGGCTGAATTGGCTCTTTGGGTAAACCAATTTGCCACCTAATCATAGGGTTCTTTTCTGGCTTGTTTTACAGTGATAACTCAAGCACAAGTAAAGCTATCATTCAAAAATGTGTGTGTATATATATATATATATATATTGTTTTAAAAAATGATAGGAACACTTAAACAAAACAATGTAACTCCAAGGCAATCAGACTTCTGTGAAATCAAACTGCCCACTTAGAAAGCAACACAGATTGACAATCAATTTCACATGCTGTTGTGAAAATGGAAGAGACAACAGGTGGAGATTATAGGGAAATAGAAGGACACCCCCAATAAAGGAGTGGTGCTGCAGGTGGTGACCACAGACCACTTCTCAGTTCCTATGCTTTCTGGCTGATGTTTTGGACACTTTTGAATGCTGGCGGTGCTTTCACTCTAGTGGTAGCATGAGACAGAGTCTACAACCCATACAAGCGAGCTATGGCAAGAAGGTTTGCTGTGTCTGTCAGCGTAGTGTCCAGATCATGAAGGCCAGGAGACAGGACAGTATATTAGGAGATGTGATCCATAAATGAAAGCAGGTTCATACTGAGCACATGTGACATGTGACAGAGTCTGGAGACGCCGTGGAGAACGTTCTGCTGCCTGCTTTCATCTGTGAAGAACACAGGGTGCCAGTGGCGAATTTGCCAATCTTGGTGTTCTCTGGCAAATGCCAAACGTCCTGCACTGTGTCGGGCTGTAAGCAGCAGAATTGTTTTCAAATATGAAGGAAAGTTTTCTTTAGCACCAAATTAAAAAATGAATTGTGAAGACTAAGTACTGGTGCTGGAAATTAGCTTTGCCATCAACATTTTACACTAAAATAACAATTATTTGTTTTAATTGTAATAATATTTTACAATATTTCTGATTTTACTGTTTGTGAACAAATAAATGCAGACTTAGTTATACTTTTAAAAACATTTAAAAACTTTACGACCCTACACTTTCTTAATTTACAAAAATGAAATACTAATTAAAAATAATGGTATTTGTTTAAAACCTTAAATGGAATTATACATATTCTGTGGCATGCAATCCAAAACATTCACTGAGGTAGAATATTTAAACTAGCACTCACCACTAAACCAATGTGCAGGGTAACCTTGCCAAAAATGTTGGTTATTGTATATAGCAATCTCATGTATGGTACAGTTGAGTATTTTTTTTTTCACAGAAAGGAAGTTTTTGTGATTCATTCCCCAGAGAAATTCTTATATTTTCCCATTAGTTAAGAAAACATAATGAATGAATGTTTTATTGGTGCCTCTTTAAATAATCAACTCCACCCAGTGAGCAACAAGCCAATTGTGGCTAAAGAGATCATTTATTTTTGGTCCAATATTAGACACTATTAACTCACTGGCAATCTAATAAAAACATCCCCTGGACATCACCAGTGGGGGTGTCAATCTTAAAGTCAAACTCAAATGCTCCTGAATGAAACCTCTTCACCAACATGATATTGAAAGTAGTATATTTATTTGTAGAATTATTCCCTTTAGTGTAAATTGCATATGATGACCAGTGTCAGCAGGCCTCATGAGACGCTTAGCAATTTTGTTTTTAGTCGATACCTAGAATTAATTTATATTCAATTAGCACAAATGGCTTCCCGTTCCTATGATTACAATCACTTTGAAAATCCATCAGCACTCAGCATTAGCATTGCAACTCATTGTCTTTGAGTTATTTGTACAACAGAACTGATGCAGATTTATGCTCTTCTGGACTAAAAGCCTTTTCAAGTGGACAAATTAATTTCAAGAGAGTTCTACGTGTTGCCAGATAGAAGCACTGTGTGATAAGTTAGTGAAAAAAATTAAACAATAATTATACAACATTATTGAGACATTTCCTGCTTAGGAAGTGAACTCAAAGAACTGTGACTTGGCCTTGGTGTTTTTCATGGTTTACTCCCTTTTATTTGTCTTGTTTCTTCAAATTTGACTGACATATCTTAAGAATCCAGTTTGGGCTGTTACTTCCTGACGTTTTTAAACAAAGTTGGTCTTTCCTTTTGTGAAAGAAGAGTATTTATTCATGCTTTTCTTTGCACTCTATAAGTTACAGCAGTTATAGCGTCTAGATATCATACCATTAAATACAGACAGTTAGTGTCTTAAAAACGATTTGGCAAATAAGATGAAGAGTGAGTAAATCTTGAGCACAATTAGAGATGTGAGGATGGAAACACAAAGGTCCTGATGATATCATATCTTTGTGAGATGGAGTGAATGGTGATGACTGAGAATTAGGAAAAGGAGCTGGCAGCGTTATCAGGGGAAAAAAGGCAAAATATGAGGAAAACAGGAAAAGGAAGTAATTATACTCAAAGCATCAACAAATGTACTTCCAGAATAACACTAGCCACAGGCATACAACTTAAAGAGGGCTAACATGCAGTTGTTTCTATAAGGAGCTATTTCCACTTAATACGACCCTTTAAAGTTATGTGTTCATGTTTATTCAGTAGCTTTAAATAACATTTCTCTTATAAAGAAATAGCTTTTGTAAGCTAGTTTCGCAATCGCAGGCTACCATATATTTCTATATTATGTAGACGCAATAAATCAAATGTGCATGTTTGGACTTTAAAAAGCAAAGATGTCACTGCGTGTTCAAAGGATGTTAGTTAAAGAAAACAGTCTCTAGGGGGAAAAAAACCAGAGGAAAAATCTGCTAGCACATCTCGGCATCCTCCTCCATCTACAGCTCCGCCTGCTGTCTGAGAACATGCCACCCTGCCTTTCTCTCACTCCCTCTCTCTCCCTCTTTCCCTTTCACTCTCTCTCTCTCTCTCACTGCAGCTTTTTTTCTCACCGTTACTTCCATTGTGGTTCAACTCTGAAGTCTGGCATCATCTGTTTGTGCTTAAAGTTTGCAGCGTCTGCACTGACTTTCCTATTCCTTTTTCACACGTAAGGTGTGGTCATTTCAGCAAAATTGCATTTGTCAATAGTGTTACACATAGTTACCACTGAAATCCGTTTCAAATCAGCTTTCTGGTGGTTTGATCTGCATAAACAGTTGCAAAAAATGATTGCGGGTTATTCGGTTGTCTATTGTCAGTATTGTTGTGTTGGACCAAGCCAACGTGATGAATCCATGTGACCAACTGAAATCCATTGCAAAATCTGCATTGTAAAAATGTTCCACTGAAACACAAAAGTTCTGATTGCGTAGATTCCTGCTGAAATTGCAGCTTTTTTCCCCAGAAAAATTGCTAAACATTGTCTGCACTTTTGCCCCATCCACTTCCCTTTTTTCCACCTTTGTCTCATTCTTCTTGTACTCTTTTGTTCACAGTCCTCCTTTTCCCATTCTTCTCCATCATACCAATGGGTTTTTGTTTTTTGTTTTTTTTTTGCCTAATGTCCTTTTTTTTCTGTTCTTCCTTTCTTAAGGTGACGCCCAGCTATCTCCTTTCTCTCTATCACTCTCTTCCGGTCTTTCACTGGCCAGGAGCCAGGTGTCTGCTCTTCGAATTAATGAAAATAGCAGCTGCATTTGGCAACTTTGTTTGCACTCACACGTGATTTTTAAATACTCTTTCTGAGACTCACATGCACTCAGACAGGAGCAGACAGTTGGGTCTGTGCCTCGATCCAAGGGGTCAGTACAGAAAGATGGGGTTCTCTTCAGTGTGTTGTGTCATAAGACACTCATTCCCTACAGGAAGCACCTGGCCATAGATATATCCTTACATATCCTACTTATTCACATCGGTTATTTTTAGACTGCATGAAACTCAAAACCTCAAACTTACTTCACTCTGCACAGCTAGTAGAAGCAAACTAAATGTGGTTAGTTTAAAGAAAAAGTGAAAGTGTGACAAAAAGAGAGAGCTGCTGTGTATTAATCAGCTGTTCAGTATTCTAGTCACATCGTAGTGCTCCATTCAGGCCTGTCACACTGAGAAATGGCCTGGTGGCGGTTCCTTTAGCCCCTTACCCACCGCAATTAAGTAAATGGAACCAGGGCTCGGTCAGACCCCTCCCGCATCACCCCACATTGCATTGATTTTTTTAAGAATTCTCTTGCAAGAATGTACAGACGTTAAATGACAGCAGGACATTTAGATGTTTTAAAAACAAAATTAAATTATGCTCTGGAGATTTAGTTTGTAAGCTGAAGTGCCCTGGGCTGGAGCATGAGAGAGGGGGCTGGAAGGACAAGATCAACTGAATTCAAAACAAAGAAAGAAGGGTTCGCAGTACACTTCCAGTGCAAGGAATTAATTCGATTTGAAACCAGTGATACTGAACAGTGTTTTTTTAGTTGATGCAGACAGTGCAGTGGTTATCATGCACTGTAGGTTTGATTTGGGGTTGGGAAATATCAGGTTATATTCAGTATCTGAGTGACTGACATGATAATCAGTGAATTAATACAAACAGTGAAATGGTTTTACCTCACAAAATGGCTTTCAGGACAGTTCACCAAATTGGATTGCTTATTTCTTTGTTGCTAGAGAAAAGAAAAGATCTAAAATCTAATGATGTCAAACTGAAAAAAAAGAAAATGGCAAATGAACAAATAATACAGAAGTAAAAAAGCAAAAGCTAACACTCAAGGGTGAAGTGGTGTGACAACAGCTGAAAATGCTGTTGGAAGACACTTCATGCTCATAAATATTTAGTGTGTTAAGTCACAGCCATTTGTATTTGCGTGTGGCTGATTGTGTGGCAACTTTACTTCAATATTTGGACATATTTTAGAGGGGAAAATTAATTATCAAATTAAACACAGTATACATTTTTTGTTTGTTTTTCCTGACAGAAATGTAGCTTGTTGTAATGTAAATATAAATCATGATCACACAAAAATAAAGAAAGGGTGTTACATTAGTCTAAAACTGTTGATTTTTGGGGTTCTACACATACCTCTACAGGTTGTGTAGAGGTATGTGCCTTACATCTATTCGCTCCTAAACTGAGTGATGAAGTAGATAGAATCAATCAGTGACTACAAAACTGTTTTTTATAACAGTTCACCACATTGGAATATTGTTTTGTTTTATTTTTTGCTGGAGAAAATAAATAATATAGCTAATGATGTTAATAAACAAAATAACAACAAGAAAAAAAAAACAATTGCACAAAAATTAATTTCAACAAAATACAGAAGCTAACATGCAAGAGTGTACAGATATTGCAACAGTGCAAGATACACACAAGATTCATGCTCACTCATTGTGCAAGCTGAGTCACAGTGATTTTAGTGTGTGTGTTTGCATGTTTATGTGGTTTATGAGGACACACATTTGTATAATGACATGGGTATGTCATATGTATTACAATATGAAGGTGATTTATGAGGACATTTTCAGTGTCCCTATAATACAAAAGGTCTAAAAAACATACTAAATGGTGTTTTGTTTTTTTATCTAAAACTGCACAGGTTTCCTGTAAGGGGTAGGTTTAAGTGTGGGGTCAGTGTAGGGCAATAGCTCATACAGTCTGTACAGTAGAAACACCATTACGCCTATGGAGAGCCCCCATAAACTACAAAAACAAACGTGCGTGTTTTTAAAGGTGCTGTATGTAGGATTTTGACTCTACTGAAGCATAAAAATACCATAATATGTTTGCAGATATTTAAGGAACATTTTAAGTTACCATAAGTTTCTTGAAAAATAATGCTACAGAAAAATTATTCTCCTTTGAAAATGTTGTTTTGGTTTGTGAAACCCGCCCACTGCCAGTTTACCCAATTGTGTTTCACAACCCAGGGTTTGCCAGTTGGGAAAACACAACGTATTCCATCGTCATTGCACTCGTTCCAGTTTGCGTCTTCAGTTTGGCAATCTGCGAACAATCTATTTGTGGCGACCAATCAAAACCAAGACTCTGCCAACTGACCAATCAGAGCAGAGTTGGCTTATGGAAGGGAGGGGTTTACATACATTAAGATCTAAATTGATTCAAAAGATGCAAAATGATTCTAATATTAAATGCATTTTCTGAGAAAATACAATGTTTTATAACCTTAGAAGCCTATTGTAGGGGACTCTTTAAAATACCATATTACCTGCTCTTTAAGAGAGTTTTCTGTTTTGTTTTTCTCTGTCCATCTGTCTATTCGCTGCCATTTGTCCATCCATGGAAACACTGCTGCTGCAGCCTAAAGGCCTGTTGAGTTGCCATGGATACACAGTTATCATTCAGCCTAAGCGATGCAAACACTGGGAAAATGGGCTTTTCTGTCTTTCTTTCTTGCTACCCTTCGTTAGTTTTTTTTCTTTCTTTCTCTTTTTCCATCTACTTTACCAATGCACGTCATGTTACATAAGAATCCTGATTTGCTGTTAACTTGAGGCTTTTTTATGTGAATGAGGGAATGGAAACAAGTAGTTAATTTTGGCCCCTCATGACTTCCAAATGTTCTGCAGTTTTCCTTCTGCCTAGAACAAACTTACCACCCCGTCTAAATGAGCACACAGTGACTCCTGCTGGTCACAATAAAATACGGCACACCCTGTGTCTCTAAAAAGTATTTAGACCGGTCGGTTGTTCAGTATAATTTAGCGCCTCTTTATGCCTCACTCTAGTCCTAGTTTTGTTGAGAGGGGTCTTGGATGCTCCTTTATGATAACACACATCATGCTCTCCTTATAGGTGTCTACATCCTGATTGCTGTCGGTGCTGTAATGATGTTTGTTGGATTCCTTGGATGCTATGGAGCCATACAGGAATCCCAGTGTCTTCTTGGAACAGTGAGTAACAAATCCTGGCCTCTCAGCAAATTCCACAAATCAGATGATGACAAGCAATAATCAGAAGTATAATTGAACAGACTGACTGTAAACACAGATTAATTACAATTAAGGTATATAAGTTAACCTATTAATATGAAAGTTCTTAATAAATAGTGGAACATTTAAGTGTTTTACATGTTAGATCTCAACTTTATTGCATGTAAGACTAACTGCTACATGTGTGCCCCCATAAATTGTAAACTGATGCAATTAATATTTGTAAGTAACATAAATATATATCAAAAGCATAACATTTGAGCATATCTCTAAATAGATAATCCACATTGTTGCTCATTATGAATTCAGTGACTGATTACTGTCCATACAGTTCACATCTCTTTTCTTTCTCTCGCACAGTTCTTTGCCTGCCTGGTCATTCTGTTTGCCTGTGAGGTTGCTGCTGGAATCTGGGGATTCCTGAACAAAGACAAGGTCAGTTTCTTTGACAAACATGCATAAACAGTATCAAGCTGACACATATTTGGTTACATTTTTGTAATTTTGCCTTTTTTTTCAGATCTCCAGAGACCTGATCACTTTCTATGACTCTGTGCATGACAACGCCATTACCTTTACCACTGAAACTGATCGAAAGCAGGCTGCCACTGCTGTCTTGAAGGTCTTTCATGAGACTGTAAGTAGTCCTAAAGTGTTGAGGAGCACACAATAAATCATGCAAACACAAACCAAAAAATAGTCAAGGTATTTCTAATCACTGTCATCTCTGGGTTTCAGCTGAACTGCTGCGGCAAAGGAACAGTATTTTCAGGTCTTACATCGTGGCTTTCAGAAACCTGCCCTAAGGACAAACTTCTTTCTAGCACAGTAAGCCTCTTCTCAGTAAAGCCTCATATTTAAGAATTTTCATCCAAATCATCCCACATAGCATGACAATAACCTGTTTCTCCATTTTGCAGAACTGTCACACCAAGATCACAGAGCTTTTCTCTGAGAAGATCTATTTGATCGGCATTGCCGCCTTGGTTGTTGCTGTTATCATGGTGAGTGAGTGAGTTTGCAAAGGGGCCTGCGTGTTACATTTTACTTGCTTTTGATGTCGCTTGCATCACATTTTACCCTTATTTTTCCCTTTCTTTTTAGATCTTCGAGATGATCTTCAGTATGGTGCTTTGCTGCGGCATCAGGAACAGCCCCATTTACTGAAAAAGATGGGCAAGATATTACCCTTAAAACATCAGCCAAAATTTTTTTTTTTATATATTATCTACCATCTCCTATTTTTTTTTTTTTTTTTATCTACCATTGTTTCTTAGTGCAGCCACCCTGTCCAGCTCCTGAGGTCTTTTTTTATGTTGTTCAAATGTTGCAGTTGAACCACCGACAACTAGTCTGCTATTGTTTACGCTGTAGTTGGCAAAGACTAGTTGTGATCTGTAGCTATAGCAGTAGACTTACAAACACAGTTCATTATCACATGAAAATCACATCTGATACGTTTATTTGCTTGTAGTTTTTTTGTGTTAACTTTGGAAGTACTGCTATTGCTATCGATTAATATCATTCTTTACTTATGTACATGTATAAACTGTATATATTTGCAGCCCTGTATGGCTCTTAAGCATGAATCTTGTATTGAACACTCCTGTCCATCTTTCTCTCCGAGACTGTTGTTTGTATGTTCACGTTTCTTCCTGAGAAACCACTAAATAAACAGTGTTAGCTAGGTGAGAGAGCAAGTCAGAATATAGTGCTTATTGGAAGTGAGAGTAAAAGGATTAATAGCGATAAAGACACATATATACTTCATTTTCCCGCGTTCCCCTACTTCTAGCGCACCGTTGAACGCTCAAGGCAAATACACTTAGTAGACACCGCTCTAGGACTGCGCACTACCTAGTGAACCTTCGTTTTCGAGTCTTCACACGGGCAGTGCGCCCTCATATTAGCAGACTTGCGTCACACGGCCTGCAATGTACATACTATCTATCTTCAATTATATGTGATATTAGTAATTTTATTAAGGGCAATTCGGGTGGATAGTATGCACATTGGGACACAGGAACGGACTGCCAGCTGGAGTGGAATTCGGACAAGGAAAGCATACTTCCGGTTTAAAATTGTTGAAGTTGACGTGTGACATAATGTTGTTTACAACAAAAAATTGGTTTCCACTCCTTAAAAAACAGCAACAATCTGGGTTACAATGAAGTACTTGTAATGAGGTCGATTCGTAAACATTTAAATGCTCGGTGCTACAAGGAGCTAGACCACATGTAGATTCACTTCCCTAGTCACTGAAATTCTGGCCCTCTTTCCAGTGATCCAAGCCATAGAGAGGATTCATGCATACCTACTAGCCTTATTAATGAACCACCCAATCCCTTAATCACTTAGATAGCAAATCCAGATTGATTCCTAATGGAACGGTCTATGTGTTGTGATATCACTCGACTGGAAAATCCAAGTTTGTGATTGTATGTACATTTGTGGTATCTGTTGACAGTGAGTTTAGAAGGACAGGCTTTGTTGGTTATAGTATTGACAAGCTCTTGACTCTTCACTGCCACCTCTATCACAGATGTAGTTGCTGTAATATTTCCTCACCTTCACTAGGTGGCGCTCCAGTAGTATTCACTTTGAAAGCTGGTGACAACACCCTTGCTATGTCTGTGTACTTGTCTGTCGTGCACTTATTCTTCTAGACCGCTCTAATACGAAGCGCCCTCATCCCTGATGCATTATGCAACCCTGTCTTGTTAACACATAACGCCTATGCCGATATGCTTACAAAGTGTCTTGTAATATGTAAAGCTATATAGTATACTAATTACTATGTAAAGACAATGTATGCCTTCAATTGTGATATCTTTTTTCTGGTACTTATAAAAAGTTGCAAAGGTTTCATTTGAAGCATGTAAGAATTTGGGGGGTCCTGACAAGTGAAGCATGATCTTCTACCTATTAAAAATGATGAAGGAGAAAGTTTTGTTTATAAAATTAACTGTTGAAGTTATCACACATCAGCGTATTTGAACACGATCAAATATTACTGTTGTGTTGTAAGGATCTCATACTGTAGGACAACTGTAACTCAACCTTTCTTTACCCTGACGCACCACTTTATAGATTTTGGTCTGGTTTTGTTTCCCAAATATTTAGGAATTAAATGTATTTTACAAATAACATCTCTCATTTTGTTCTTTTGTCTACATTATTCCCTTGTTGGTAGAAAAAAAAGAAGATATCTAAATGTTCACTCTTAATTATGATTGAATAAAAGTTGTTGTAGTGATGCAATAGAAGAACTTTTTGGTGTTCCCTCAAGAAACTCTCTGTGAACAGAGAACCAGTGTTTTTTTTCCTTTAAAGAACATTTGAATCAATGGAAATGTTCCATGTATGTTATAGACTACTGTAGGCTCTTTTGGAACCACTGATGCCAAGAAAAAAAAAACTAGCTATTTTTAAGAGTGTTGTAGTCATCGGATATCACTTATATTAGTCATAAAGAATGTGATTTACAATCAGAATCTATTTTCATCATGAGTCAAATATGCATCAGCGCATTCTTGTTTTTTTAGTCACAAATATTGCTAAAAACTTTCGTTTAATTTTTACTGTTATTTTGGTATTTTATTATTTTTTTTACTCTCATTTGTGTCTTTTTAAAAATTCTAAAGATAGACACCAAAGGTGTAAACCTATGAAAGCTTTTGTCAGTTTGAGTGTAGTGGGATATAGTGACTGCTCTGGTGGGTTGCTGGACTGCTGCAATGGGTGTGTCTTCTGAACTATGAGCCTCTCTTTGTCTGAAACAAAAGATTTTGGCAACTCATTCCAGGAGTAAGTGGATGAAGCAAACAGCCAAAATAATACATTCATTACTGTATGAGTCAGTGATCTTCTAATCTTTTAAATATACGTCGAAAATAATAATATTTATACCAACTCAACTGAAACCCCCCTCAAATCTCATTCAGCCTGTTTACTAAACAGTTCGCACATCCTCTGCTCCTCAAAGTGGGATTTTAAGAACCCTGCATTTTTTCCTACTATCTTTTTTTAGGATTAACTGAAGTTCCTGGGAGGAGAGATGATGCAATGTCAGAATTTGGGTGGGTAACAGACATTTTAAGTTACTCCTCTTTAAACAGAATAGTTAAAGGCAAGAGAGGAAAGAGAGACAAGCTAAAGGGGCTTATAAAAGGAAAACTGTGAGGCCTTGTTCTCAAATACCAAAGGAAAAATAGACAAGGAACATAACAAACAATGAAACCTAATTCTTCTGTATTAATGGTGAGTAATTCTTTTTGTCATGTTGTTTAATTGATGTATTATTTATCTTCCTAAAGCATTCCATCGTAATGCCAAAGTAACTTATTTTGTGGGAATAAAACCTTCGAGCAATGATAAAAAAAAAAACCTGGTCGCTTTTAAAACAGTTACATTTTTAGTTAAAACAAATAAAATGTGTGAAAATATACAGAATGAAAAAACTTTTTAATTTAATTACATGCCATTAAAAAGCCCATTTATATATGTGTGTATCTGTCCTGGTGTAACAGCAAAAATGTAAAAATAATTAAATACTTAACACAAATAAGTGGAGAAAAAATCATCTTCATTCACAAAAGAGGTTTATATTCAGTTTTGTTTGTTTTCTTTACATTTTTCTGCCACACCACCTTGATACGTCACCTACCCATATAGACTGTGTATATGCATGGTGGAGCTCACATAACCTCTGTAACTCTAAACTGGGGCTGATAAATGCATATCTCAGTGCTGAGAGCACAGTGAATGAGCAGGCTCCGCCCTGGCTACACTATCTCTGTATCTCTTGACGACAGTAGCGCACAGCTGCCTACGCAGAGCTGGACCGATCAAGTGCTCGCTTGACCTGCGCTCCGGGCAAATTACTTTCAGTTGATATTGGAATACTTTAAGAAGAGCATTCGCGAGGGGAAATAACATAGTTTTCAACGGAAAACGGATTTTGGATAGAAGAAAAAAGTTTGCATTCTGTAATTATTGGGGCGAGTTGTCGGACTTCATGATGAGTGCTGTTGTGGCCAATGAGGGCCTGTTCTTTTCCGCCTTACAGCCCAGCACCTCGGTCACCACATATGCGATTCCGACCGATGACCATCCCAGGAGGGATCAGATGTCTAAAGCCAGACGCGTCCAGCAGCAGGTCCAGCAGCGCATGGCGGAGAAATCCTCGTCCTCATCCCGGCTGAACGCCTCCACAGGTGGGAAGAACCTGTTGATGATCCGTTAACCGGGGGCCTGTGCTCAGCAGCCTGTTGTAGAATGTTGTAGTAGCAAACTTTTAACTTTTTTTTTCTCTTTAGTAAATTAAAGTAGAGTACAGTAAATTTAGGCTACTCGTATTTTAGGTGAGAGTGTATTGGAATATAAATGACATATTAAGTTTTGTCACAGTTGTTGGTATCACTTTTAAAAACAAAGTCTATAAATACAAGCCTTTTATTGACTCTTATCTATTTAAAATTCAAATATTCTTACTAATTCCAACCCCAAAGGTTTTCAATATAATGAATACTTTACTAGCCTATTACTAATTCTATTATATATTGTTAAGTTTAAGTAAGCAACCTGTCCTAAATGTATAAGCACAACACGGTACTTGAACTTGTGAACACATAGCTCTGCCTCAACTTTCAGTGACACTGATAGGATTTGATTTGCATAAGAATGCAAATACCTGTTTGGTCTTTAAGTTTTGGCTACAGTCATTGCATTTGCTGCAGGTGCACACACTGGTTGTTCAGCATGCTGGTTGTTATGTTGCTTTTCTCATAAGAGACAAAACAACTTTTTCCTGTTAGTTCAAGTGGTAATTTTACTCAATGTTGTTTTGGATTTGGTTGGATTTCAAGGCTGGGAACCCCCTGAAACAGGACATGGAACAACTGATATCCTGGCTTTTCCTGAATCATGCTTTAGAATGAAGTTGAACTTGTAAACCTTACATAAGCTCGAATGGAAAACCAGCCCATTGTTCTTTAATGGAACCTTGACAAGATATATAGAGGCTTTCAAATGCAAATGTGTTAAATGAATCACTCAGCACATGTGATTTAGAGATGTACGCCGTGTGTGTGATGCTTGTGGATGAGGAGTGTAGATGACCCGTGGGGAAAGGTATCACTTTCTTCTCTGGCTTAGAAAGGCAGGTAGAAATTAGGGCAAACCTCACTCTCCACCTCCCCAGCACCCCACCCCCACTGCCCTGTAAAAGTAGAGCTTTCTCTTGTCAAGAAGGTGGCTGAAATATAACTTTACTAATGCTTGACAGAAGCACGCAAGTCAAACATTATATTAAAAATCACAAATTAACAGGAACCTAAGGAACTTAGTCAGTATAGTATCATGCTTCTAGACATATCTGATCTCATGAAAGTCAGCAGTCCATTTATTTCTTAATATTTAACTTTTCATGCTTGTGATTGCAAATCAAAAGTCTGATTAATATGAATAGGAAATGATGTTCCCAATAGCACTTGATTAAATCTGGCAGAAACAACAGGTTTTGGGGTGCCTGTTTGTGAGAGGAATGTTCGGCATTTAACCTTTGACCCTATTGTTGACCCTAATCACAATAAGTGACTTGGAGAGCTGTATCTGGTCAATGTTAGAGAAGGAGTTTGGACATGACCTTTTTAAAAGAAGACAAAATGACTCAGCTGCTGTCCTTCAATCTTAAAAATGAAGTTCTTTATTTGTGTCCATTGTTCCTTGAAGAACTTTTAAGATCCACGGAACCCTTCCATTGCATAACAGGTTCTTTATAGTGGAAAAGATTCTAAAGATGAAAAAAAATTTTAAGAACTGTTTACTAAAACGTTTTTTTAGGGAACCAGTATGGGTCTTCATTGGCATGGTAAAAATCTTCTTGGGACCTTTATTTTTAGTGTTGAGTGATTTTTTTCAACAGCTGTTTTCTACAGAAAAATATATTTTTTAGTCATAGTTCAGTAGTGATTTGTCATGCAACATCCACGCATTTTTTTCCCCATTTTGTAATCATCTTATACATTTAGCTTACACTCAGTTTGACCTGGTCTATGCTGCATTCTTGGTCACACCTCCATGTCCTTAGCAGAAGAGTTTCCTGCCATTTGATGCCATTTGAGTGTTTTATCAGTAGGCCAGTTCTATTTTAGCTTATGGTAGACTTGAATGGGAGGATGTGAGATGTTAAATCGTTTCTAAAAAGAATAAGCCTGAATAAAGCAGTTGTCTTGCTTTGAAGGTGCATTCATTTGCGCGTAACAGCCAACCGCTTTGCAATTATCCTAAAAATATGGTGCACAGTACATGCTATTTAATTGTCATCAAGATTTATGCTCTGTTTCTCAGATTTTATAACCAAGTTCCCAGGGAATGTAGGGATTGCATGGGTTTTAATCATCCTCAGACACATTCTGGTGATTTATTGAGCATGTGGTATAAGAAGTTCACACTTGTCTATCAATATCAACAGCAAGAACTTTAGAATGTTGTTATTGTACATGGGTTTGTAATGGAACATTTTAGACGGACCAGACACATGACTCATGTGGTCATAGGACAGATTTGCCATGCTTTTTGTACATGTATTTTTAAAAATAAATAAATTAATTAATTAATATGTATATTTTTAATGTTTACATTTTGCAATTGTTTTGTAAAGAAAAAAAATATATATACATGTATTTAAAATCAATGCCATTAATTTACTGTAATATCAATTCAGCCTGTCTACACCAATTATACTACGTTACATAAGTAATTAATTAAGGTGTTGGTATGTACTCATAACTTACTAAAAACAGAAGAAGATGAGCAAAGACACCCATGTCACGCCAAGCCTCTCTAAAACAAAACAGATGTTTCAATTTTAAGAGTAATCTTCCCCTAAACACTCTTCTACCCCAATCTAAAGGAGTTTAGCATTTAATAAACTTCTGTATCTGCTGGATCACAGGGAACTATCTCAATACAGTGCACCTCATAGGTCTGAAATCTTGCCAGTTCAAAAAAATATATTATTAGAGTTAATCAAAATAAAGACAGGTCTTCAACCTTTGGACATTCTTGCAACGACTTTAATTTGGACTTTTAGGCTTCCTGTCAGACGTCCTACAGACGGTTTAGAAACCCTGGTGGAAACAGGAATTAGTTGTGTTTTACGATAAGAAGGTTTGAGGAGGAGTGTGTGACAATGATGCTAATGAAGAATTTTTAAACATTTTGAAGGATTATGTAAATGTAAATAAGCATTTTCGACATTATTTTTGCTGAAATGATAACCTCTTTGGCAGCCTCCTATAATTAGTCATGCGTAATGTTTTAATTAGGTTGCAGAAACAAATCAAATATTAAGATAGATGGTTAAACCCAATGAGTTCAGTATTTTTCTTTTCTTTCCTCAGATAAACACTCTAAAGATGTGCCAAATCTGCTCTTTTCATCTGCTGAGCAACATTTATTTGGAGCTCTAGCTGAAATGAATCTCTCCTCTGGGAAGACCAATATGGTTGCCCTTATCTTTCAATCTTTGCAAAGACTAAACTTATTCCACTTTTTTCAGTCCAGCCTGGGCTTGTATTTTCTAAGGTCTAGTGGTACTTTGATGGAGCTGACTCACATTGTTTTTGTTGAATGTAGATAATTTGTTTCTTTAAATTCCACAGCTATAATTTTTTCGTAAGGTTCTATTAAATGTAGGAATTAAAAGTCAGTGTACAGAGTAAAGAAATAGATAAACCAGATCAAAACAGTAAAGAACAGGATAAAGCACTACCTTTGAAACATTGAAAATATGACAATGGGCCACCCTATGATGTCATCCTCCTTTCCTTGTTTCATTCTCTTACAGTGTGATTGTTATACCAGACTTCCTCTCTCAACCGTGAAATAACTTCCTTTGAGCATGTTTTGGAGACTTAAACCTAATTTATTTTCACAATCTAACAGATGTGAACAACTAATTAGCATTATTTGCAGTAGACTGGGTTGAGAAGCCAAGCTCCTAGAAACCTGATCTCTTAAAATTCGTTGAAGCACAAAGTCAGATAGCTGAATCCCAAACAAAGATCAGGTGACACACTGGGTCTTATTTCACTGTTGACCAATGTAATGTCCTTTGGAACAAATTGCATCAAAATGAAAGCCACCTGGGAGAGAAATGTTTCTCTGAAAACAGTAAAACAGCAAAAGTTAAATGTAAAGTTTGTCATTTACTCACTCGCTTTTGTGAAACAAATGTCTTAGTGTTTTGGTCTATACAATGAAAGGCAGTAGGGTCCAGTGTTATTTTGCATACCACCATATTTCATTTTATGAACTAAAACAGTTCAGACTTTGGTTCCACAGAAGAAGAAGCTCATTTTTGAAACGTCAAACAATGTCAGAATTAAAATTTTTTAGTGAAAAGCAAAGAATAATAAGATATATAAAGAATTTAGACACACAAAATGCTCATAAACACATAATTACACAAACAGCAATTTTACTTAATTCTCCTTTTTTTTCAGAGTTTGATGGCCACGTGTCTGCAGTAAGATACCAAACCAAAACCCCTGGATTCAGTTCCAAGTCTGTTATCTACAATGGCAACAGAACAATGGCGGTAAGTGTGACCACAATCACTACTTTTCCAATTGCATAATTTATCTGGAGCAAATGCTAACTGATTTTGAGCTTGTTTTAGTAACGGATTAAGCTTTATGATAGACCTGTGATAACGTTTCCGTATCATTTCAACAGTATCAATCCTTTTTTTTCAAATGTAATTGTTTACAGGAAGAAAACAGATTGTTAATTGTAATCTGCAAGCTCTTGATGTTAGCTACTGAGTAAAATTCTGTCATTTTATATTGTTTTACGCTGATAGAACCATTAAAATCAGGTCAGAACAGCCATCCGTGAATAGTCATTTGCTGGATTGTTTGCAAAGTCCACGATCCTTTGACAATGACACTCTGTGTGGCTGCACCCTGCAAACACAATGATGCGGTATTTTGCGTTCTCCTGTGAGAGCTGTGTTTAGAAAGTGAAGTGCAGTACTAGCAAGCTGCGGAATTGAGCTCAGAGCCCAGTGTACATCTGAAACATTCCTAACCCAAAACCTCATGAGCCAAATGGTGGACCGGAGGCCACGTTACCCTTTCTGTGTGATAGCAGTGAGCCTGCAAGAACTGCATGTGCTAGCATGTGCTCAATCACTCATATCAAACACTAAATATTGTTCTTTGTATAATTTTGTATATTCATATGACTTCCTTTTACTTAGACGCCTCGACTGTCTCAGTACGCGGGAGATTTTTCCTCTCGCTCGGCAGTAGAAATGGGCACTCGGCACAGAATCAGCCATGGCGTGCCTATGCCTGCCGTAGTGGGCCGCCCGTATATGTACCATGATGATGCACATCTGAGTGGCTCTTACAACCAGATGCAAACATCGGAATCAAGGACGCTAAATCGGACTGAGCAGGAGGCAGCAGCAATGGCCGGGCTCACGTTACAACGGCAGCCATCTCCTGTGGGGAACTGGATGGCGTCCTACGGCCACAGTTCTTCACCTAATGTGGAGCAAAGACAGCGCACTCTCAGTGGGACCCTGGCAAGAGAAGGTTACAATACAGGATGGAGGGAGGCAGAGCTGGCTAATCAATATTCATTTAAAGGCCCCTCCCACCGAACCATCAGCCGCATAAATAATCGTCAGGTGCAGCAGCAACAGCAGCAGAGGCTGAGCAGCAGCTCGATGCAGTGGCAGCAGATGTCCACTGGGGGCAACGGTATGATGGGTGCTGGGCATTACCAGGGCACCATGAAGAGAGCGGGGTCTGTGCATAGTATGAAGAGTGTTGGTCGTGGCGTGGACGTTTATGACGGACTGGCCGATGGAACCACAGATGCTTTTGGCGGGTAATGTTAAATTAATTATTAATTGATCAGCTTTAGATTTACTAAACACCATTTAGTTATGTTCTCATGCTATGTCTACATAATTCAAGCTTGTAGATGTGTAGAAGTATTTAATATAATGCAATATGTGTGATAAGAACTTTTGCTTTAAAAGCATGCTGATAATCTTGAATTATTTGCACATCCTAGGCTTCATTCACACTGCAGGCTGAAATGGCCCAAATCAGATTTCTTATGACAGCCTGAACAGCACAAATCCGGCCCAGGCCACTTTCATATGTGGTCCTAAATCGGATACATATCCAATGTTTTTTAATGCGCCTTTAGTCTGAACGGCCATGTCACATTACAAGCGTTTTTTACATCATTGAAATGCAACAGACGTCACAATTCCTCAACGCTCACTGACCTGTTCCTTATATTGCTAAACATACTGTGACGTTGATTATCATATTTACTACATTCAAAAAACATATGCTCTACTGTTTTCAAAACCTCACACTCATCACACACACCATTTCCATGCTTCCACATTAATGCAACTGTTGAAATTAGACCAGTGTGCCCCATCCTTAACCTAGAAATCATTATTTTGACGAGTTCGCACTTCCTCATAAATAATTAAGCGTATTTGGTGTGCTGTCCAGGGGGCGAGCCAGGAGCCGGACTCCGAGCCCTACTGATTAGAACACTAGCGAGGGCAGAGCCCAGCGTTAGGCTCGGATCCTGCTTGCCCCCTGACGGAAGGTGTGAAAAGAATTGGATAACGGTTAGGTAGTTGAATGGAGATAATGCAGAGCCAGCCATGGCAAATAATTCATGCACGCTCCTCCAAAAACTTGTTTACAACATCATATAATACCACATACCTGTACTGATATTTTCCCATCTTTGTTGCCATATTCTAATTATTTTCCTGTTAATAACTGATTTTATCTAATTTCTTCCCAGAGGTACCTTAACATCCTCCAAGTTTTTCTTTCATGCTTCTTTTGCTACCTTATCTGCAGTTTCATTCCCTAATATCCCAATATGTACCGGCACCCAACAAAAGTATACAGTTATACCCTCTACTTTCAAACTGTACAGTAATGTGGGCTAAAGATTTCGACTAGTAGGTCTTCTCTTGCAGTTTTATTCATCTTTATTCATCTAAGAGCTGATGCCGAGTCTGAAATAATTACAATCCTATTTTGATCTCATCTGCTCACTGCAATCCTACTATTATAGCATTTAATTCTGTACACAGACAATTTATCACTTAACCTTGAACTTATTTCCATCTAAAATCTTGGAATAAACACTCCTATACCCAGCTTTTGTTCAATTGGATCTTTAGATCCATCTGTGTAAATCTGTACAAAAGAATAAAAATGTTCTCTCATAAAAACTATTACTATACCTTTCTTCTACATTTTCCCGGGCCTCCAATAATCTTATTTCAACAATGGGTTCAGGGATATTCCATACTGATACACCATTTGCAGGCATATTAGGACTACTTCATTCTCCAAACCACAATGCTTGACCCACTGTTTATATCTCCACCCAAAACTATTTCCTCCACTCTTTTTATGTTCCCAACAATCATTTAAAATTGTGTGTGTGTGTGGTGACTCTTAATTCTACACTGTAAGTTAATCCAATACATAAACGCAAGCTTTTCTCTTCTTAAATCTAATGGCCTCTCCCCCATTTCAATCCTGATAGCATCTAGAGGGGTTGATCTTGTTGCTCCACAGCAGATTCTATGTGCTCGAGTCAGTATATTATGCAGTTTCTTTAATCCTTACTGCACCACCATACAATGCATAATCTATGCTAGAGCGTATTAAGGCTTGATATACACGTAACAGTGCACTTTTCCTTGCTCCCCATTCATACTTCTAGAGACTGATCTCATTTAATGCAGTCACATTTAAATGACAATGTGAACATCAGCGCAAAAAATTTGAGCATTAAGACCTGAACTAAGCCTTAAACACACATTCCCTTTCAATATTTTATTTGATTTAAAAATTAATATTGTAAAATATTAGTACAACTTAAAATTAAGTTTTTAATTTTGGTTTATTATTTTAAAATGTAGTTAGTTCTGCGATTTCAGCAGCCATTACTCTGGTTTTAAGTGTCACATGATCCTTCAGAAATCATTAATATGCTGATTTGGTGCTCAAGTACACTCTTAAAAGGGTCTTTATTGGTATCAATTGTTCCACAAAGAACATTTACCATCTGTGGAATCTTTTCATTCCGCAAAAGGTTCTTTAGAGTGGAGAAAGGTTCTTTTGATTAGTAAAATGTTCTTCGCACTAAGAAAAAAAGATGTATTTTAAGAACTGTTCATTGAAAGGTTCTTTGGGGAACCAAAACTGGTTCTTGTATATCATTGCTGTGAAAACCCCCTTTTGGAACTCTTATTTTTAAGAGTGTATTATAAAAACCTATGAAGCAGTTTTTCAGAACTCTGATAAATAGAACATTCAAAAGAACAGTGTTGATTTGACGATAGTAATATGTAACAATCCAAAGGTCTTTAATGGCAATTTTGACTCGCACATTAAATATTTTTATTTTATAAAATAACATTCATGTGCAAACTATTGCAAGTATATTCGATTTTTAAATTATATATTTATACTTTCCATTTTGTTTTTGTGTGAATGAACAGAATCCATAACCTGGACATGACTACAGCAATCAGTTACATCTCTTCCACTGATGTTGCCATGCAGATGTTGGGAGCAGCCTACATACAGCATCAGTGTTACCACAGTAATGAAGCCAAGACCATGGTACAAATATATAGAATTATATATTTATCAGATAAGCAATATACATTTGAAACAAATGAACTATGGATATAACACATACTGTACTATGCAAGAACTAAGGAAATTAAAACAGAGATCCAGTTTTAACTTTATATTTCACACTAGTCAGTAAACCTCAAGCTCTTATTAATGTCCTTGTGAAATATATTTAATGTTGTTGTAATTTTTTTTCAAATAACTACTTTTTTTTTTTTTACTTCAAAACATTTCACATTTCAGACAGCAATTTGTTTGCTTTGTATACAGTGATTTTGAGTCCAGGGCAGCAACAGAGCTCTGTTTGGACAGAGTTAGAGGGCGTTGCACAGGATGTGTTCTTCCTTTCAAAAACAGCCAGATGAAGTGCATCCGACAGGAACAGAATGCTGGGCCTAGTGACGTATTTTAAAAAGCTGAACTCTTGTGAACTTGTCATCTGTCTTAAAATCTCAAAGCTCATGTTGTGTGATGCTGAAGAAACAGATGCCAACAACTAATGCCAGCAGTACAAAAACCTGCTGTGTAAAAAAAATCAAGTGGTTGGTTGCTTTCTCTGTATGATGAATGAATCGCCAAAATTCCTTTTAGAATCTTTGAAGACAAAGATGTTCAAGAGAAGAAAATAAATCAAAGAGGCAACTTTACAATTGGTTAAACAAATCTTTTTGTTAGCAAAAATATGTATATTTGCATAACTAATGGAGCATGGTACAGCTCAAGCTGCTTTTTCAGTGCTATTGTTATAAGTTACACTCAAGCCAGATGGAGAGAATACCTTCACCCTGTCCTTAATCTTTATCCTGGACCTCAGGGGGCAGAACATTCTGCCTGAGAGCACATCATAGCAAAACATAGACAGATGTCTGAGCAGGTTGCCATGTTGGGCTGAAAAAATGTCCAGGAGATTAATGATTTTTGTCTATAAAGTTTGAATCACAGAAATGGGATTTAGATACATGGGACCACTTAGAGATCAGAATAAGCAATACAATGATAAACAAAATGATTTTTCACAGAACTAAACTAGATGTTTTTCTTGTTGTACAGGTGCGAAGTTTGAAGGGCATCTCAGCATTAGTACAGCTGTTTAGCAGTGAAAACCAAGAGGTTCAGCGTTATGCGACAGGTGCTACACGCAATCTCATCTACGAGAATATGGACAACAAGACAGCGCTTATCGAAGCCGGTGGTATTAGCAAACTAATTGGGGCTTTAAGGGAACCTGATGATGAACTACGCAAAAACATCACAGGTATGTTTGTGTGAGCTTTGTTTTTCAGTTCAGTACAAAACACAGTAAATATTTGATCTGTGAACTACAGTTTGCAAATACAAAGTGCCTCTTATGTCTTGATTCAGTACAAAAGTCCACAGTTGGGTGATCCAACTTGGAGCATAATTGTCAGTGCAAACAGGTGGAGAGTTAAGAGCAGCGAGTGTATTTGGTGAAACAAAAAGAGACCAGGGAAAAAAAGTGGTCTGGCTGTTTCCTGGAATCACTCCAAGTCTCAGATGCAGTGGGAAGTAGACTCCCAGAGGCCTTTGTGCTTTGTGAGCTGTACTATCACCCCCACTCACTCATGCACCCACACTCACTTAGTAAACAATCCTTGACATTCTTTCCTGCTGGACTCAGGGTTGCCAGGTCTCTTAGTGACATTTTATGACTTGTACTCTTATCTGTGTTGGTTTTTAACCTCACAAGACACTATCAGCTTAGCACTCCATATAGTTAACATTTCTGTGCTAAACAATGTTTGAGAACTTGGACCATAAATGTAAAAATAATAATTTTTATGCATATTAATCAGGAATTAACACATTATTCTGGATTAATATATTTCTATCTAATTTCTACTTATAATAAGTGGAGTAGTTCTCAGTTATGAACTTTTTGCAACACTTGAATTTTAATGCTTAACTAATTGACCATGACTGGGCAGCAGTGACGATTTCATTAAGACTGCAAGGGAAGCTCAGCTTCCCCTATAATGTCACAAAATTAATGGTCAAATTATGTACTGTTGTATTAACATTTTATTGACTA
>JAUMHI010000043.1:11217402-11243616 GCA_032359435.1 Enteromius unitaeniatus | reverse complement strand
GTAGCTGTATGTGAACATAAACTATCTGCAAAGTTGTGACACCGACAGTGCACGATAAATAAAGTTATTGTCTATCAAAAAAAAGAGTCTGCTCACATTTGCCTAAACGAGTCTTCAGCCATTTGAATCTTTTTGTTACGGCCACAATATTAGCAACCTTTAAAGTGGCATAATAGGGGCACTGTAACATTGGGTGTGGAGAGACATACAAAATATGTGGTGGCTGGGGATCCCCAGGACAGGTTTGAGAACCACTGAATGTATAAAGCCCCAGATATTTAGATTGTATGAGCATAAAATGTATCTGTAATAAATTCTTCATTTTAACATTAATAAAAGAACATCATTATATAATATATATTAAATTATAAACTATATAAAATATTTTGTATTATATATTTAATCCTGTTATTGTGCTTTATGTCAGGTACTAGTACTGGATGTTTGTTACAGTTGTACCTGAAATAAAGCAAATACAAAATTAGAGTTAATTTCCTATGCACAGATAAACTGTGCACACAATCACTCACATATTTTCATTGGTTAACAACCTTAAATATGAATGTTTATGACTGGTTGTAACTGTTTGTAATATGCCAGTGTGTAAAAGACACCAGACAAACGTGTCAGATTTCCCACTGAAAAGGTTTATAGCTACAGTAAAAATTAACCTGGTATAAATATTTCAACACAAATGCACAAATGTAAAAAAAAATATCTTGAGATATTAACAACACCCCTTGTATATGCATTGAAGGAACCTGAGCTCTGTGAATGAAAGAACCAGGCAGCAGATGCGGGAAACTCGAGGGCTAATAGACTCTCTGGTTGGATACATCGAAAACTCCCTACAGGAGGGAAAAGGAGAGGACAAGGTCAGACCTGCCAGTCAACTTTCAAGTGTAATGTGTTAGCCTTGAGCCAGTGCGCAAACTTTGCCAAGTGAAATAATTCTATATCTAGTTCTCAGATGGCAATTGGAAAACTAATCTATATGAAATCGAGAACATGCTGTAATATACAACATAATTTCCAAAAGAATCATAATTCTGTAATTCTGTGCCGCTAGGGAGTAGAAAACTGTGTATGTGTCCTGCGTAACCTGTCGTACCAGCTGTACTCTGAGATCCCAGCATCAGTTCAGATGCGTTTGGAAGGACCCACTCGAGCACAGAACACGCAGCACAGCGACCCCATCGGCTGCTTTACACCACAGAGCAAGAAAGCAAAAGATGTCAGTACCTTATCTGCAGTCGTCTACACACACAATATTGTATTAGCAATATTATTAGTCTTACTTGGAATTTTTTCCCCAAACCCAATCAGATTTTTATTAAAATCACAGATTTTAATACACATATAGGGCTGGTTTCCCGGATAGGAATTAGATTAAGCCAGGACTAGACCTTTAATAATTTAGGACTTTTAAGAATTTTTAGAAACATGTCTTACAAAAATGCATTATCTGTGAGCATTTTAAGACCAAACAATGGCAATAATGTATTTTAAGATATCTCAGTGCAAGCTTTTTCCGGTTTAGACAGCTCTTAACATTTATTTTAATCTAGGACTAATCTTAAACCCTGTTCAGGAAACTGCACCATAGTGTATTCTTTGAATATACAGTATAGTGTAAATATTAATACATACACTACTAATAATTTTGAAAGAAGTGACTTATGCTTATCAGGGCTACATTTATTTGATCAAAAATATAATAAAAACAATAATAATATTTTCTACTTTAGTAGTTTTTTGGGGAAAATATATATATTGAATAAGCTGAATTTTCAGAAGCCATTAAATAAAATATTACTGACCTCAAATCTTTGAACAGTTGTGATCTCTCCAGTGCAATAGACAGAGGTGTTAATTAATAAAACTATAATGTGTCCCATTAGAAGAATCAAGACCTGACCACCTTCTCTGAAGTGGCACGAGTCCCTAAAGGAGCAGAGTGGCTGTGGCACCCTAAGATAGTCACTCTATACAACCGCATCCTGCAAAGCTCCGAAACAAGCACAGCCACACGAGAGGCAGCGGCGGGAGCAATGCAGAACATCACAGCAGGAGACAGCCGGGTGAGATACCATTACTCATATTTAATCTAATTTCTGATATGTAATCTATGCTTTGTCGTAATCTTAATTGTTTTGGAATTTGGAGCTTTATTTTTAAGAGTGCATGTGTCTTTGTGTTTTATCTGGATAACTAATTGTTCTCTTACTCGCTTGTTTCCTTCTCTCACTATTTTCCTGTGTTCTTTGTTAGTGGGCCTCTGTGTTGAGTCGAGTGGCGCTGGAGCAGGAGCGGATGTTGCCGGTGATTCTTGACCTGTTGCGAAGCCCCACAGATGCCGAGCTCCGCTCTATCACGGGTCTGCTGAGGAACCTCTCACGACACTGCAAAAACAAAGCTGACATGGGTTAGTAAATGACTTTCTTACTTAATGTGTAAAACATTCCAGCCAAGATTTCAACATTCTGGCATAGAAATGTAACTGTCTAGATCAGTTATAACCTACATGAAGTTTTGCGCAAGGCGGTAACTACGATAAAGCCTTTCTTTATCTTTATTCTTTATCTTTTATTCTTAATCTTTATTCTTCTTCTTACTTGCCCAGAATGAAATGGAAATGGATTTCTTACACATTGTTTTTACTCCCACACATTCTTTTCGGTTCCCATCAGACTCATACTTGTATCATTTCCAGTATCCGCTGCCGCGCGTTTATCCCCACCCTGACCTCAGTTATCTGCTCCACTGTAATCCACCCCCGCTGGGCCACAGGGCGCCTCTTTCTTCACACTACACATATATCATTCACTCTTTCTGTTTGTGTAATTCCAGCTAAATTTGTTTTTGCTTCCTTTAGCTACCAAAGTGGTGAATATTCTGGTGAACAAACTCCCCAGCGATGGGCATCAGAAAGAACCTTCTAGTGACGTGGTGGTCAACATCTGTGGGGTTCTCAACAACCTGGTTACAGGAAGCTCTCTAGCTGCCAGAGATATCACTTACTTTGATGGACTACCTAAGCTGGTCAGCATTAAGACATCTCATGATAACAGGTAAAAAGGACAAAAAAAAAAGAAAAGAAAGAAATTCAGGACTGAACTGGTCAAACCATAACAGTAAATGCAATCCTAAATATTTAGGATTGAAGGTGCAAGGTGCTAATGTAAGTTTATGGTGCTTACAGCCCTGTTACTTTAAACCTGAAGTGAGAAAGTATAATTTCTTTGAAGTTTAGCTGTAACCCAACTGATATGATAAGAGGTTTCTTGATATTTTCAAGGTTTCTTGGTATTTTCAGGCATAAATCATACTTTAAATTATCCATTTATATTGGACTTGCTCTTATAGCACTACTGGTGTAATATAGACTACACGCTGTTGCATTATTTAGCTGTTTAATCAAGAGCACAATGTCCCAGCATTGCTACTCATGTTTCTCCTCCTTATTCTGTCTCAGTCCTGGTAAGCTAAAATCCGCCAGGGCCGCCTCCACCGTTCTTTCCAACATGTTTCAGTACACCAAACTTCACAAAGATTACAAACAGGTGAGTCTTATTGTAAAACACAGTTAAAAACACGAATGAATGTGTTACTGTTATGAATTGCAAGCCGTAGGCGTGCGACAAATGCCTCTTCTTTGTAATTTGATATGAAAATGGATACCTTACTGTATACAGACTTTGCACTGATGGGTCTTGTGTGTATTTGCTTACCAAGTATCAGCCCGCTTGGCCAATGGTCAGTTGTTTTATTATAGAAAGTTAATAAAAATGGGTGGTTACAATGTGTAAATAGCTCAGTTAAGGATACAGTAAAGCTGTACAGATGCTCTCCTATGTGATATCAGATAGTCTGTCAGTTATATTACTGAGCTGGAAAAATATTTACCTACAACCCATTACTGATTACCAGACATGACTCTTCTGTGTCTTCTGTTTTTACTGTTAAAATTACTTTTCTTTTCTCATGTCTTTAACTATATTGGAGCATATTGACACAAAATGAATTTACTGTGAACGCACACCAAAAAACTGATAACAAAAGAAACTATTAACAAATTCATAAAAAACAGCATCGCTATTGTCAGACAAGTCCTTTAACATGGTTTTGTTGTAAATGGGTAAAGCCTAGTCATATTGACCAGTTAAGAGACTGTTTGACCATACGTGACCGACTGTAAATCCTTGATATTTAAACTAAAGTGAATGCCACAATAAATGTATGTAAAACTATATCAGAATGTGCTTGTACAGATTATTTCAAATACATATAACTCAATAAACAACGTGAGGTTAACAGTTCTTCTGATAGATATCCAAACAAAGCCCAAACAAGCATGTCACAAACTATAATGCAGTGATTTAGTCTTTCTTGGAAGTCACTGTTGCAGGCCAGCCCAGAACTGATCAAGGAGGACATTTTTTTGCCATGTTTATGTGTATAGCGCATCAGCTTGTCAGTAAATGGACCTACTGTAGGGGCGTTTCTTGGGTTTGCTTGTTTGCAATGAGAGGCTTTGGTCAGACCAGTGGTCCATCTGAAATGTGACAGTAGAATGCAGGATGTTCCATTCTTCTTTTTATTATCTAGATACAATGTACCAGTATATTTCAGCCTTATATGACTACTACCTTTTATATTTACACTGGTATACCCACTAATGTGGAATTGCTGGTTATTTCTCTTATTCTGTTTTTCATTTTACAGAAAGGGTTCACAAGAAGGGATTTCACGGATATGATCATCTAATCTCTATCCACAACTTAGTGCTAAACTCAGCGGACAAGATGGAATTAGACATCCATGGGATTTTACACCAAAGTCACAAAGAGAACACGACCAGCATGTTTCTCTCAAACACACACACACATATTATGAGCTGTAGAGGAGTGAGTGAACTCTAAAGTTTTTACTAGAGTATAAATTTTAGTCAGCGGCACCTTAAGTATTACAACATGCCGGAAAGAAATGCTTGCAGAGCACTAAATTTAACAGACAGGCTGAGATGCGCACTTGTGTGTGTGGCTGAATGTTTGAATTAATGATGCGATCCAGATGCCTATTTGAGAGAAGGCAGCGTATAGACATTAAACATTAACAGCCATTATTTCTAGTAGCTACTATGAAGAATTCAAAGACTAATTCATTTTTTTTCCCTTTTTTATCAGACCTGCTTATTTTACCTGGTTTTAAAAACGTAAGCCTGTCCAGCTTGTCCATTTTATTCCAAATATGTTTTTTATTTTGCACAAAGGAAAATTGACAGATTATAGGCTATAATCATGAAGTCCAGAAAAAGAAAATGATGTGAACTAAAATGTTGCAGTTGTTCTAACTAAAGAAACAGATTTAGTTGGTTTTGCAATAAATATGTATACAATTTTTGCTTTCCATGCAACACTGCTGCAGGTTTTTGTGGCTGTTACAATAACCTTAGATTTCAAGTGCAAACTACATTCTAAATGACATTATTAAACCTTTGAAGCCTTACTCTGAAAGCACAAATATGACAAACCAATTGCCTTTTGAAATAACTAGAAATGCATATCTGAACATTTGTATGTGTTATTCCCAGAGAGTTTTGTAGCAAAATAAAGCCCTTGTCTTGTTGTATGCCACTTGCAAACATTAAACAAATAACCACAGATCATTTTGATATAACTTTCTCAAGTATGATGTGCAGTCAATTTTATTTTCCAGCTCACACAAATATAACATATTAACTAAACTGCTTTTAATGTACTTTATACACTTTTCTGCAGACATTCCCTCTTTCTGCTTCACTGCTGAATCAATCCCTGTATGCACCAGAGAAAATTTATATATGAACAATATGCAGTTTATCAAAACTTCAGACAGTAGTTATGAATGAATAAATTCATTTATGTTGAGCATACACTATAAACACTCCAGATGGGAAAGTCTTGTGTAAGTCTTTTGGAAGGCTTCTTGGAGGCTAATGGCTGTCTGGTTGGAATGCATTATGGGTCAGTGTACAATTGTTGTGGTCTTTATTTGAGTGCATGGGAACATCCTGAGCCACCACTGACCAGAACAGCTCTCTTTAATATAGAGACAGAATTGTAAAGCACTGACAAACAGCTTTGGCCTGACTTTACTCAGACCAAGAGTTCAGTGGATGAAGACAGGGAGGTAACAAAGAGATGTTTGTTTTTAAAGATCTTTGCCTAACATTTTACTAACATGAAAATTCTCAAAGACAGAAGTACAACTCAAGGCAGTTTATCCGCAAGAAGAAAATGGTAATTAAAAAGGAAGATTAAGACCTTTAATGTCTCTAAATTACAAAGGCACTCCACATTTTACGCATATCTGGTTTGAGTGGTACGAGCCAAGTATATTTGGCTGAAGAGACAAGCCCAACGCAGCCACAGAAATATGCACACATGAAAATACTCAGTTCCTCATGTGTGACCCAGCAACACTCAGAGAACGCTGTAGTTTCAAAAAAGTTCCTGTTTCTTATAAAAAGAGTGAATGCACAAGTTCTGCTCCAAGGTAAGACAGCTGGCTCATTTGTTTCAAGGACTATTATTGGAAGATGCATAAAAAATTAGAAGAAGAAGGTTTATGTTTTCTAAGCAATCAACAAGGAAAGAAAAACACAAACCTTCTTCACATTCCATTTATTATTATTTCTACTATTAAATTCTTGCTAAATTAGCAATGGGGAAGTAACCTAATGCAAACTTTGCTTAGCTGACAGAATAAGACAAAACACTCCGGCCAAAAGAAACTATGTGATCTCTTTGCGTTACAAGAACTCAATCTTTGTTTGAAGAAACTCAGCAGTGACATCTTATGGAGGAAAAAATGTTCACAGCTTTATTTCAAATTCAACTTCAACATTTATTTCATCCCATTACTTCATTCCTGGAACACAATTAATGAATACATCAATAAGACAATATCAAAAATACAATATCAAAATATATTTATATTTAATGAGAAAGACAGATGTTCAGAAAAGCAATGGACAGCACTGTAAAGAACATATCACATACTGGCATAACTTTCCGTATTTGAAGCTTTCTTACTTTTTAAAAGTAAACACCAAAATACATAAATATATCTCGTTAAAATAGTCTTCTAAGCAACATAAATCAATGCAAAATTTGGCAACAACATTTATTTATACTTTTAGGCTTGTTTCATACTAGATAAAACAAAATGCATTAACTGTTTGATTGTACATTTTCACAGTTCTTTTATACAAAAAAAAAGACACATTTTCTCTCCCTGATAAAAAACAATTTATGATGCAACCAAAAAATGTATGGTGTATCCTTTGAAGCTGAGCAAATATGACTCATCCTGAGAGAAAACTGTAAACTGTGTAGAGAGCAAATATCTAAAATTGGCTCTAAAAGTAGTGAAGAGATCTCACGTACAGATACAAATGAGAATGATCTCAAACACAGAAATGTCCCTTGTGTAAAGTCTTGTGCACAGAAGTCAGGTTTTCAAATCTCTGATATAAAAGAAAGTGGTTTGAACTGTCAACGTTCACACCTCAGTGGATCTGCTGTTATATTTTGCACTTGCTTCCCTGTCAGACACAGAAAAACCAGAATAGTTAATAAGCATCACAGAGAGTTTTTTTTGCTGTGCTTTCAAATTGCACTTCTACATTTTTTAATATAACTTTACAATGAATGCAAATCAGGCAGAAAGAGTTATATCTCAGTCGTACTCAATTATACTTACTCAAGTTCCTTTTTCAGTCTTTTCAGTTTGTCTTCTAGCCTGTCGTTCTTAACTCTGATAGGATTGTCAGGTATAAACCAGGCTGCAATAAACTTGCACATCACCACTACATGCTGAGAAGAGAGAGAAGCACAGCAGATTTCACGCGTTTAAAGAAAAACGTTAAAAGACACGTTAAAAGTTTCATTTTAGTTGAGTAGCTCTAATATTTGTACCTCAAACAGAATAACAAAGGCAAAGCGAAGTGCCAGAATGAGCCAAAACTGAGAGGTGAGACTCTGGTCTTCATCACTGCGGTAGTCTTTGTAACTGTAAAATACACAATACACTTACAATATGTATACAATATTAAGCATATATGAACAAACAAACAAGTTCATTTGCAAAAGGTACAACAAAACAAGTGTCACCTGCACTGCGTAATATTATATCCTTTCTCTATCAAGTACATGAAGTCTTTTTTGACGTTCGCATTGGACATGAATGCTGTTGCCAGAGTGTTGTTGATATATCCTGTCAAACAGCTGTCAGACAAAATAAAAGTACTCATTACAAGACAAATCTAGTGCCGTATGTGCTTAAAGAAATATACAAACAAGCTTTTTGATTTGACACTTTTGACACTAAATTGTGGTGAGGTGAAAAGGTGGGAAAACAACCGTTTATTTGATTTCCTACTCACTCCAGACTTGTATTGCCGGTAGCACAAGGTCCATAATGGTAACGGTACACCAGACGAGGTATGAAGTCAGAGGAAATCCCAATCACTAGTCCATTAGCCATGACAGCCATCACTCCAACAGCTTCTAATATTCTAGTCCACACACCTGCCAGAGGACAGTTAACGGCATGTTATGTTTACTTCATGCTGAAAACTGACATCATCATCATCTACACAAATCCAGTAGACATTCACCAATGTCATTTGTCTTTTTGGGCACTAGGCGGCGCTCAAGGCTGACCATCTTGATGGCATCCAGTCTGATCTCAAATATGTTATTGATAAGGGCCAGTAAGGGAGCCAGAGGAAACGCAGCCACAAAGATGGTGGTGAAACTGAACTGAAGAACTAATGACACAGAGAACAGGATATGTTAGTGGAAGATATTTCAGCATGGCAACATTACCACAAAAAATAAAGCATGTGGATTTACTGGAATGATTCCTCAAACAAAAGGCAAATTTAGTGCTGAGAAACGTTAATTCACGATTAATCGCATACAAAATGCAAAAATATATATGTGTGTGTTCGGCATATATTATTTATACAAAGATACACACACATACAGTATATATTTTGAACGTCTATATTTAAATTCATATAATTTATATTATAAATGAATATATTTAATTTGTTTTTCTAAACAGTGTGTATATTTATACTGATAAATATACAAAGCACACATACATATATTATGCACACAAAAACTTTTATTTTGGAGGCACAACTGATTTTTGGCAAAATATAAACGAAAATAAAATGTAAAAAGTGTTATTGGTAATTAAGCGGAACTAGTAAATCTAGTATAAAGATACAAACCCATTTCCAAAAACTCATTAAACAAGCTGAACGCATTAACATCGGTCAGGTCGTAGTTCTCCATCCAGGTACGAAGTTTGCAGAGGTCACATTGGTCGAAGGTGCCCCCCTCCTCTTTACATGCCTTACGGTAACAGTTACCACACTTTCTGCGCATCGTCTTGGCTTTCGTCCGCTTAAAAAATAGCTTTACCCAGCTGCGTTCACCAACAAAGAAAAAGAAGCAGAGACAGAAATGCAATACTTTTTAAATCTGGAAATATATGAAGATTTGATCTTATTTGTAGTGCTGGGCAACAATTAATCAGGATTAATGACATTCAAAATAAAGGTTTTTGTGTACACGTGTGTGTTTACGGTGTATATTTATTATCTATAGTATATATAAATACATACACATGCCTGTACATCTTTAAAAAATGTCATGCTTATATATTAAGTGTATTTTTATATAATACATTTTTGTATGAATATCAAAATGGAAATACATGTAAATATGTTCTAAATACAGACTCTGTATGCGTGTTGTTAAATATACAAAAAAAACATACACAGTACATACACCTTAGAAAACACTTACGGCACTGTGAACTCAAATATGTTGTTGATGGTTTGTTTGAGCAGCAGAATAACAGCCATTTGGATGAAAAGATCTGTAAGGCAGCCACTTGGATGACACTAAATCAGTTTGAAATTAGATCTCGAGATTAGAATCGCACTAAAAAAGGCCTAACAAATGCATAAATACAGTTAATTTTGCATTTCTAAAAATAAATGTAAAATAACACGAGCATGACTTGTACCTCTTCCAGTCTCCACCGCCCTGCAATTCGAACATATTTCCCTGGATAACCATTGATCCTAAGCACAGCAGAAAAAGACATTTTGAATAGCCTGCCATAAAAGTAAATAACTACAAAAGTACTCAGACATATGCATAATTACCTTCCTAGAAAGAACGCCACGTAAAATAGAGATGAGAAGAGAGTAAAGAACTGAAATGTGAACATCTTCACTGTGAAGCGCTTCTCTGTGGCTGCAAAAGAGCGGGTCTTTTCTGCAAATAAACAGACATTACATGTTAATACTGGTAGTTTGTCAGTTAATCATCATGTAAACGACATTGAATACTCACCAAACTCACACAGCTTGAGGGCCACAGTTTTGTTGACCTGAAAAATAAATGCATCCATTATTTTTTTCCTCCAGAAAGCCCCTATGTGCTTTAATAAGCAAATGTTTTTTCTCATTAGACAGTTTATCAGTACTCACCCGAGTCATAACCTGAATAGTAACGTAGTGCAGCACTGCTCCAGATAACATGCCTATTGTGGTGGCATTCTCACGCAGAAAGTCCCAATCGCTTTTAGACAACAATATTGCAGTTAAAACACGGCAGATGACTAGAGCGTGGGTCAGACCTATAATCACCACCAGCTGAAGAAAATGAAGATTTTGTATTATTTGCTACATTATTTGCTTGTATTTGAAAGTAAGAAATAAAGTAAATTTCTCACCACTAACGTGACCAAAAGAAGCACCACGATGCTGCGTAGGTAGGAATGCGTGAACTCTTTTGGTTTACACTTGGGATTATTTACAATCTCCAAAATCAATTCTTCCTGTGGATTGATCAAGTTATTTGGCTCCATTAGAAGATGTGCATTAAATATGTTAAAAGTGATGATGAAGAAAAAAATAGTAACCCTTACCTCCTCTTCGCACCAGTCAAACACTTTCCACTTTGACACATGCAGAGCTCGATGTCTTTTCCACAGCTCCAAGAACAGGGTTGCTAGTCAAAGAACATTACAGTACTTTGAACATCTATGTCATTTCACATAGAAATATGGGTTTCATTTCTGGCAAAAACTCACCCCAAATCGCCATGAACATGGCAAAAGCCACTGTCCCTTCATTGTCAAATAGTTGGCTCACCTGATAACACAACAAGTGACACAGAGAAGCTCTACTGAATACACACTACGGTTCAAACATTTGGGGCCGGAAAGATTTATTTTTGATATTAATACTTTTATTCAGGAAGAATGTCCTACACTGATCAAAAAAGACTTTTTTTAATGTCACAAAAGATTTCTTATTCAAATAAATGCTGAACTTTCTATTTATCAAAGAATTCTGAAAAATAGGTTTACACAGCTATTAAAAAGAACAAATGTTTCCTAAGCAGCGTATCAGAATGAAGGATCATGTGACACTGAAGACTGGAGTAATGACTTGATAATGATTTTTAAATGATATTAAAAATAGAAAACAGTTCTTTTAAATTGTAATATTATTTCACAGTATTGGTGTTTTACTGTATTTTAAAAGCAGACCTTGATGATTATAAAACAATTCATTCAACATTCAAAATTTTACCAACCCCTAATAATATTCAGCATACAATAGTGTTGAAAAGTGCTGAATTATAATGAAAGATTGACTTTCTTCACTGACCTTGGCGTATGTACAGGTGTCAGACAGGTTCCACACGCTGCATCCTGCATCACATCTTGGACACATGACGATGTTGGAGTCACAGACTTCATGACTGTAAGAACACACCACAATACACAGACACAAACAGCAATTTAGAGATAATTGGGTGTAGATTAAAATCAGATTAGTCTGACTGAATCTGATCTGTCATTGACTCTACACCTCAACACTTATGTCAATCTATTTGATGTAAATATACTCACATGAGTGGACTTGTATTGAAGAAGGCAAGGCCGTACAAGAACACAACAATACCAATAACAGCTGCAGGGACAAGCATGCGTGTGTACCAGCCCAGCCACAGGTAATACAGCGCCACTTTCTCCCCAAAATAGTCCCTACAAATATGCGCAAACAGTAAAAAGAATATATATGAATGGTGTTAAAAATTATGATGATCAAGGAGAAAAGGAGCACTTACTTAATATCAGTGACAGGCTGTTGAAAAAGCTTCATTACTGCAAGCCAGCTTGCCCACTTCTTCTTTAGTTTTTTCTGCTCTTTTTTCTGAAGAGACGAGTCAACAATGTTTAACAGAACCCTTAGAATAAAAAGCTCAGATATTTATTGTATGATTTTCTTGGCTACAGTGTACACTGAAAAATCTGGAGTAGGATTTACTTGGAAAAAAATCTTGGAAACTATTTTCACTCAGAAAAGGTAAAAGTACGAAAAAAAAAAATATATTATTAAACATAATTATTAGTAGTTTTAAACAGAATTATCCTTTGTTTAATTAAGTTTAGTTGGGGATTCTTAGTACATTTTATTAACTCTCTGCTTGTATATTTCATGTAAGTAATGTTAAATGACAGTAATTCACTTCACTAAAAAAACAATAATTCAAGTCAAATCTGTAAGCGAGTAGACAGCTTGTTAAGATAATATGTCCACTCAATATAATAAATACTACCCAGATGAAGACAGACTTGGCGGTAGCAATCAGTCAATAGCCTAGTGTTTCAGTATGAATGGGTCATTTTAATGAACTCCCAATGTCAAAAACCTGTTAGTCACTAAACCTAACATCAAAAGTATCCATAAAACAAAGTAAACACAACTGGAAAACAGTGAAAATGTAACCTTGCTAATTTATGATAGGGAAAACAGGATCATAACATAACAAGTAATACATATAATATATAAGTTCAAACTTTAATTTCTACAAGCTTAAATTGAGTACTTTTTTTAATGTAGAAACTAAATTCGTTTTTTGTAGTATTTTATGTTAAAATAAGTATTACAGTGTAGATTAATATAACAAATAAGGGCTTAAAGTCACTTACCTCGTGCAGACAGTAGATGGACTCAAAAGCACCTTGACACAACAGGTCTCTAAGGCCCTCTTACAGAGAAAAATAGTGGATACAGACATTGATAATATTACGGAGGCTCAGACCTTGTGCCTTTTTAATATTTCTTAAAACAAACTTGAATGAATAGGTAGGGATGTAATGGTATTGTAAATACCGTCGTACCGCAATATCAATTTTTTCGATAATACCGTGGTCGCATGACTCGATAAAACAATAGGTCTTCTGAGAAAAGTTTGAATGGAGTGAACGTGAGGTAGCAGGAAAAATAGATATTATGTTGCTTCTAACTCTATTTTACATTCAAATAGAGCCAAAATCACAGCATAGGTATTGTCTACATCTTATGTGTACTTGGTTTCATTATTATGAATTATAAATATAATTATACAATTATAAATAAGGATTATAATGACGTGCATTTCAGTCACTATTTCATATTCATTCTGTTTTTCTGACAACAGAAACCATTAAATATATCAGTGAAAACAGTTATATTGAGAATTAGAGTGCATTGAATAACATTATGCGACCACAGAGAAGCAAGATAATATGACGCACTGATGTAATGAATATGCAAATTGATATATGACGTAATCTAGCAATCTAAAGCTGGTTTTAAATCGGATGTGTGGAAGGTTTAATAATTTTTTGTTATTAAAATTGAAGTTCCTGTTTCAAAGGTTACAGATAGATGGCTAATGTGTGTGCCATTAATAAGATCAGTGTTCATGTGAACTGTTTAATAAACACTTCTGGCACTTTTTTAAGCCTCTTAATTAGTTTAATTTTTTATGTAAATGATTCAATAAATACCATACCGTGCCATTCATACCGAGGTATTACCATACCGTGAAAATATAAATATATATATATATAAACAAATATACACAGTGTATATACATATATTACATAAACTAATTTTTTTTTTAAATTTTTTATTTGACAGCACTAATAGAAACCCATTTTATGTATAAAGAAAATAAATGTAGTGTCAACAAAAGGTAGTGTAATTTCTTAGTTCCAGGTTTAAGATGAGACAAAATAACAAAGAGAAGAAATACGTACCTCCTGACCCTATAAAGGTATTGTTCAAGACAAAGTGGACAATCCTGATTCTATGAAACATAGAAATAGTAATTCATTATAAAGCTTTGAAAAACAGATTGTTTAAGCACAGCGAGGATGTTTACTGTGACCCTCACCTGGTGCACAATGAGACAGACAATTCACACTTTTGCTCGCCGCTCCAGTTACAGGAATCAGACACCTTTAGCAAGTACTTGTACTTCAAAAAAATCTCCTCAGGTGCACAGACACCAAAGAACACCTTTTCATCATGTTCAATTCTCTGTTCAACAGAATTGAGAGTAAGACTTTAGACCGAGGAATAGAACTGAAAGACACAATATTAGTGTGTAACAGTGATATAACATACAGTCACTTTAATGTTCTTCTGTTTCAGTTCACAAATAAAAGCATCCTGCTTCTTGAAGATTTGGTCTTCCATGTCTTCCACTTTATCAGCCACCAGGACATAGTCATATAATCGAGGAAGGTACAAGTTACGCTGAATGAAACAAAAGCAGAAAGAACTAGATTAAGTCAGAAAGACATTTTTCATGATATCATTTATTGATCAGATGTTAGACTGTTATTGCTGACTGTTGGTTTTGTGTCAGTATTTGTGCTTGTGACTGTCACTGGGCTTTCTCAGGAAGTTTAGGTCATGCAATGCAAGTGGTGATGTGAATGTAGCATTATAACCATAGTGTGGTAATTTCATCATGTGCTGTGTATCTGTACTTTTCATAACTGAACATGTGCTCATGTAGACACATCACTGTGGTTAATGTGGTATTTAGGCCGGCTGGTCAACAAATGCAGAAAATCACACGTTGTATGGTTCCTTTCCATACTGTACCTGCGATAGAATTAAAGGCTCATTTTCATTGTCCAGCTCATGCAGAGCCACATCTTCCTGCAATACACAGGAATGACAAAGAATAGGTAAAGAACAGTTTATAAAAACAGCAACATCGTTTCATTTCAGTGTATATGTGAACTCTCTGCTGGCACTGTCCCTCACATATTCTGGGCAGCAGAAGACTTCTGTATGCAGGCTACTAACAGTTAATCAACCCAGTCTCTTTAACTGACATACTGTACTATAAAGGAAAATGTGCATAATGCAAACTGACTTTTGTTTGTGAAGCCAGCCTCATCTCAATTGAAATGCAAATGTCTAACCCAACCGAGTTATTATCGTGACAGCTGGACATATTTGACTTAATAACTAACCTTTATGCTATAAAAAGCAAAATTACCATATTATTATACAGTAAGATCCAAATGATCCCATGTTTGTATAGAAAACTATGTGTTTCTAACTATATTTTAGAATTATTCAGATTGTGGTTGCTACTAAAAGATGTGAGACAACTTGAAATAACTCCTGGTAACATTATAAAGTTTTCTTTCTTCTTCCCGTTTTATGTTTTACTTTCTGTCTGACAGAAGCTATTACAGCTGGTATGACTACAGGTCAAGACATGTCTTTGCGCAACCTTTTATACAACTACAACTGTCTTAGTGTGTGTCGGAAAGACAGAAACACTAAGGAATCACTGCGAATATGGATTTTGATTCCTCACCTCTGCTTTAATCATTAACTGAAGCCACAATAATTAAATTATGTTCTCGCTCTGTGACATTAAAAACAACACAGCCTCATGACAAATAACCTGTTCAGCCACAACCACACAAATTATTCATTCAGTTTCTGCACACGTTTTACACAATACGAACACATCATGATTATTTCATAATTATGTCACAACACCCATTACTAATCTAAAACATCTAATCCATAATATTTTTTTAGAAAGCAAATGAGATGTCTGAGCATATAAACATTGATACAGTAAGTTTACAGTCACAGCAAAGTCTCTTTTCTCTGTTCTTCAGCAACAAGATGTTCAGGTCGGGTGAGTGTTCCTCAGAAAAGTTGGTCATCTTCTGAGAACATCAATCCCTCCTCAATAACACTGTTTTAACTTTGTGAAATAACTACACTATACACATTTTAATAATGCAAATGAGAGTTTTTTACATACCAGTACCGCAGTCATTTACTAAGAAAAAGTTAAATACATAAAACGTCATGCTTGACAGAAGAATGTAAACAAAAACATGTACCTCCCTACTTTGAACAGTGCTATGGGATAAACAGTTACTGTAAAGTGCCTTCTATTTATTGAGTGCAACAGAAACTGTCAGGCTACTGTGTACTGAAAATTATATACTTAAAGGTATAAAGAGTACTTTTTAAAACTAATTTACTAAACTTTTTAAAACTTTACTACTAATACAGCATATATTTAATTCCAAATAGCTCTAACTACTTATTCAGAAAAACGCACTAGTCTTCAAACGAGCGATCAAGTTTCCCATTGTCCAATTAAATGAACAAACGCTTGACCTTAAGAACAATCACAGAGAAAGGCCTTTACCTGTGCACCTGTGATACCTGCCACACACACACACACACACACACAGTACCTCTCGATCAGTGAAGAACATCCTCAACTAAGTTCCCAAAGCAGATCAGTTAATTAAGCTATAAGCAGACTGATGTCGGGGTCTCTTCTTTTATCATCACATAGCCGAGGGCCAGCTCCAACTAATGCGAGAAATTAAAACTGAGAGCGATCTAAAGCAGTGTGAACTTCCGCATTTTCCCCTGTAAGAGCTCCGCAAGTAAGACGGTATTGCTTGTGCCTTTACCTTAGGCGAGAGCACATACGTCATTGCTCTCTGTTGTAGGGCGGGGCTGAGGATTCTTTATGGTTGATATACACTTCTGATTACAAGAGATCGAAACTCAACTCCCCCTCTTTACACTGTTGCTGCCTTCGGTTAGCTCTGAATGTGCAGAGGTGGTTACAGTTGTCACTCCCCTCTATTACCAAAATTATAAAGTATATGTATTTATATAAGGTCCCATCATGAGCTGAAGCGTTGATGAAGGTGACCATCCTCTTCTTAAAATATTTAAAATCAATATTTTCTTAATGACTTTCCAAGTCTGCAAATTATACTTCTATAAATTGGTTTAGCAGAACAGCGGGAACCCTGAAAATAATAAACCTGGGGCCTGTTCCATAAAACAAGTTTACCAAATAATCCAGGCTTGTTTTAATTAGTCTGACTTATTTTGAACCAAATCAACGGATGATAAGTCAGATAACCTTAAATTAATAACCTTATTTGGTAAACTTGTTTTATGGAACAGGCCCAGGTCATAGTTTTTTTTAAGTTGTAATTGTCAAACTCATTGCTTATGGTTGTTATAGCCTTGCTGCGGAACCAGAAGAGGAATTCTTCTAATTTGCATTGCTTTTGATCAATCAACTTGTGGACATGCAAAACACCCCGCATTACATTACCACCAACATTAAGACAGTGCACACTTTTAAAATGGGATCTCAAAGTACCTACCAGAGTCTATTTATTCATGAAAAGTGGTCATAAAAATTCAACACTGTACCTCAGAATAATTACACACACACTTAAACACTGAGAGGCTGCAGATAGGTTTTCATTCTTTAGATATGTGGATTATTTTGTCCTTTGAGAAGTAGTCTGTACAGTTTGATAGCAAGAGCTTTCCATGAATTATACAACCACAACTAAGATATGTGGAAAGTCAAACAACTTCATACAAAACAGTAAGTTTGAAGTACATAGACATTAAAACAGTAGCTTTAGCATTTATGTACAAAGTGCTCACTCTGTTCCACCATCATCATCTTCAAATGTTTTACGGAAGTGTTTGCGATTTACTTTCTTGCTACTGTTGAAGGCAGCACTGGACACCTCTTTGTCTTCCTCCTCTTTTTCAGTCCTCCACTTTCTTTTTTTCTCTTTATTCTTCCATGAGCTGAAACGGTGATGAAGAGGACCATCCTCTCCTTCTTCAGTCTCTCGTTTGTCATCCAAGTGGTGAAGTTCAACTTCTTCCTTCTTAGCATGATCAAGTTTGCTCCCACTCTGATCTTTAATCTTGGGTTTAGCGAACACAATCTTATTCTGGCTGGTGCTGCCATGATCCTGGTTGAAAGCCGGAGTGAAAGTCTCAAGCACATCTTCCTGAGACCTCCTGCGGTCTTGAAGACCTTGTATAAACTGATGAGCAACCTGACTATTCTTTCTATCACTGGTGTCAGCAGTATCTTCGAGACTGTAGTGGGTCCAGCGCTCAGGGTGTGCAAGGTAGTCTGGGACTTTTTTACCTGGAGGTTGTTTTTTGGTTGTCTCTTGGCTAACACATTTCGTTTGAGCTTCCTGTGGAGGTGATGGAGGAGCAGGACGGGCAAACGTGCCATCAAGGATGTTGTCTTCACCTAGATCTTTAGATGTGAGCTTTGCAGCACTATCCAACTGTGCAAAGATGTCCCTGCTCCGATCACAGAAACCAGAGCTCCCACCCGTCAGTCTGAAGATGGGATTGTCTTGAGGAAGAGACTGGATTTGCTGCCGAGTCTCATCTTCATCCTCTGAGGGCGATGACAAGTCCTCAACCTTTCTGCTGAAATGCTCAGTGGGCTCATCAGAGTCAGAGTCGCTCAGAGAAAGATCATCTGGAAGCTCAATTGTATCTCTATTAGACAGACTGTTGACAGCATCCTTTTCTTTGCGGTTTGAGTCACTCATTGTGCTGCGACTCTGAGGTTAGTTCGAGTGATACAATTAGAAGCTGGAGATTTATGCTATATAAGAGATCTTCTGAAAGATCTGTAGGTAAGAAAAAAAATCCTTAGAGATGCATTAAACCAGAATCTCCTGACAGTTTCTCCAAGAGTAATACAATAAATGTAGAGTATTTACTGCAAATAACACCAATGCTAATAAACTAAATTCTGGTGATCTTGAACTTTAATTTTTTTCCAACATGAAGAGAAAAACATAGATGAAGACCTACTCGCTCACCAAAAGGATCTTGAGACACCTGTAGGAACCAGTAGGAAAAACAAGCAGTTAGATAGTCACTTACTAAACAATTTCATGACATGAATTTAGCACAGGTATAGCACTATTTGCATAATACTTAAAATTCACATTTTTACAAATCTTGTGAGGCCGTGGTTCTTTAATATAAAGATAAAACACAGACGTTTGTAAGCTTCATAATGGCAATACTCTGAAGAAAGCAGAGGATTTGTTACAGGGGTTGGAACGACGTGTTGTGTGCATGCAGGTAATCTCACTGGGCTTAAAAGACTCACAGGTACTGCGAGCTGCTCATTTTAGCTACAATCCAGAGTACTGATTAAAGTTATGGCCATAGCGGTAGTCTTGAGGCTGTCCTCTTCTTCCTGTGTTAAGCGTGTATCAAACACAATCAGCGTGTCTTTGGATGTCTGCTTATTAAGTCAAAGACATTTGGAAAAGAAAGGCATTTTGACGAAATGAATCATTACTTGAATGAAACAGAACAGTGAACAGAAACATAATCTGATCACGCATGTTAAAACAGCTAATCCGGCTAACGTTACCTATAATAACGAGATCTAAAATATTCAACACGCCCTTAGACGCTACAAAATGTTCGATTTCAAAGCGATTTAAATATAGCATCCATATTTTGAAGATTACTTAGTTATTTGACTCGTATCTGGCTGTTCACATAAGCGATAGCATACCTTTTAGCTGTAGTGAATGCGCATGCTGCACGAACAGACGCTTTGTGGGTAATGTAGTTTACCTACCGACGGGTCATTCGCTTCTTAAACATAAAATATAATAATATTCAAGCCAGGTTTGTTCAAATATATAAATCTATAATACAGATATGTGGGTTTATATGAGATATTATTAAATATGAAAAATCATACTAAATATATATGTATATATAATAATTATATAATAATTTAAAACAATAATAATAATAAACACATTGTAAACATGTTTATTAGTTTAACCTAAATGTTTAAATATAGGTGGTGCATAATAACTGGTATGTAAATACTGAAGATTTCATATTCATTTTGTATATTAAGTGTACAGTTCCTAAAAGAACCATTTGTTACTTAGAACGAAAAACATTTAAAAATAAGGTTTTAGAACTTTTTACCAATTTGTTTTTGTTTTTTTACCAATCATACGTTCTTTTAGAACGTTGATCAAGTCCACTAGACAGAGAACTGGGTTTTTGCTATGTCCTCAATGACCAGCAGAGGGAGCAAATGCTCTAAAATAGAAGCACATGTGACCTGACCCAGTGTGCTTTCATTAAAAATTAATTGTGGCAATGCATATGTAGGAATGCATATGATATATTAAGGATCACAACCCTCTCCTTTACTAAACAAACACGACCAATAAAGGTGAATACTTTTATAGATTTTTTAATTGAATCAAACATTTATACCGTGTAGTAATGTGATTTAACCTAGGACACATGAAAAAACAGAACTACCCGTAATACTTCACGAATTTTATGTCAGTATGCCGACGGAAAGCCACTCCCCTTTAACACGTCATCATCAGCACATCTCCTCTGCTCTCCGCCGCCGCTGCTCCTCCAGTAATTGATGTTATGGAGAAGAAAGCGAGCGAGGGATTCACGATTTAGCCACTAAATTCTCCCTACCAACATCCTAAAGGTAGAAGGCGGAAATACCGCTCGGCAGGCAAAAAAAGACAGATTTATCTAGCTGACATACATATTTTTTAAATTGTCCCGTGGGAGAAAAGAAACGCACGAACTTAACATGAAGAGAATAACGGGGAAGACAAAAGAAGCCACTTTGATAGAAATGTCCAACACGCTGGACTCTCAGATTGAAGGTAAGGGATCTGCTACAACAGTTGAGTAACAATAGTATGCCGTATTATTCAATATCATCATAATAATGAGAAGGCCAGTCTCCTGGGAGCTGTTGTCAGCGTAAAATACCATCTGGGTTAAATCAGCTGGCTAAATTGAAAGAATGATTAAAAATAGCTACGTTACGCGTTCGCTGGGTTAGTTCGCCATAACAAAATAAAGAAGTATAAGCAAAGTACATGTATTCAGATGAGCGGTTTCGAGCTTAAGTTAAAATAGCCTAAGTTCCCAAGGCATGGAAAAGTTGCGGTTTCCACCCAGAGACTGTTGTTACCTGGCACGGAGCTGTATCCTGCTCCATCAAAGCGTGTTTTAACAGGGGTTAACCCCAGTAAAAGAGTTCTCCGTTTACCTCCATGCCACGGATTTAGAAAAAGTACTCTTGATGTATTATGGTTCTTGTCTTTGTATGAATAGCAGTTTTTAGGAGCAGAACCACCCCTTTAATTCGTTTTCGCGTTACTCTGCCTTGCCACATGGCTTGGCCTCAGTCCCAGTTTAATTTGAGAATCAAATAGTCCTTATGTTGAATCGGTTAAAGTGTCTGGTGTCGTTGTGACTCATTCAGAGTTCATTCAGTTCCTTGCACATTTTTTAGAGCCGAAAACACAAGGCTCCTCCTTTAAGAATGTGATATAAAAAGCCTATGTATCAGTCTAGTATTATATAGTGTACTGTATTCGATTATTTAGCAGTATTGCATCACACAAATAATAAAAACCTTTTTTTTTTTATAGAAAAAGACTGTAGACTTTGCAATAAGGGCCCACTTGACACAGGGCCTGGGAAAACGTTTCTGGTTTTCCCCCATGACAACAAAAAAAAGTATTATCTGAACAGAATATCCTGCTTTGGTGGTTTAGCTCTGGGAAGAGACAGATGTGTCATGCAACAGTGCAGTTTGATCCCACTCGATATTACTCAGCTTGTTTTTTAATAATGTAAAATGAATTATTGAGCTGAGCAGATCTAAATGAATCAGCCCTGGGTCTGGTGCTCGGCTCCTGTCACCCCGAGGCTTTCTGTTGCACAGGTTGAGTAATGGTTGTTAAAGCATTAAGGTCTGAGGGACTTTTGTTAGTAGGTGTATGTTTATGTCCACGACTTAGGTGTGTGGGTTTGTATGCCCAAGTGGCTTATTATTATTATTATTATTATTTTGCTCTGCAGTTCTTACTGATGGTGGGTTTTGCTTGTGTCATGAATGCGTTTTCTGTAGGAGCGAGTGGTTTAAATAAAGGAAAGAAAAAGAATGTAAAGAAAGGCCTTTTTCAGAGTTTGATGTTTCAGGGGAACCCCAGTATAATCCCTCCTGCTTTGCCTGTCACTGCGACTGTTTAATCTGTGGACTGATCGTAGGTGATTCGCTGAGTAGTAATTTGATTATGCTTCCCGACTGGGACTGTGGCACTGCTCTGCCATGGCTCACATTATGTCTGTGATTGTGTGATTGAAAAAACAGAGATTTACAGTGAAAATTTAGCATGAATATAAATTTTAATATACAAAAATATTCCAAATTGAAATGCCTTGAAACGGCATCATATTTTCATATGAAAAGTTTTGTATCACTGCTACAAGCAAACTACATTCACAGCTAAATGTGCACTAGAAGATTTGTGAGTTTAATATAAGTTTGATTTATAGGTGCTTAATTCACAGTAAATGAAAAAGAGCAGCAGAACTTCTCTTTAGAGGGGCAACCCCTTATGGCCAGATCATTATAGCTGCTTAACAATGTCCATATCGTACATTATTTCATTTTAGCTGTAAAGCTTCCTGTTGCGCAAGTATTTGAAGCATGCTGATATCTTACTACTTTCCATAATCATTGTTATTGCAGCATACACATCATGACTGTGCATCAGTAATGTAATTATGTTTGGTTTTAGATAGCCTTTTAAGTTCTTTATATATTTATATATACACACAGACAGTGTTGGGGGAAGTTGCTTTTAAAGGTAATGCATTACAATATTGCGTTACTCCCTAAAAAAAGTAACTAATCACGTTACGTAGTTACTTTTTATGGAAAGTAATGCATTACGCATAAATGTCACAAATAAACCTCAGGCTGAAGAGAAAGTAAATTCACATCTGTAAAGTAGAATACAGGAGAAGAAAGTTCAATACTCTTCAGCAATAAAAAAAAAAAAGCAATAAACCACAATAGATAGTTTTTTTTAAGTCAATTTTTGCTTGTAAGTATAATTGAACAGGATCATCAAAGGTCAGCAGCAAATACATTGGTTATTTAGATACTGCAATAATTAAATTACACAAATGTATGTTTATTTTAATTCATTTTGATGAAGGCTAAATCTTTTTTTGAGATGAATTAATGCACATTCGCACTTAGTCTAGAACGAGGCTGTATTCACACACCGCGCGGAGCCTCTGTATTTCTGATTTCTTCCAGCATGAGACTTGTCAGTCAATAAATAAGAAAACAAAGTAGCTGGTAGCTGCGTTTCTTTACTAGTTACTTGGAAAAAGTAACATATTTTACGAAACTCACGTTATTTGTAATGTGTTACCCCCAACACTGCACACTGACCTGTCATCAGTGAGAATCAGCTATGAGTGACACAAACTAATCTCACAGCGCTGCTGATCAGTTAAAAATACTCAATATACGCACACATAGAGTATCGGGATTGGTAGACATTGTTGCCATTACAGCTGCTCGGTGGTGGAGAAAATGAAGGACAGCATTATCGTTGAGGGGTGAGTGTGCTATAGCAATGCAGGGCTGTCAATCAGAATCCAAAATGTGACATCACACTGCTGTGAAACTCAATGTGGCAGGCCTAGTGAGGCATACTTAGTTTAATGGGGATTTAAAAATGAGAAATGGGGGAATTTTTATCATTGTAGGGTTGGTTGTGTTCTCACCCTACCAACACAAATGTGCAAAAACCGTGTAAAAGTGGATTTTGAAAAATAGGTGCCCTTTAAATTTTCTGTCTAAAAGTTCAAATTTACCATGTAATATGATCTAGAGATAAGCAAAGAAGCTCAAAGCAGAGATATGGAGGTTGATGATAGTGTCTAAGCAAAATATGTTGTGGACCATAACAAAGACAGCAACTGCTTTTAAACAAAGTAAAAGAAAGAAAATGGTAGCTATTACAAACAATTTAATTACTCAATTACTCAAAATTAGTAGCAAATGGTCCGACCTTAACTGGACAACTTGAAAGTCCAACTGAATGTTCACAAAAAATAGATTTAGCTAGTTATTAAAAAATAGAAAAAATGTTCAAGCAACCAACTTAATAATAAAAAAAAAGAATTAAGTTGAGATGAGCTGACTGACTTCATTTGAACTTGTATAGCATTTTTCACAGTGCATAATGTTTCAAAACAGCTTTATGAAAATCATCCCTCAGTGGCACCAGTGAGTTAAAGGACACAGACAAAAGTGAGAGGAAAAAATACAGTGTCCCTCTGGCAAGGCACTCATTACAATTGTTAATAATCCAACTAGATCATAAAAATGTCATTATTGAAGCTGATTTTGAAGTTTGTCATTCTGAGCTCTCATCATTAGAAAGTAATTTAGTCCTTGTAAGGTTTTGTTATTTCTGTCCTGCGGAAAAACATTTATTAACTCCTTTGCTTTTCAAATGGGCTGCATAATGTAGTGTCTGACAGTGTGTTTTACTGTCTCTTCTGTGTTTATCATTGCATTGTCACCCTGGGCTGCCACACAGAAGACAGAGTCTCTTATCAGGGCCGACCTCATGGTATCCTCTCAAGAGTGTTCAACACTGACACCCATGTGGACCCTGAATAGATTTCAGAGTCCTCCCTGTCACACCATGACTGCTGTGTTTGTTTTAGTATTTGCACGACTGCTTTCTTTCCCTTGACCTCTTTTGTAGATGAATTAGTTTAGAGAGTGACTCTATTAAAATGTTACATTGAAATAAAAACACAGATTTTTTTTTCTCATTATAACATCTGAATTAAATCTGTTTAACCACTTGCAGACAACAGCCAACAAGTGAGGCTACACTTGTCTGTAACCGGGAGAAAGTGAGAAAGAAAGTGAGAGTCGTTGCTATGGTAACAGGCATTTTAATTTAGTTTTCTCTTTGATAGGCATACTGTGTGAACGAATAGTTGACCCAGTAGAAGTCATAAATAAACTCTTAAAGGGATCGTTTTGTTTAAAGGAAACCTTTTTTTTTATTAATCATGACTCTTGAGCATCAACAGATCGATATGGAAATTAAACGTTCTACATGTATAAATACAAGATACAGGGTTTTCCTTCAGTAGTTTTCAGTTAGGCTTTGTTTTGTGTGTACACCTTTCATTAAATTTGTCGTAAAACCAAGACAATACCCATTCTTGTCTTAGGACAACTTTGATTAACCCGTTTGATCCACTTCAAATGTTGATTACTGTATATTTATCAGTAAATTCCCGCTCCCAACCTTGCATTGTAGTTATTATTTGCTTTGCTACGTAAGGCTTTGGTGGAGATTCCTTAATTCCTCAGAGACGCAGTTGCATCCTGTTGATAAAAATATGGTTCCTATTTTATTATAGAGCTTTTTCAAAAGTTTTGCGCTGGACTGAAGATGTTGTTTGAAATTGTGGTTTAGTTGCTGGTGATGTGGACTAGCTATGCTGTGTTCTCTGACCTGATTCTGTGGCACTTTTCTTGTATGAGAGTTATGTGTTTTGTCATGCGTTAAAAGTGCAATGATGTAAGCTTGATTCATCCAACTGATAAAAATTCAGTTCTCTTTATATTCCTACTATAGCCAGCCATGTGATACGCGAGGAGTTGTGAATATATTTTCGGCCCATCTGCTGAACAAACTCAGCCCGTGCATCTCGGTCGATCTGCTGAACCAAAAAAAAAGAAAATGGATTCAGTGAAACTGTTGATGTGTTTACTAGGAAATTACTGTGGGGGCTGCAGGTTTGTATTCAGACAGGTTTTATCAACACGACTGCTGCTTTTCCCCTCTCTGCTTCAAAGTATTACACAAAGGTGCCATTATCAAAGCCTTCTTTCCCAGTAGGCCTAATCATCACCCATAATAGCACGATCAGAGGAAGCCTGCGAGACCACAGCACCTGTTGGTTCTGCACGGGGCAAGTATTGGTCTTTCCATAGAATGGAAATGATAGAGACTAGATGTATGTACTTATTTATCAGTACACATTTTTGTGATATTTTTTGTGATTGTGGTGGCTTCATG
>JAUMHI010000043.1:11191360-11202104 GCA_032359435.1 Enteromius unitaeniatus | reverse complement strand
TTTCCCAGCATTTAGATTTTTCTGTATACTATATATATATATATATATATATATATATATATATCATACATCCATGGGAAGCTTATTTATTCAGCTTTCAGATCATGTATAGATCTTAATTTTGGAAAATTAACAATTGCGACTGGTTTTGTTGTCCAGGGTCACATATATGATATATCGTTATATAATCTAATATAACAAACTTGTTTTTGTGAAATCTTAAGCTTTAAAAAGTAGCATTTTTGCTATCCAATGTAATGCAATGACATTTCTACATTTTAAGTGCAACTTAATGCATTCAGATACTTTTTGGAGCCACTGTACATACAGTAAAGGATAAAAACATATACCCACACTATAGATTTTGTAGTGTCTGTGAGTTCTGAAAAAAAAAGATGCTCAATTGACATTGAAAAACTAAAAATAGTTGTATGCACAAATTGAAATGATCAAATCCTCAATTTGAGTCAGTTATACAAAGGAGATATTACATATCAAAATTGGCGGACTGTAAATGTTGTATGTATTAAAACAGAGTAACTTTACTTCAAGTGCAATCATGTGTAATATTGTGAAACCAAGTTTTTCACCCCATCATTCTGAGCCTTTGCAACATAGCGAAGCCTGTAGAGTTAGTCAGGCAACCGGCTTCCAGAAGCGAGGCTCTGGAGTCATTCATGGAGAATTACTGCTGTAGAGAATTCCAACCAAGCAACTGGTTTCCACTGTCTTTTTTCTGATTGCACTGAGAGAGCTGTACAATGTAATTTAACAGCACAACAAAGCAACTTTGTTTATACCTCATGATGTGTTACTCGTCCATCGTAGAAGTCATGTTTTTTGAGAGATTAAAGAGAACTTTGGGCTTTGACACTGCAGAGAAAAAGCACAGTTTTTTTAGATGATGACATAAAGGCAACAAAAGTGTTTCTCAAACTCAGCAGGCTGTTTCAGTCGTATCCGTATATATATATATATTTTTGGACGGTGCTGTTCAATTTGGTGTTTGGTGTAATAGATGAAACTTGGGAAGGGGTTCGATTTTAAATAATTGGAATTGCAAGAGCTACAAAAAGCAAAAGCACAGGGTGTCAAGGCTACGGACTCCTTAATTTCCATGCCATTGTTTGAACTCCATGCCATTTTGACATCTGTGAATGTTAGTTACGCATGGGTCAAAGCTGTTTTTTCCTTTTTACAAATGTTGTTTTTGATTTATTTTACTATGACTGTATTGTTTTACTTAAAACTGTTACTGTTGTGTCCATTTCTTTGCACAATTAACCAAAGGTAACCTGTAGTGTGAGATTTTAGCTGGGATGGGGCAAAAAGTTTCCATTGCGAAAACAAGGGAGAACCTGTGAAAAGGGCTGGCATAGTCCTAGCAGCAGGTAATAACCATATTCAATGTACAAAGCAATAAATCTATGGTAACAGTTACTTAGCAGTCACTCATTCCAAGATATGTAACACATTAGCACATTTAACTGTAATCATTTTGGTTTAAGTGTTTTTGTGATGACAATTAAAAAAGAGAAAAGATTAAACAACTACTTACTGTTAAAATATATATATATATATATATATATATATATATAAATATCTGAAAATATATTTAGATTTAGCAAGAGTCCAGCGCAACTCTCTTTACAGTGAAGAGTTTGTGCGCTGGACCCACTCACCAGAAGAGAATGATTCTTAAGTGCCGCCTGCAGCTGCTTCCTGTGTGAAACTCTTACCGGGGTCCTCAGCTCCGCAGGCGGCCGCACCTCTGTAGTCGTCCTGTGTGGTTGCCAGTGGTTGCTTTTTGAGAGTATGTTGTTGTCGGGAATCCTTTGCGTTAATCCTCTCTTTTTGTCCTTCCCCTTCGTTTCTGGTCTGTGTTTTGTCTGTGGCTATAGAGAAGCGCTCCCTTGCCTCCCTCTTTTCTCCTTGCATTTTCCCACTACTGTTGCAATATTCAGTGACACAAGGATTGTGTGTAAAGGCATTCAAAAATCTTCAAAAATGACAGTAATTTGCCTGATGATGTTGAGGTACCTTATTCTTGTTTCCTGCCTAAGAGTGAAGTGTGAATATATGGCTTCCTTTGCTGTCTTACTGTAAATGGAGAGGTATGTTGATGTGAAATTGAAATGCTCTATATAGCCTTTTTTATATAAAATTCTAACAAAATTTACTCGTCTGTGTTGTTTTACTGTCATTCCGTTAAGCTTTGCAGCCCAAAGACTCCCTGCTTAAATTTGTTTCAGGTTGGCTGCCAATATAGTAGATAGGTTTCTGATTACAAAGTACTTTGTTCGGCTGCTGCAGGCTACTGTATCTCTGCATGTTTGGAAATCATATCTAAAAGTTTTTAGCCCTAGTATTGGTTATTCATCACCCATATAGCATCTCTTTGCCCTTTCCTTGCGCTAGTAAAATCAATATGAGGGTCCCGGGAGATCAGCACTACCTATTGACCACACAAATGTCCTAATGGAAGCAGGAAGGAGGGGCTGCACTTAGAAGCTATTTAGAGGATGTGTTCAGACTCGTCTCTCATCAGAGGAAACCCACTGCCCCAGCAGCTCCTAATACAAACCTGCCCTCCTGGTGTTGTGTCATTACCAAACAAATAAAAACATTTCTGAACTGAATATATATATATATATAATTTTTATTATTATTATTAATTAGATTTTCATTTAGAGCATCCGTGGTGCCTGATCCTAATACTGTTTTGGGAGTCTCCTACAATAGATTTACATGCATGCAAGGGGCCTTTGAAAACCTTTGTTTTCTCAAAATATGTGTCTAATAATAATTTTTTTTAGCAGTTTCACGAGATTCGTTTGAAGTCTCTCTTAACCCCTCCTTTTTAACCCCGCCTTTCAGTGAGACTCCTCTGCTCTGATTGGTCAGATGGTGCAGAGTGTTGTGATTGGTCTACCACATACTGTTTTTGTGGGCGGGGTCACGTTGTGATTCGCCGTTCAAAACGACTTGTTTGGTATGAAAAACAATTTTGGAAATGGCCTATAATAGGGAAACATTAAGTCTGACGAAAGAATGGTCTATAAGGTTAGGGTTGTTCTTCAGAATAGACATGGACAGGTTGGACAGTGGCTGTGCCACTTCTTTCACTTAACGTTAAATCAACACAGTCTCACGACAAATTCGTATGTATTCGTACAAGGTGCCAAAATTGTGCTCATTCGTATTAATTAGTATTAATTATATTAGTATTCGTAATACTAGTATTAGTCTTCGTATTAATCGTAATTAATTTTGTACGATATGTCTAAAACCCTGTAATGGGTAGGTTTAGGGGCGGGGTTAGGTGTAGGTCATTCGTACAAATTCATACGAATTGGCAACTCGTAAAATACATATGATTTAGAAGAAATCGTATGAATTTGTATGAGTGAGATCGTACGAATTTGTACGAATTAGCCACCTTGTAAAATATGTACGAACTGCTCTGAGATCAGGTTGGATAAATAAACGGATGGTGCTGCAGGTAGCAGACAGACAGAAGCACATCCCTGCGGAACACCACAGTAAGATAGGTGCAAATGACTCACCTGCCAGAGACCGGCACACACTGTCAAGGTTTTGACCTTGGCAGTGTTTTTGCATGGGCGTAGGATTCTATCTATCTATCTATCTATCTATCTATCTCTCCATCTATCTATCCATCTATCTATCTATCTATCTACCTATCTATCTTTTTGTTTGTGTATTTGTATTTGGTTTTTAATGATGAGATCATTGTTTGGCTATTGTATTGCTGTCTACAGCAGAGGAAAAAAAGAGTATAACTACATTTGCATTCGTGTGAGTTTCATATGCCAAGATACAGTCACAGACATCCTCCACAACCTGGAACACAGCCGAGTGGCCCTGTGTATTCAGTAGGGCAGTCAAAGTCAAGCTCCTGTCCCCGCCGGAGGGAACCTCCACAATCTGGACGATGTCCAGCTTTGCCCTTTCTCTCTGTTACATTGTGTAAGTCAGTTACTAATTGGATAACCTTTCTTTCAGCTGCTGATTTACAATTTCAGATTGACTGAAGAAACACGTTCACACTCGGGTGAACGTAATTGAAAGCTTGTCAATTGAGTGTGGACACGTAATTGCTCTAAGTGAGGTTATGTCCAAACGCCACAAATAAAGGATAGGTTACTATTAGTTACTACTAGTAACACAGGTTACTATTTTCACAGAAATATTTATTTAAAACACACCACCCTGGTCTTATAAAAATATGTAGCATCCATATATATTTATGCCATCAGACCTGGTAGAGAATAGAACCACAAAGATAGAGTAATAGTTTGGGGTTTTAATAGATGATAATAAAAATATATATTATTAGACATTTTTTAAATAATATTTATTACCTTCTATATGAATAAACCACTGGTACTACTAAATAACATTTAAAAAAATAAATGTTTTATTATGAATGGATCAAAAAATCAAAGATAAAAGGTAATTGGTGATTTCTCGACAACTTATTGGTTAGCAGATTTCATGTTCAGTTACTCCTTTCGCTAATTGGACAACCAAATTGAGCCCATCACTTGTGACCCTATTACATGTGTTTACTCTGGCTCTGTCAGCCGTAACCGTCACGGATGTCCAGCACAGATTGCAGTCCACACCCACGTCGTGGTGTTCATTCAAGCTTCTCAGTTGTATCTGCTTAATGTCACACTGAGAACAAAAATGAAGAGTAAACTCATGTTGTACTGGCATAATTACAGAATGTTGAAATAAATATTTTTAGCATAATTTTAAGTATAAACTTGGTTTTGTTGGTGTATGTTTTTTTGTTGGTGGGTAGAGGCGCTTGTGCATCCACGAGTGGGGGGCAGGTGTTGCTGTGTTCTCTTGGGACGTGGAGGGGTGGTGTAGCGAGACTGAAATCACTCTTTGATGACAGGGGCCTGCATGAGGGCCCTGAAGGCTTGCATCAACCCATAAATATCTCCTGATCCCCTCATAGACAGGGGCAGGCGTATCCAGTGTTTCGTTCTCCGTTGGGAGAATGAGAGAGAGGTGAGGGCGGACGTCTATGTAATCCATCTCATGTGTGAGGGGGAAAAACAGTGAATGAATGAGCTCTCATATTAAAACCGATTACGACCCTTCCCCCACTGGCCCAGCCTTCACTATCCTCATCAATTATTCTACATAGTCATTAAAATCTCATCTATTCCAACAGAAGAGCATACAAGCAAATGGAAAGGATTTTTTATGTAGTCATTGTTTAAGTGGCAAGTGATATGTGTTGACGTTTACCACCCAGTCCCAATACAGACAAGTAAAACCGTTCGATTCAGCATATACGTTATATAAAGCAGAGGGAGAATCTGGGCTTTCCCACTCAGCTCCACCCTTTAGAGACCACCTGACTGCAGGAGTGTGTGGGTGTGTGTTTCTGTGCATAGCCTTGGGTGGGTTTTTGCGTCAGTACTGCATGCTGACATACCATTTTCACTTCTTGTAATTAAGATTCACATCATGTTCGGTGCTGGAAGAGGAAATCTTGTGGGTGGGGAAAGTCTTGCTTGTAAGACAGGAAGGGCAAGGCATTACAGCTGCTGGAGGAATTCATATGAATTCCTAAAGATGCATTAAAATGATAAAAATATTGTAATAGAAATGAGCATTTGTGTCTGATACAGAACTTTGATCATTTTACAGTAATACATCTTCAACATTAACACTCCTGTAGCCTCTAATATATATATATTAGTGCTGTCAATCGATAAAAAAAATTAACTAATTAATCATGTTTAATTCCAACTAACAGTAACGTTTTTAAATATACTTTATACTGCAATCATTTCACAATCAAACATTAAATGAATGTACAAACAACATAAAGACAGTACATTTTTTTTATATTTGTATAATAGCATCTTTTTTTGTGACTGAAGGCCAGCATTCTCTGATGTCTCTGGAATAGTTTTTTCCCCTAGTAGCTATTTAATCATTGAATAGCCATTTAACATTACAAAGCTATCTCATAAAATCATTAAACCAAACAATCTTCACATAAAACCATTATAATACCAATACTGATTTCTTTTTAATATTGTTCCCCCTCTGATTTTTTTTTAACCATTCACTATAGTTTTTAATAGTACAGCATACTGTAATCTAGAGCTATCAATTTTAACATTTAGACAAAAAACAACTTCTAATTTAAGTGAAATTAAAACAATCTACACATAAGCCATTATAATAAATGTCATATTTACTTGTGCACTTCAGCAAAAATATACAGAAATGTAAGTTATCAGAAACATTCTAAATTAAACATAAACTCAAAAAAATTGTTCATTGGATGAACTCAATTTAATTGAGGGCAGGATTTCCATCCAATAAATATGTGTAGCCCCAACTAATAAAAAACAAATGAATGCAATGAAAGTTAATTGAGTTGGGTCAGCTCAATTTGATCAAATACAGTTTTAATGAAACTGCAGGTCCCCAAGCACATGCTCTACACTTTTCCACACTGGTGACCCCCCAAAACACTAACATAACAGAAGGTCTTTAAAAATACAAACATAAAAGAGCATCAAACATTAAGTAGTCTACCATTTTTATCATCTTTATCATACAAAATGCCTACAATACAATTTTTTTTATTGTATTTGATGTATTTGAATTCATTATTATTACTTATTATTATTATTACTACTTTAATTTGTTTAACAAACAAACAAGACAACCTGTTTTAAGGGGTGGGTCCTTTGAAGGTAAGATTAGGATTCAAGGATTCAAGGATTTTATTAACAGCTAAAGGTTGAAATGTGTACTGCAAAAACAAAGATATTCCATTCCAACACACATTTCAGAGTAAAATGACTGTATTATTTTTCAGAGGAAGCTATATAAACATAACACGATTCCTTGACCACAATACGCTGTGTTTTCAGTGTGTAAGAATGCACACTGAACTAGCGGTTGAAATGGGTACTGCAGTTCTAGTCCAGAATCTTCCCAAAATGCATATTTCCGAGTAGAATTACTGGCTATAGCATTATTTTTTCAGAGAAACACCTGTGTAATCATATCATGTTTCCTAAATATCTACAAATATATTAGGAAGAGTCAAAACTCTTACATAAAGTGCCTTTAAGGCTTGCCAGTGTTATGATGGGCTAACGTCATTGATCAGTGCCCTGCCCCCTCACTGCTGCAGGTGAGTGTTTTGACAATACAATCAAAATAAAACAGTAATTTCCAGACAAAGCATTAAGAAACCACTTACAAATGGTTTGTGATGCAACTGCAGTCAGATCTGGTATGTTTCTTTGTGAACTCGTTTACTAAACAAAATACAAATATTTTTTTACAAAACAGAAAACAAAATAAAAATCTGAAACGGTCTAGGATGCCATTAACAATAAACCAAATATTTTTACTGTATCCAGTGTTGACAATATAAAACAAGTGGTTGCAATTTTCATTTGCTTTTGACACAACGCAAAATGTAAGTGTCACATAGTCATCATAGTAATCAACTGGGGACCCACTGTCTTTATTTCCAACCTGCTTCAGCACATCTGCTAATGTATAGCTTTCATGAGAAGCTTGATTAGCTATGCTGTATCTAAACTCAAACTGGTAGCATTGGATACCAGTTGGCAGGGCCTATGGTGAGAAGATGACTATTTGTTGGTGACTTGCTCTGAAGGCAGTGGTTATGTAAATGTGTGTGCCCCCGAGACGTCTTCTTGCATCTCAGATCCCTAACGAGCCATTTTTGGAGTTTGATTAAATAAATCCTTTGTTTATTATAAGGAGGACATTTTAAGCTATGAATTTTGCAGTATGTTTTAATGGTACAAAGACCCCTTATATGCCAAAATATCAAGGAAAATGTGTTTTCATTTGTCTAATTTCACAACTCCTTTAAATGCTATAAGTAAAATTTTGGCATCACAATTCTAGCCTTTAATATACAGTTTAAAAATGAATATTAATTGCAGCATTCTCTACATATTACATTTGTTATATAAATGTTATTAAATATTAGTGTTTTTTATAAAGGGGTCATCGGATGCCCATTTTCCACAAGTTGATGTGATTCTTTAGGGTCTTAATGAAACTGATGATTGATGACAGCTCACTCAGGGCAGGTCTTGTCAATCAACAGTGGTGGGAGGGGCCTGTGTCATTCTGACAGTAATCTCAGAACAGCCTGATTTGAGAAAGGGGATTTTAAAATTAAACACCGGGTGTTTATTTTTTCCATTGTAGGATGAATGTGTACACAGACTTTAAACACAAATTTATGTTTAAACAACTTAAGTCAAATTTGCATCCGATGACCCCTTTAATTATGTGAGACTAATTAAGTTCTTAAAATGCAAGTTTACATGAATCCAAATACATACAAAATATGAAATATCAATATATGAAATATATAAAATGAGCATGCTCAATTAAACATCAAATATAAGCCAATAACTCCTAGAGATAACTCCTCTAATATGTTCCATTAACTGATGAGATGACATTTTGCATTTCTACATAATATGCAGTGGTGCTCCTTACCATCATCTGAATGACAGACTGAGTGGCAGAGAGGAGAAAGAGCTACTGAAAGACTCAGGGGAGAAGCCTGACCTTTAGAAAGCCATAGACGTGTATCCCACTGAGGCAGGACACATCCAGTGGAAACTGCATAGGAAATGGACATTATGATCTGTTTTCTTATAAACTGTATTTCTTGTGTATTTTGAAACGGTTGTATAGTTCTTAAATGTTTTGACAGCACTGTAACACTGCAGATGCTTGCCAAATGTTTAATAGTTTTTATAAATATTCACATTTAATAAGATAACTTTTTCTTGCATAAATCAGGATTATAAAAAATTACCAGGGAGAGAACTAGAAATCAATTAGCGGAGTCATTCTTTGTGTGTGGAGGTGGGTATGAATGTGTGTGTGTGTGTGGTTCAATGCTGCCAGACTGAGCTTTATTTACTCAGCTCTCACAATGCCCCTTCACCAGATGGGAACCAACAGAGTGAGGGGGGAAAGTGAGAGAAAAAAAAGACAGAGAGAGAGAGAGAGAGAGAGGAAACAGGGAAAGAGAGGAGTGGGAGGTTTGCCCCCCATACACACAGCCATGAGGACTCCTTTGTTCACCGTCGGACCCCTATTGGAGCATGGCAGGGTGACACAGGCTGGCTGTAAAATCTCATTAAAAAAGAGAGAGACACACAGGCCTCAAGAGGGCTTGAGATCCCATTAAGACGTCGGCATACAGACTTCAGTCATACAGCACAGAGGACCCCTGTCAACATGCGTGTACAGACACATCAGGGAAAAAAGCTAGACTTTTATCAGGAACAGAAAAAAAAGAGTAAAACTGAAAATGGTCTCCTAGGGAGAGCTGAGCATTCTGAAAGGATAAATAAAATGTTAAATAACATTATAAATATATTATATATACACGCACAATTTATATATATATTCTCCATATAATATATATATAGTAGAAATACAAATAAACACAGTTTTGTTAGAATATACAGATACAATTACCGTATATGCTTCATAGACAATAGTTTGTCTGTATGTTTAGTTAGTTTTACCCCCACTGTTGCATTAATATAGATACACACAAAAACACAGGCATGCACACATGGTGCACTGGCTCCCCACCTCATGGGCCTGATTATTGATTTCACTCCTGTTGTGTGGACACCTCCTCTGCAGATTTGATTAGTCACACAGAGGTGACAGAGGGGAAGTAAAGCTCTTAGATTAGAGAGAGATGACAGAGAGACGTGGGGACACAGGACAGGCTGAGATGGAGAAATAAAGAAAAACAGTTCAAACTTTCCTCTGATTCACTCTTGATCACTTTGTGTATGTACCTAATTTTGGAGTAATACTTTGATTATATTTTTATGCTTAAATTAAGCTGAATGTTTTTATTTATTTGAATATGCTGTCATAATGCATTTAGCGCTTTTGCAGGAAGCAAGAGATCATATTTTGGCACCTGCTAGTTTTTCAGGTTTGATGTCATTATTATTTACTTCATGGCACTTTGCTGTCTAATGCACTGAATGAACTGACTAACTACTTATTATTGTGTCTTTTAATTTTAATTGCTGTGATAACAGTGAAAATTAAAATATATATATATATATATATATATATTTATATATTTATTTTTTATTGCATCCTCCCATGCGTGTTTGTGCACGTTTACAGTGAAAGAGTGTTAGATTACACACTCTGTAAAACGAAATCTTCAAGTGTGAGCACAGATCTCAAAAAGCTCTTGGGAGAGTGCTTGTGCTTAACACTGCTCTTTTTATTACTTAACACAGTCACAAGAAAGGAGCATCAAGATGGGGTTAGTCATTGCATTTGTGTTAATTTTTTCTGCTTTAAGATCTAGAACCAGATTTCAAAGAGCCAACTTGGTAGCAGTTTGAGCTAGAAAAAGTAAAAGAGTAAGTGAAGAGGTATGTGCTACTATGTTTGTCTGCTGAAACACATAGCTTAAACCAAGTTTACTCCGAGCAGAAATATGTTTAATTGGATAGGTATGTTTTGGGAATGCTGATTTTCAGTTTTTCTCAGTCGCTTTGGTGCGTTTCTCAGATCAGAATTAAAATTCTCATAACTATTAGTTCAAGCTCCACAACATTTAGTCATTTGTGCACATCATAGTAGCAATTTCTCCTTTCTCTGAACAAACTGCAAATGATTTTGG
>JAUMHI010000043.1:11179245-11190657 GCA_032359435.1 Enteromius unitaeniatus | reverse complement strand
GAGAAATGCACTAACTGCTGTGCAAATGTTAATACTGTTGTGATAAATGCACCAAAGCGACTGAGAAAAACTGTAAAAGGACTATATTTTCAGAGGTTCTTCTATACGTTGATTAACACTCAAAGCCTATTGATCGTATGTAATACGCCTTTAAATTATTAACATGATAAAAACTTTGCTGAAATCTTTTATAGTCATCCACTACATCTGAATTATAGTAAAAAAGTCTTTAAAAAGTCTTTTAATATAAACTTTCACATTCAGGTTATGGCTTATGCGTGTGTCTTTTTGCCTTATACTTTAACTTTTATGATTAAATGTAATCATAATTTTATTTGAAATATTTAATAGCATTTCAAGGTTTATAGAGGCAACTGGGCTTCCTTGTTTATTAATCCATAATTTATTTTTCTGTTTTTTTTTTTAGCACCATTATCATTGTGCATCAAATGATAAGGTTTTAAAAAAACATGAATTATATATTTCAATAATCACTGTGAGGGCTTTGAGGTAGCAGAGGGCAAACCTTGTCTGTTATTTATCTCATCTGTATGCTCTTCTCTATCTCTACCCATTCATCACGGTACATATAGGTGACTCACAGAGCGCAGAGGTGATGCTGTTGGTGACTCATTAGCACGCACTTGCTCTTACTCAGTACGCTCTGTTTTTCTGGCCAGCGTTCAGTGCTCTACACCTCCATTCCTGTTTCTACCTTCTATAGCTTTGATCAGTGGAATATCATTTTTCCATTCCAGTATCATGTGCATGAATGTTCACAGCACTTTTCTATCCTGTCAGTCATTCCTTCACAGACAGACTAGACTAAGAAGCACTTTCTGGCCAATTATTTCGGTATACAGCAGTCCGGATGAACCAGCTAACTGTCACTCAAGTGGGCTGAACAACAAAAGAGGGCAGTGTAACAGACTGAGTGATACACTGTAAGATAACTAGAAATATGTATGGAATGGAAGTAAAAATATGTAATGATGCATGTGCGAAGGTTTGTGTGTGTGCGTGTGTTTAACTTTGAGTAGTGTGATATCAGATTCATGCAGCAGAGAAGTAGTTCCTCCATTTACCCCCTCCCTCAAGGTTACTATTCTGAAACATGAGAATCTGACACAGTGGTCACTGGGGCATTCTAGACCCACCCACCAACCCTATCTGTACCAGTGAAATTCAATATGCTCCCTCTTCCTATACGCGGTCCATCAACACCACGGAAGGGCTGCAGCAACACTGAGCATATATTGTATCACACTGACATATGTTCCAAAAACCTGCATTACAATAAACAAATCAACAGACAAACAGCCACAGACAGACAGACAGATAGACAGATAGATAGATAGATAGATAGATAGACAGACTTGAACATGTGTATCTGAAGAAGAGACACAGAGAGAATTTCCATTTGTCATTGTGTATTCTTCATGAGATGCTCACTCCAAATAGAACATCCGTCTGGCCTTGGCTCTCTCCGTTTCATTCTTTTTCAGGTCTCTTTGTCCCGTGGCTTTTCTCTCTGAATCTTTGGAGAGCAGAGAAGGTTGCCATAGAGACAGAGATGCTTGTAGTAGTAAAGAAGGAATGTGGTTGTCATGGAATATTTTGTAAACTAGGAGAAAATCAATGTATTATTGAGACTGTGCTATAAAGAACACAAATGTGAGGTGTGCTGGAAAAAGAGAGATGAAAAGAAGGGACAGAGATCATTCTGATCTAATCAATAAAGTGCGGTCATCTGTCTCGCTTAACGTGAGTGTTTGTTAAATTAAAAATAAATCCAGAGTCCAGAGTTTGGACATTGTTACAGACCTGATGATGTGGATGAGTGAATGCTGATAATGCACTGATAGCTAGTTCTCCATCATGTGTTAATTGCATTACAGCTACACTTGATCCCATCACCGCTCTCGAGTAATCATATTACTGTACACACACAGAGCGAGAGCGAAAGAGAGAAAGCGGAGGATGTTGCATCAGGACCACAGGGATCGGAAGAATGTGTTCAAGGTTTTGCGCTTCGTTGTCACCAGCGCAGATCTTTATAGCACAAACTAATAGAAACATATCAAATCTTATATGAAATATCATATAAGATCAGTACCTTTTGCGGAACTGAACATATAAATCTGGCTACAGAGAAATGGTTTCGCTTTCCTCAAGCCTCTTGAAACCCACAGGAATACTGCAGCCCCACCTAGTGACAACAAATGAATCAATCAAACGAGGCTTCTCTTGAAAGTGCGTGGAATTCGTTTATTGGGTATTTATTATTCTTTTTAACAAACATTTAACTACAATTATCTACAAAAAATGTTATATATATATATTATTTAATTTCAGAATTACCAAAGTATACAGTTGACGCGAAATGATGACGCGATAGGCGAGTATAGGCCTACGTGGAACAACCGGTAAACTAGTATTTAAAAATGACCTGAAATGCTTTTCAGATGCACTTAGCAAAATGAAGAAGCAGTTAAACCGTTTAAATTGTTTATATTATATAACTTGTTGTAAAATGTTTTTATTTTTTATTTATTATTATTATTTATTTTATATAGCTGATGTTTTTCTTGAAATGGTTCTATTGTGTTGAGCCGTCCTTACCAGATATTTCTTTTGTACACAAAACAATGCCATTTTGTTGTACTATGATTTTGTACTTAATAATATGGAGGGGAAAAAAACACCAAAAAAAAACGGTAAACTAAATGTTTTGGAGATATGAAGTGTACACTAATGTCACATTTTGCAGCAGTGACTGTAATAAGTTGAGTCCTCTGCAGCAGTGTTTCTGCAGTCATTACTGCAGTCGCACCCTGAGGCCACTGACCCGGATGTTGAGTTTACATTTTATGAACAGTGACTGCCTCACTGACTCCTTCTGCAAGGAAGCAATACTATAATTAAATCTGTGCCTTTTTCGAGTAAATTAAGACATGGCACATATGACATGGAAAATGAAATAACCTGCGCGACTGACAGGCGCCAGCTCTTTATGACAGCCTCCAAGTGATTCTTTTATTTTAATTATATTTGTTGTACTCTGCAGTTGAATGCATTATACGTCATGTATCTATATCGAACATAAAGACTACTGCGGTCTGAGAAAGAACTCCAATTAGTGATGGTCCCATCTGATGAACGGCCCCCCACAGACCCCAGGGACCAATTGGGACAGGCACGTGCCTGGTGTTGGCTGGGCTCGCGCGTGTCTATCCAAACACAGACGCGTTGTTTGGTTGTCCAGGAAACACACCATTCCGCCATCTGTCACAACCCTGCGCAGTGATCCCTGTCGTGTAGCCGAGGCTCCCTAACTAGTGACAACACACAATTATCCATTACCCTCCATAAAACAAGCGAGTGGGCGGGGAAAACAGACATTTTGGGCACGCCCTTTCAGCCCTGGAGGCATAGAGTCCTTAATGGATGATAAATGAATTTCAAAACATTAATGCAGACACTGAAATAATTCATGTTCCTTTAAAAAAGAGCTTGCGATATCAGCATTTCAAATGAAGCACATTTAGTTTAGACCTGCAAAGAAGTTCGACTCACTAATGAAGTAAACAGCCCTTCAAGTAATGCTAAAACTTATCCCACAAAACATCTAATTAACATTTTACAACAAAGGAGGCGTCGATTCGCCTATATATCGACGAGTGATAGTGACGCCATCTGCTGGCTGAAGTAAATGAGTGTTCATGGTTTTTTGGATAATTTGCTGCATGCGTCTCTGAAGGAAATATATGACACGCATAAAAGATACACCAATCAGCAAATAAGATCAAAGGCTTAAACCACGATGTTAAAAATAGTTTTCACGTTCCGTAAACATGATTTTACATATGGGCTTTCACGCGGATATGCAAATCGTACCTGGGTAAACAAACAACAGGAAATGTATCTTTTCATCTGGCAGAAATATCATAGCCCTTCAAACTCATCCCTCTGAAACAAAGACTTTTCCCCTCTGATAATGCGCGTAATTCTGTAAATCACGAAAATATGTTGTATGATGATTTTAAATACTTGTAATAATGAAGAACAATATCAGCTGTGAACTGGTTTATAAAACCACCATATTCTCAACAAATACATAGTAGAGACTGCTCCAACTGCTAAAGTGAAATAAACTGTATTAAATTTGCAAACAAACGCTTGTTATCAGTGAAACAGCTGGCTACAACAGCACGAATGCTTGTTCAACAGCCGCCGCTGACACGCAGTGAATCTGAGCTGGAAGTGTGTAAATGCAACTTGACACCGAGCGCGTCTGGAGGAGAGTGAAAGTTTTGACAGTGACATTGTTGGCGGATCTGCTGAGGACACGCGGGGAGGTAAGCACCGCCGGCTCTCACGTCTCATGTTCGTGTCTCACGATGTATATAACACAGAAAATAAATAAATCTGGAATTGAATATGTCAGACTGAAGTTATTTATTTATTTGATAATGTTAACAAATTCATTAAGTAGGCTGTTTACAAGTCTTTTCAAAGTCTGACTTTTTGATATCACCAGTGTAACGGTTTGCTGGTCCCGTATATTTTAAGTTGTTTTGAATATCTTACAGATGGCTTTTTGTGAAACTCGTTTGGCGAGATGGTACAGATATGTGATGTATAAAGGATCTGAAAATGAACGTGAACGTTATAGGTTTCACGACAGGTTCTAGTTGATGCATGTAAAATTATACCGCAGTATTAGTAGGTTATTGTAATATTGTATGCATCCCATCAAAGTCTTGCTATCAGAAAAAGACTTCATCTTAACTCTGCACTCATAAAAACAAAGTTAATTCAGTTGTTTGTGAGTGTGAGAATGTTAAAGAGTGTCACCTAGCTCCATCTCTTATTAGATGCAACTATTAGCTAGCTACTGCATAAAACTTTCAGCTCAGTCAAGACTGGAAGATGAGACAGTATTTGCACCCAAAAAGGAAAATTACTTAATCATTTAGTCATCTTTGTAACATCTAAAAATATGTTTGACTTTCTATATTCCATGGAGTGCAAAAGAAGAAGCTTTGAAGAATGTTTGTGCTGCTCTCTGCCATACAGTTAAAAGTTACCATAAAAGTCATCCATAATGCATTATATTAAGTATGCATTATTATTATATTGCATAATATTCTGTTCTATAGTAAAAAGTCCTTAGAAGTCATTTAATACACTCTTAAAATAAAAGGTGCTTCATGATGCTATAGAAGAACCTTTTTGTCTAAATCGTTCCATAAAGAACCTTTAACATCTGAACATACCTCTCTGTTTCACAAAAGGTTCTTTGTGCTGAAAGAAGGTTCTTCAGAGGATAATTAGGTAAGAAAGAAATGGTTCTTAAAAGAACTTTTGTCTGAATGGTTCTTTGTGGAAACAAAAATGGTTCTTCTGTGAAGAAACTTTTGAAGCACCTTTATTTAGAGTCTAGCTTTCTGCGAGGAACAGAATAAAATTTAGGCTGTCATTTCTTGAAAGTCTGAATGTTCCCCTTTTACCTTTATTAAATAAAAAAAGCTTGAGGAATCTACTATAAATAATTGTGAATTTGTTCCACAAAGGAAAAAAAAACTCATACCGTTTTCGAAAGACATGAGGGTTTAATGATTATACATTTGAATACACATCGAATTAAACATTTTGGGTGAACTGTCCTCTCAGCAAACCTGTGCAATGGCTAAATGTGTCCTTTCGGTTTGGGAATGTTGACCCATGATGTTGAATCATTTGGGATAAGACAAATCATTATAAATCATAATCAAATTATATAATAAAATAAGCATTTAAAAATTCTCTTATATTCATCCTCTTAATAAATTATAGTAAATTAATTTCTTCTGCAATTTGCAATATATTTTATAAAAAATATCTACAAATCATTAGGGAGAAAGCTTAATATTAACCTAATATACAACAGAATGTGCACAAAAAAACGTTTTTCCCTCACATTTACAGAATGCAATGTATATATCTTCCTAAATAATTAATCACCTAACAAAAATTGTTTGCTAGATACAAAGGGGGCTCATCTTTCACACCGACAGTGAAGTTTCACTTACACTGTTTGTGGTTGCGATCCACTCCACCAATGTCACAACTTTGCTCAAGGTGGTTTCTCAAGTTTCATTGAAATGTAGACCTTTGTAGTAGAAAAAAATACGCTAACATTCTCATTGATATTGTGCAGCTGAAGTTACAGTGGTACACATGCCATTAAAATAAACACAGGCTGTGTTGTTTTTATACATGGATTTACTCCAGAAGTAAATTAGTTGCCTTCGGTGTTCTTCTACATGCTTTGAAGCAGAGAAGTTTTCTTTACACCCAAATTCCTTGATAGAACAAGTACTCTACATTTTGCCTGTCAACCCAGTATTAGGTATGATAAATATCAAGGCCTTTTTAGACTGTAACTCAAAGCTGTAATTTAACAGAGGTAAGAGAAGCCAGACTACCGGGCCAGCAGAAATGTGATTTGTTGTGCTGGACGTACCCTGAACCTGACACTTAGATTGGTATGGCAGTTAAAAATCGCAGTTTGTATCTGTTTTGGCTTGTATATCCATTCATGAGCTTTCAACTTTAATTTATTAACCAGAACATGAGTGGGTGGCACAATTACAACCTGTAAAATTGACTGTTGGATCAGGAGCTTGCACAAAAATATCACTGGATGGGTGCAGCTGATCCTCTGTATCATGTGTTGCCTTGTGTCAATGTGTATCAATGAATGTTCACACCTATCTGTCAGTGGTGAACTGGAACGTAAGTCTGTATGTGTGTGTTTTAGTGTTACAAGCCTCTTGATTTGTGTGTGTGTGTGTGTGTGTGAGACATAAAGCGTCTTTTTGTCTGTGGGTTTGGATGAAGACCTCTTCCTCTCCTCCTGTCTGAGTATGGTCAGGTTGCAGTGTAGGTGTGAATGTGACACCTGTGTGCTGTAATCCTGTTGTGTGGGCTTCCCATGCTCCATCGGTCAAAGAGCCTCAGCCTTCATCATTGACACACACGAGGGCCTGGAGTTCAAAGCATGTTCATGTTTTGCTAGTTCTTTAATCATCCGTTCTGCCAATTCTGTCTATTACTTCTGCACATTTTTACACCATCCTTGTCAACCTTGTTGTGCTGGACAATAACACTGATTGGCAGATCTCTGTGATGATGACATGACAGATCATGCTTAAATTTGTTGATCCACAGGATTTATAAAACAGTAGGTGCCCCAATGTCCTGCTACCTATAGTGTCTATCCAAAGGGCACAATGAGGCCTTGGGAGAGGATTTCAGAATGGCAGTTAAGCAACACAGACTGAGCGCTACCCTATTTAAAGGAATGGTTCGCCCAAAAACGAAAATTCTGTCATCGTTTGATCACCCTCAAGTAGTTCCAAACATGTATGAATTTCTTTGGGTCACCATTGACTTCCATAGTATTTTTTCACTACTATGGAAGTCAATGGTGACCCAAAACAGCCTGGTTTGTACTTTTTGCAAAATATCGTCCTTTGTGTTCAGCAGAACCAAGAAATTCATACAGGTTTGTAAGTACTTGAGGGTGTGTAAATGATCAAATAATTCTCATTCTTGGGTAACTATTCCTTAAAGACCTATTCTGTTTGACATTTTCTAAATTTTGAATGTATTTTCAAATAGGCAAAAATATTATTGGTAGGCTACTTTCATTTATTAAATTTTCTCAGAGTTCCAGCCATCTTTGTGTCCTCTGTTTTATTGCATCAATAAAAACCCTTGATAGGAAGGTTTGTTTTTCTTCTTTGATCCTGATATCTTCTTGGATGTAGACCTTCTCTGAAAGCTTCCTTTGTCATTTTCCCTGCTCACGTGGAACCACTCTTAACATGCACCACATCTCATCACCCTTCGCTCTGTTCAGTGGAGGACAACACCAGAGTTATGTGTCTTATTCCCTTCTTCCTCTCAAACCTTCTCCAGGCAGGCTCTCCAACATCAGGCCCCTCTGCTCACTCGAGAGCTTCTGGTCATCCAGTTTTAATAAAATAAATTGGACTTACACTTACTGCTGTTTCTCTCTGCGCATGTTTCGATTGCACACATCTGCCCTGCAGGTGTCTACACTCCTTCCTCTGCCTTACAAAACCTTGGCAGTTATGGGAAACGGGCATGTTTCTACATGTGAAAGGCCCCTCTGATGAATGGTTGCTTGAGTAGGGGGGAAATTACAGGACAGAGCATTCTTCAGTTGCTAGGGATTGAAGTAAGACTTGTACATTAAATCCTGCCCTGAGCTGGTATTTGTCTGTTTGTGCTTGCTCTTTATCCCCGTCTAGTCTAGCATGATCTTAATGGTTTTTACTGCACAGTAAGTAAGTGCATTACCTCCAAAATCTGTTATTTACAGTTTTCCCACATTGTAACTGTATTCTTCAGAAGATTTTCATATCCAAATGATATATTGTACAATACCTGGCATCAGTTAGACACGGAAAAGCTGACTTTAAAATAGTTCTAGCGTTAATTTCCACCACAATTATACCTATCGCATCCTATATTGTAATATTTGTCTGTCATTGCTTTGGTCAGTTTTAAAGAACAGTTGGAATGTGGTAGATGTGCATCATTAGGTACAGTGTAAATCCAGCACCGGTTGAGGTGAAAATCACACACTGGCCTATATACAGAAGCAATGAGAGAACAGATGTGCTGCTATAATTTTCATGTGCGGCACATTTAATAGTCCATTCAGCTTGTAGGAAATGTATTCTAGATTATGTCTTAAAAAAATTACAGATTTAATCTAATTGTAGTTGCTAGATTTTTTTGTTGACATTTTATGATTTTAGAAACAATATCCACTTTAACTAACCATAATGTGCCTTCTTTCCTTTTCTATTCAGCAGTCCACAACTTGAGTCAGTATGAATGGTCCCTTCAGTCCCAGGCAGAAACCTGGACCTGACCTCTCCTGTCTGCACCAGTACAACGAGTGGCTGGCATGTAGGCATGAATCCAGTCTACTGCCCATGAAAGAAGATCTGGCCATCTGGCTGAACAGAATCTTAGGTAAGAAAATAAAAGCATGTTCATATTTGCATTAGTGATTTGTAAAATAATTACCTGAAAAGTAAAATACAGAGAGACTTAAAAAGACATAAAAGAGACTTTATTTCTTCTGTGTAACAATATTATTTTTTCTTCTGGAAACATATTTAGAAAAATGCTTATAACCAAACCACATTTGTCACCATTGACTTTTCTCAAAAAATTATCCACCACCAGAAACAAGGAAGGAAAAGTATCTGGATATGGACAATACTTCATGTATGAGAACAGTTATCCAGAAGTGGCTGATTGCAGCAAAAACTTAATCTTTAAGGCAATGTTACTGAAGATGTTAAGTCTTTTACAGCAACCAGAAATTGCATTTAGCAGTTTAACACATGCAAAGTTCTAACAACAGTTCAAGTGTGTCAATGAAATGTGAATTGGAAATCACCAGCCAATTTATTTTATTATCAGTCATAGTTCTCTCTGCCTATCAGATCAGGAATATCATGGTGTTATTTTAAATATAGAATTCCCCAAATTCCTCTGCATCTTGGATAAACAGCACATGCCCTGATGATGAATCCCCAAAGCAGAACTTTACACATGTCTTACACATGTGTTGACCTATGTTATTTGTTGTCAGAACTTCTTAATACTAATAGGGGCTAAAAAAGGCTTGATGACAGCAACACACAACATGTAAAAGGGTCAAAACATTACAAACCCCTTAGTAGAGACACAACAACCTGAGAAATGAGATGAAACAACATCAGAGTTGTTGTTGTTTTCTCCAAAGAAGCTGATGAGGGATTTCTCTTATTAACACACGCTTCTTTTCCTCCTCTTCCTGCTGATCTCATGGCAGCGTTATGACTCTGTGGTTGGCAGACAGCAGGAGATCTCTTTGTTTCCTTACACACTTCTCTCCTGCTTTATACTAATGACCAGCCCCAGTCATTCTGCACATCAGGATTTCTGTTTTTGTTGTGGTTTCACCTCATGTATTGCCCCTCCCCAGGCCCCCTACTCCCCCTTCACCTTGATGGTTAGCTCCGGTACCACTGCTGTGTTTGAATCTGTATGTACTTAACACCCAGGCCTCAGGAATGTGTCTGCACAGCCATGAGAATCTCAGAGCTAGTGTACTTAGAGGATTTTTGGGGGCATCTTTAAGTTGCCTTAGGTAGTGAAAGAACAATAAATAAATGATGAAGAAGAGTATTTGGAAGGTAAAAAAACAACCATGAAAACAGTTGAGAGTTGAGCCTGTGTCAAAATGTATTTTATAGTCACCAGTTAATTCACTATAATTTGTTCAGTGCCTTTATAACATTTCTCACTAAAAGGGATTATATTATTATTCTGCACTGTTCTCTGAGGCCAACATATAATATTATACAATTTAGAAGTAACAGCCCTGTTTGTTTGACAGCCTATGTCCTTCACAGATGGGCGCTGCTGTGATTTAGATTAAAAACGCATCAATACTCATATTAAACATTATGTAATTACAGACAAAGCAATAGCGATCACATACTAAACAGCTTCAATCTTTCTGAAAATCCTGCATCGAATTGTGCCTTGTTTTTAAATGAATCTGTGGTAATAATTAATTTAACAAAGGACCAAGTTCTCACTTACACTGTCTGGCACGTTATTTATAGTAAAGTTCATAAAATAAAATGTATTGTTTGGTTTCTGTGCTGACCTGCGTTTGTCATCATATGTGTATATGTGTAAGATTTGCTGGGCGGGGCTAAACAAGCAGCGCTGTTGAAGCAGGCTTTGATCATCTTCTGCAGAGCCAAAGATGTTTAGCCACACTAATGCATCAAAGACTTTTAGCAGATTGGCTTCATTATAAGCTGTCTTTAACAAGAGTTCTGAAACTTACAGGATGATTTTATAACACAGAGACCTCATATATATTAAAAGATCATCAGTTTATGACCCCTTTTTGTTTCTCTTAATGCCTTCTGCACATTCAGGTTTGGATATAACGGTGGATAACTTCATGGACAGACTAGACACTGGTGTCGTCCTGTGTCAGCTTGCAGAGGGGCTACAAGAGAAGATGATTCTGGCCAGCAATGGAAAGGTGCTCATATTATTAAACCTTATATTTATTGGTAGTTTGATTTTTTTTAAATATTTGTATTTTTATAAATTGCGTCAGAATAAGTGTATTGAAATACAGTACAGGCCAAAAGTTTGGACACACCTTCTCATTCAATGTGTTTACTTTATTTTCTCACTCTCATTGAAGGCATCAAAACTATGCATGAACACATGCAGAGTTATGTACTTAACAAAAAAAGGTGAAATAACTGAAAACATCTTTTATATTCTAGTTTCTTCAAAATAGCCACC
>JAUMHI010000043.1:11150975-11179145 GCA_032359435.1 Enteromius unitaeniatus | reverse complement strand
ACACATGAGGACCGACCCAGGAAAGGAAGACCAAGAGTAACCTCTGCTTCTGAAGACAAGTTCATCCGAGTCACCAGACTCAGAAATCGCAAGTTAATAGCAGCTCAGATCAGAGACCAGATAAATGCCACACAGAGTTCTAGCAGACCCATCTCTAGAACATCTGTTAAGAGGAGACTGTGCGAATCAGGCCTTCATGGTCAAATAGCTGCCAGGAAACCACTGCTAAGGAGAAGCAAAGGCTACCAAAGCATCCTGCAGCGACATGGCATCCCATCCGGTTTGCGTTTAGTTGGACCTTTTTAACAGGACAAAGACCCTAAACACACCTCCAGGCTGTGTTAGGGCTATTTGACCAAGAAGGAGAGTGATGGAGTGCTGCGACAGTCTCCACAGTCACCGGACCTGAACCCAATCGAAATGGTTTAGGGTGAGCAGGACCTCAGAGTGAAGGCAAAGGGGCCAACAAGTGCTAAACACCTTGAAGAAACTAGAATATAAAAGATGTTTTCAGTTATTTCACCTTTGTTTGTTAAAGTACATAACTCCACATGTGTTCATTCATAGTGTTGATTCTCTTCAGTGAGAATCTACCAATGAAAATAAAGAAAACACATTGAATGAGAAGGTGTGTCCAAACTTTTGGCCTGTACTGTATATATTTCTGAATCTTTGTTAGGAATTATTTTGTGTGTGATTTGAGATTATTGCTAATTGTTGTGAATGAGTTTTAATACTGTTTCAAAGTCTCCAGTTTTTATGTTGTGCCAGACTAGTCTTACTAATTAACTGTATCTCAAAAAAGAAGTAAATAAATTCTGCATCCTTCAAAGGGTCTAGTTTCTTAGCAGCATATATCCTGGATGATGTCTCATTTCAGAAAAGTAGCTATAATGAAATCCACTGTTGTTCCTCATGAGGTGTGAGTTGCTGGGATTTTGTTCTTACTTTAGAATGTAATGGGTACTTTGCTGAAATGAGGCAGCCTCAGTGACTTATACAGCGACAAATGCGACATCCAGAGGTCTCAACCTTCGAAATCGTACACAACATATATCACTAGTTTCCCAGCAATCTTTCAAACTCTTACCTTGACCTTCACCAGTGTGTCAGCATGCTGGTGTTGTGAAGGTGCATCAGTATCTTTTTTTACTCACTCTGGTAGGAGAAAGCAGGAGATTCATTAAGCGATAATACATCAATTATCTGTTGGGCCAGTTTTTGCAACACATGCTAAGCTAATCAGACATATATTTCTGTTGCTTTCTTTTTTTGTGTACCATAGCCCTTTATTCGGCGTGTTATTCGCTGGCGGTCTGATGCAGCTTCTGGATCGTTCTTTGCTAGGGATAATACAGCTAACTTTCTGTACTGGTGCCGTAAAATTGGAGTGGAGCAGTCACACCTGTTTGAATCTGAAGATCTTGGTGAGTATTCAAATCAGCATCTTATCATAAATGTGTTTTTTGCGTATATTGTTTAGATATAATCCGTCTTTGTGTTTAAGCCGACTAGATTCTTTGGTTTCAAAACAAATGGCATGTCCCCGTGATTCACCACCAATCCTGAGAAATCTGACCATGGAATTTAAGCACAGAAATGACAACGTTTTTCCTGTTCATTTTTACACTTATGAGATCATTAAATGAGATGTCCAGTAACAATAAGCCTTACTTTCGGTCTACACAGGCTGTTGTCCTGTGGGTCTGTTGCCCTAAAGAACTGCTGAATAGACAAGCAGTATCAATATCTGTGTCACTCCACTGTTCACTGCGTCACACCCTTGGCCCCACTGTCCATCACTGTGTGATGAATAATGGAGAGAAAGAGAAGGAAATAGAAATGAAAGGACACTAGGTCAGGCGAAAATGGGGAATGGAAAAATAGTGTCAAAGATAGATAATGCGATACAATAACAGATAAAAAGAAAAGGAGTGTGCACTGAAAGGTTTAAAGAGGGTAGATAAAATACTGTTGCGTTCAAGAACGAGATAGTGTTGAGTCAATGACAATGTTATAAAAGCAACAATACCCTTTTATCAGTCTCCTAGTTTTGGAAGGTTTACAGGTTTATAGGTCACATTACAGTATGAAGGGTCTGAAATACTATAGTCTTAAAACCCAAGGGACATTTGCAATGACAGAATCAGAGATGATTTAACTTTGTGTCTGTACTTTTCAGAGAGCGCCGTAGTTGAATTTTATATGCACATGCCTGTTGATTTCTTGAACAGCTTGACATAAAGAAACATTCTTTGTTTATTTTAAACCTTAAACCAGTCTACAGTGATAACTTCTTATGAGGACTGTTAATCTTGCCAACATTAATCATACCTTTTTAAAATGGGGCTGTGTTTGATTTATCCATTGTTTCTTTGTTTTCATAAGAAGTCTCACATTCAAACCTTGTTGACAGATTCCTGTTTTTGTTCTTGAAGATACAAGTTTCAACAGCCTTTTTATCCCTCAAATTAACGTCTTTGTGTTTTCAACTTTTCCACTGCACAACAAAGATACAGCATCGCTATGATCTGAAGTCTGACTACAAAGTTTTGCGTCTGCATTGCAAAGGCTTATGGGTTGGGAAGCTTATGCAAACATCCTTTAATGACTTTATGTGACTGTTGTTAGATTAGAGGATGAATATCCTCTACAGCGTTTAGCATGGCAATTAACTTTTCTCAAGACAAAAATACTAAGTAAGAAAAAAGAAAAATTCTGAGGTTACCCAAACAGTCATCCTCATTCACTTTACAGGGTTAAAATGCTGTTATTTGAGAACACTTCATTTTATTTAGCTGAATAGACAGATCAAATGTCTTTTTGCTTTGGGAATCTTTGCATATGTCCATCAAAGCCCTTTTCTTTTGTCCATTGTTACACCCAGGGTGCAGTATATGTTTGAGCTGACATCATAGGCTTCTGAGGATTTTGTGTAAATGACAATGTATGTGTTTCGCCAGTTCTTCAGAAGCATCCCAGGGATGTGTGCTTGTGTCTCATGCAACTTGCTAGAATTGCTTCGAGGTGAGTCCCTTTGATGCTTTAAAGTTGTTTATATCACGTCATCACCCCAGAACCATCTCTCAGTCAGAGCTGAATAAACGTTCCCCCTCAGGTATGGCATTGAACCACCTGCACTGATCAAGCTTGAGAGAGAGATTGAGAAAGAGGAAGACGAGTCTTTGTCACCATCCATGTTCTTTGCCTCACCTCTGCCATCTCCTTCCACGCCACCTGTTTTTTTTCCTCCTGATCCAGAGCCCCCTCCAGTGTCAACCCCCTCATCCATCTCTCCTCCGGTCCCCTCTCCCTCTCCTCCTCTGGCCCCTACCCCTCCCCCAGAGTCCACGTCCATCTTCTCTGACTCGAGCACTCAGTCAGAACCTCAGCTAACTTCACCAACTACACCATCACCCATCAAATCACTGTCAAACGGCCTTGTGAAGACTAGTGGGAAAAAACGCAGCGGTAACCTGCTAGATGAGATTGTGAGTGTTTTAAGCTGCACACTGTATGCGGTTTTGCAGTTAGTGCATGACCTCAGTACATGACCTCACGCTCATAATCAAAAGTGTGTTTTCTTTGTTGCTTTGCTTCAGGTGAGGCAGATATCAGAGGATCCACCATGCAAATGTCCAGTCAAATTCTGCATTGAGAAGCAGCCAAAAGGCCATTATCGTGTTGGAGACAAAGTCCTCTACATCAGGGTATTTAATGCTCTTTCCACCGCAGATTGCCTTCTTTAGCTGAAGGAAAATACTATCTGATATTTATGATTGCCCACATTTCATTGCAAGATATGTAAAAACATGTTTCATTGTTTGTTATAAGCATCAGTGTGTCAACAAGCTTTGCAGTGCTTTCAGTGATTCTTTAGAAGAACAAATGTTAGTTTTGAACCTGAGAGAACACTGTACTTTGTCAAGGCAAAGCCTCATGGGAGCTGGTGTTGCCTGGCAACATGAAGAAAAGGTTCACACCTTTGAATAGGGAAAAAGCAGGCTCAGACTAACAAATGTCTAGGATCAAGGCTGATCAGTCTGTTCACATATACTGGAACAGAACACAAATAATGCACAAGACACAACAGAATAATATAATGCTCAGTCATACTGAAAATACATGTAGAATTTTATGTTAAAACTGATATTTTGTTGAACCCGAAGACAAGTGTATCTAAACCCCATAGGGATTAGTTAAATTATGAACAGATTAACAACTTCGGTATGAACTCTTTACATGCCTAATTAAGCATATTGGAATACTTTATGTAGCGACCTATTTGTGTTTATTGTCACGTTAATAGCATCAAGCTGTTCACGAAGATGAACTTACCTTGCTTTTTTCATTTATTTGCTTTAGGCATAGAAACACTAACCAAACATCTACATTTATAGATCAAATCTTAAGTGAATGTGTAGTCTTTTGGCTGGAGGAGAGAATTTAAAAGATCCGTTTTTGCAATCAATGACTGTTCCTGGGTGGTCATCTGTAGGAAGAATAACAAGGCACCTTTTTAGGTTAGATCTGTCCTTTTGTGATAGTTGCCATACAAGTAGAATTCATCTTTAGGCTGGTGACTGATCAAGTCATTAGCAGCGCGAATGCATTCAGAGACTTACAGCCTCGCTTTTGTTGGCTCCACCCCTCCCTTTTATGATTTTTCAATCAGACAAATCCTTTAGGGCAACAGTATGTGAGGCTGAGGAAGAAAAGCAGCCGCTTTCTGTCAGAGATCCAATTAGAGAGGGGCTTACTGTAGCACTCAAAGAGAAAGAGAAGGGAAGCTTTTAATATCATTTCTCGTATTTATTCCTCTCTCAGTTTTGTTGCGATATCCTGAGATAACACGAAAGAGAAGGAAGATCCATTAGATCATCACAATAGCTGAGCTGTAGCAGAAGGGCTGAAAAAGTGGTGAATCATTAAGAAATAGCATTCATCTCATCTGTCATTAACAGGGATGTTAATGGGATCATGAATACTTCTCTCTTCAGCTCTGACTTGAAAGCACAGTTCCATTTTAACACTGACTGGGGAAAGCTGTTTACCTTTATCTGACAAATTTCTCCTTTCTAGGGTCCCCGCATGTATAGTATCTGAAATACTAATACAAGCTTCACATCCTTTTATAGCACCTTTTTATATATTAATGCAGTTGGGCTATACTAAGTTTGTCTTGCATCTTTTAACACTCAGTAATTAAGCATGTATTCATTCTTCATTGTTGCTACACAAAGGCAAATTAAAGCTAAGATATGGATCTCATCCAGGTGGATCCAGGAGGGAAGCAGAAAGCAAAACAGACCCAAAAGGTGGTCTTTTTTGTAGTTTTCTATAGCTTTTTGATGTGCTTTAAATTTACTGTGTGTAGATTACAGGTAATCCATCTCAGACATTTCTTTTACAGCACATGTTGCACTTAAATAAAATAAAAGTGTTTTTTTAGTACACATACTAGTTTGAACAGCTCTGTCACTCATCATACAGTATGAATACTCATATAAGTATAAAAGCTACATTCTGCCATCTAGCGGTCGGTGTGTTAACAACAGCACGGCCGCTCTCGACTCTGTATTAATTTTTCATTAGAAGAAAAGGGCTACAATAAATTTCGCCGTTGTCATATATAATAGCAACGAGATGAGAAGCATTATGAGTTTTGTAAATGCGAATAATGCGGAAAGAGACTGGTATTTGACCACAGGTTTTTCAGAACAAACATATAGCGTTTTAATAACAAGTAATGTAACAATACTGCCCACTCCATCGCTGAATGAGTGCGTAACGTATACTTTAATTCTGCACTGCGCCGTGACTGTTTTATTTACGTACATGTCAGTTTCGATGAAGGTTTGACTGACGCGGGGTTTTCTTAAACAGACTCCCCCTCCCGCGCGGCTCTCTCGTGTATCTGTTCATTCTCGCTCGCCCTCACCTCCACTGTCAGCCCTGACATTTTCATCTGCTCGGAAACAGCTGAGACTGATCAAACCGCATGGTGATTACTATTACCCTGCCTATCCCTCTATTAGGATGCATCAAGGCTTGGAGGGGTGGGAGGTGCAGGACATATAAATCTGGTTGTATTACCAGCAGCTTAACAGCGTTGTAATGAGAGGGTCAAGACTGATAAGGTGGAGGGGAGGAAGAAATAGATGACTGTCGGTGGCCCTGGGGACTGAGACACATTTCTCTGGAGACGTGACCCTTCCTGTGCTCTCATTCTCAGTTTCAATGCATTTCTATTTCGTGGTTCTCGTTATTGCTCGGGAGAGGTTGCCGTGGCGTGTGTGTGTGTGTGTGTGTGTGTGTGTGTCAGGCCCGGCTCCACTGGATCACTGTTGTACCCCTGTCAGATGTTGGTTAGAGTTGATCATTCATTCAAAATTCATTTAATTTAAAGAGTTTAAATTACAATGGCTTCACCCACAGCCTTTTTTTGTTTAATTCTCCGTCTTTGCATTTGAGTAACGACACACAAATACATTAATAAGAGTAACATTTGAATTGTGGATATAAGATCATCCCAGTCAGTGTCTGTTGGTGCAGTGTGAACATAAGTCTTACTTTAAGATTCTAAAGACAACAGCCAACTTGAGTCAACTAGTCTGTTGGCGTTTGTCTGTGTGGTGTGAATTTCAAGTTCTTACAAGATATTTGTGAATGAGCTCAGCATCTGTTGATGCATGTTTGTTTTGTTAGTCTCAGTGGTGTAGTGAAGGGTGTGCATACGGCATATATCAACTTCTTTATCGGTCGGCTTTGCATATCACTTGGCCCACCCTGCATCTCCTATCTGGAGCCGGGCCTGGTGTGTGTGTTTGAAAAGCGAACGTGTGTGGGTTTGTCCTGCGCTGGTGCTCAGCTGGTGTCGCTTGGTGCTGTTTCATTAGGCTTAATGAGATTTTAACAGCGGAGTCTCTTACTGGCTGGGATCATTTGCCTTTCATCGGATCTGCTGCATATTAGATGCAGACTTTGAATATTTTATGAGGGAGGAGGGGGTATTAGGATGATCGTTAAAAAAAAAAAATCTTAAAGCGTTTTATATACATGGGTACAACTTTTCTCGAAAGGGGATGGTTTTTAATTGCATTGCTACCTTTAAAATGTCTTTTGTGTGTACATTTTGTTTTATCCTTTTGCCATTTTCAGATTGAACTATGCGTATTTTATCATTATTAAATATACAGTGGGGGAAAAGTCTGTTTTTTTGTATGTTTACTCACTGACAAATAAATGATCAGGCAGTAATTTTAATAGTAGAGACAGAATGACAGTAAATAAATAAAAAGATTACAGTAGCATTTTAATCAGGGAAGTATTCAATCTCCTCCCAGATGTCTTTTATACAGGTCAAGAGCTGAGATTAAGAGCACTCTCTTAAAGGGAGTGCTCCTAATCTCAGTTTATTACCTGTAGAAGACACCTGTCCACAGAAGCCATCAATCAATCAGATTCCAAACTCTCCACCCTGGTCAAGACCAAAGAGCTGTCCAAGGATGTCAGGGACAAGATGGTAGACCTACACAAGGCTAGAATGGGACACAAGACCAAGCTTCTTGGTGAGAAGGTGACAACAGTTGGTGTGATTATTCTTAAATGGAAGAAACTAAACTTAACTGTCAATCAGATCAAAACTACACAGGAGGACCTTGTCAAGGATCTCAAGGCAGCTGGATGTGATCAGATGAGCTATTTGGCATCAATTCAACTTGCCATGTCTGGATTAGCAGGAATGTTGCCTATGACCCCAACAACACCTGGCCCACTGTCAAACATGGAGGTGGAAACATTATGCTTTGGGGGTGTTTTAATGCCAAGGGGACAGGACAACTGCTTCGCATTAAAGGATGATGGACAGGGCCATGTTACAATCTGGGAAAAAAAAAGAAAAAAAAATGAAATTAATTGTTCTACCGATTAGATTGTGTTTATTTAATGTCGACAACAACCCCAACCCTAAACCTACCCTTTACTATGATACAAAAACAGTATTATTGTCGTACAGTGTTAAAAAAAAAACGTTCGATTGATATGTGCATGCCCAGTAGCCGGAGCTGTAGTCCTATGGATGATAACAGCCTTCTAAGCCTACCAGTAGGTGCAGCAGGCCCCTTCTGACCCATATAAATGATATAAATGATAACCACTGATCACGCGCCCATTCAGTCGAGTGATAATATCCGAAACGGGTGTCTGGGCCGGGGTGCTGACGTTAACCAGGGCATTGAAAATGGGTTCCATGACAATGACCCAAAACACATTTCAGTATTTTGTTTTGTGTTAATTATTTAGGATACACAAATTCAAATAATTCATATACTTTGACTGCTTAATTGTTACCACAACAAAGTTTTGTCCTGATATTTTTCATTAGTTACTGTATTTAGCAGGGAAACAACAGTATCAGTGAGGAGCATCAGCCTTTTTATGTATAGCACCTTTAATATTATTACGGAACTCTTTTTTTATTTACCCAACTAGTTACATGCATCACTGTAAATAGTTACTAACTAGTTACTGCCCAACACTGGTATTTCGCAATCATTTTTAAGACATTATTGTTAGAAACAAAGAAGTCTGAAAATTTTGAAAAAGTAATTTCCTTCACCATAAATGTTACTGTAGGAATTACATTAAGCACAATATTTGATTGCAGCTGTAATGCGGAACATGCTTTCTTGTGCTTTCTCACTTGTACAGATGCTGAATGATAAACATGCTATGGTTCGTGTTGGCGGTGGATGGGAAACCTTTGGTACTTACTTGTCGAAGCATGACCCCTGTAAGATGACTGACATCGCTCGACCTGGAACCAAAACCTGCAAGCCTAACGGCAGGTCCCCTGTCAAGAGAGAGCTGTCCCGGGACAGTTATCTGGTCGTGGGTACTCATTCCCGCTTCAAGAAGTAAAGTGACACAGTAAATGTTTCTTCTCTTGAATCAACAGTGGGCTTTTTGTTTCTACGAGGGAAGCAGCCCAGGTGGCTTGATCTTTTTTTTCTAATGTAATTTCTCTTTCTTCAGTGCAGTGGTTTTCAACCGTTGGGTAGTGACTCGAAAATATAAAGAGTATGAAAATGCTTTTTAAAAAAAGTGGGAAAAGGGAGAAAACAACAACAAAAAAAACTATGCAATCTGAAAAAAAAATTGCTAACATTTTCATAAAATTGCTTAAATATTCAGCCCAAGGCATGGTAATGTTGCATATATTAATGCATTTCTAAGTTAATTTTTTAAGGACATTCTCTTTACTTTTGTATGATATAAAACGTTGATAATGTGCTGGGTCACTATTTGATGTAAAATCTCACCTGACACAAAATAATCTTATACTGTATCTCCTGCGTTTTGTTTACAGATATTAAGAATGATTAATCTCTCTGTACCTTTTTATCCTTATGTTAAATTTTAAAAGCATAAAGGGCAGGATCTCTGTTGAATCATTTACTGGGAAGCCAATATTGATTTACTTTCTTTGTATTCTATTGTAACCTTTAATTCTGATTTATGGGTTTTGTCTGCTGACTGTTTCACTTTACAAAGACATTTTTGTAGTATATTATAATTGAGGGTTTAAACTGAACATGTTCCGCAAAGATCCTCTAGATGGTGCTCCATTTCAAATTGTTAACTGTATTTCATTAGCATTACAGCAACGTTGCCTTTCTATGTGAAGGTATAGATTCGCAATACAGAAAGGGTATTAAACATGACCCACCTGCCTCATATGCTTCCTTTCATGTACTCCAAATAATTATTATTGTAATTTTTTACACCGAGCATATACAGTACTTAGCTCATTTAACAATCAATACAAACCAAAGCCCAAGTGGGCTATAACATTCAACTATTTTAATTAAAAAACAGAATAGAATATAAAAAAGTACTTCCTGATGAAATGCTGCTACTAACATTTTATTTCATAAAATAAAAGTCATTTAAAAAAATTTACACAATCTAAATACACTGAAATGAATCAATATGACGGCATGCGAGACAATGATACTTGTTTTCTCCAGCTGTAACTATGAAACAAACCGGTAAAAACAGTCCATACCCAAAAATAAAAAGTGATGCTACTTCAGCTGCCAAAGTAAATGGCAGCTTTTGTACAAATGTCTCTCACATCTCCCCATAAGTGACAAAACACCTGAAGCTGCTTTTATTAGAAAAGCTTTTTTTTCTCCACATTGTTTTGTGCTCTTTTTTTTTAAATTCCTGTCCAAAACATTCACATTTTCAGATGTGTAACACAAATCTTTTTGTGTTAAAGTGGTGTTTATAAATTTTTTGCCACTGTATTTTCAGTCAATACCTGCTCTGCAGTTCATCACACTTAATACAACACTCTCCTATCCACCTAAAGGGATTTGTTCTTTTGGCTTAGTTCATTTTATGCCTATGACATAAATGTTTGTGCCAATCAGCTGTAAGCTTTACCCTAAAAATGACTTGACCCCACAGTTTCCCTCGAATGACATTTTACAAATACATTCCTCTTTCTCAAACCGTGCACTCAGAATACAGTCTTACATTATCTATTGCGTTTCATCTCATTGTGAATATCAGTACGTTGTGCTCAAGAATTGATCTGGGTTCTGTGGAGGTCGATGAGACTATGAATGTACATTTGGCAAAGACGTGAGGCATTGGTAAATGATTTACAGTAACTGTGCTTTTCACAGTAGCATCCTCAATAAATAATATCCATTGAGAAGAATCAATATGAATTATTCATGATAATGTGGAAACACTTACTTAAAAAAAGATATTACTAGATTATTACTAGAATAAAACCTCCAGGCCTGTTGGGGTTTTTAAAATATCGTTTGGTTGGAGTCATCTACTTACAAACATTACATGATGTAAACATTACAGCTTGTTTCGTGTCATGTACTGTACTGTATATCAAACACTCTACCTGCAGTTCATCATCTTCGTTTTAATTCTGTACATATCTTCACTTTTTGCGTCTAAACAACACTGAATTTCCTTCAAAATCTTGCATGTGCCGTCCGAGCTGTAACTGTACTGTATCCTAACTACTCAGCGACATTCAGTTGTGGTTGGAAGGTGCTGTGCTCTTGTATAACTCTTGTATAATTCTAATCATGCTGTGCTCATAACAGCAATAAGGCTTCATCAGGAACAATATTCAGAAATACCCCCACAAACATTTTCATCATATTGGTAATTCACGTGCCAGAAATTCTTCCAATTTGATCAGATTCCTCAAAACAGCTAGCCATGTCACCGTTCGTTACAATCATAACAAAGAGTGAAAAGGCTCCATTTGTATCCCAAGCATAATTTCATCCAAATAGACCTGAAATCTAGAAGTATTTTGTACACATACAGACTCTTTGAGGCCTTGGGAAATGTGCTTCTCAAAGCTTGAACGACAGAAATACTTTTATCTCTCTTTCCATTGCTTCTGGACTCACAATCCACCACAGCTACAATGAAAAACCATTGATTTATTTGATGTCTTTGAAAAGATTTCTGTGCAGTTGTATGATTTTGAAAAGAGAGCACCATTTTATTCTCTTGGAGAGAAGAACGTCGCCTCCAGTTCGCTTCTCCATCACGAAGCGGAGCGGTGAACATTTTCGTTGTTTTTTTTTGTTGTGCCACAAAGAACCAGAGTGAGTCATGTGAGACGGTGGAAGATGCTCGGGGGTCTGTGCTTGTGTCTCCATTTGACTTTATCAGCAGTGTTCAGGCCATTTACAGACTTCAACCTTTTAAACAAATTGATGGTGTACACAAGTTGTGTTGACATCGGTGATCAACGAGAGCCACTGGAGTCATATGAACACGGAAAGAGAAATGATCCAGTCGATATACTGCATGATGATGAACAGGCCAGATGCTTTGTCCTTATGTAGACGCTGTATACATGTTGAGAAAACGTCGCTGCAGAAGTCTCTGATCACACGGTCCCATTTTCGTGCCTGGATTTGTGGACTGTGGTGCGGGCCAAGGGGCTGCTTAAAGAAGGAGCCAGCGTGCATAAGAAACCGGCCAGCAGGGTGAGACCCAGTCCACCCCAGGCACAGAACATGGACCAGCCATACCCATGACTGATGTCCTCCGGAAGGCCGTACAGGTAACGTGGGTAACGCGACAACTCAAAGTTAATGCCCGCCACACATGTGCAAAGGGAGATAATACAGCAGGTTCCTGTCAGAAGGGAAATTACTCGAGATGTATCATCAAACATTCATGAAACACCCTAGGACGCAAAGCTTTGGATCTATTTTCAAAGCATCTTGTTGAATAAAAAACAGCCACTAGATGGCGACAAAATTGAGCAGTCAAGTCACTTTTTTTCTCTCTGCATGCACACAAACACACGCTCTGCCTCTTACCGCCCATGAGGAAGAGTAGTCCAGCTACATACTGCATGAGATCATGTTGTTGACAGCATCCAAGAACTCCGATGATCCAGCCAAAAAGGATGATAGAGACAGCCATGCCCACAAAACCTGCTGTCATCCTCCGCAGATCTGCAGCACAAAACACCAACATTAACCCTCATTTGTTACCATTCAGGGCTTGTAAGCATCTAGTGATGACTTCTATTACATGTTAAACATTTAGGTTTTGCTTTTCTTTTATTCATCAGTCTTTTTATTGTTATTTACTACAAAGACGGGAATGAAACAAATATAGTAAAATCTTGCCAACAAAGCAACAGATTTCCACTGTAGTACTATCATACCTTATAAAATACCTAAAGCACATTTCAGTGCACATCATTTTGGCCACTCAGAGACAGAAATACAAACTAAAATATCTGTTTCTTGTACACATTGTTACACATTATCTTGAAAAAAGCAATCGGTTATACTTTATGTAGGTGTTTGCATACAGTGTAATTAGTGCTAAGTGCTAAGTAATGTTAATTAACTACATGTACTTGGGTTAGGGTTTGGCTTAGGGTTACCTGCATGTAATTATGCATACATGTAACAAGGACACCTTAAAATAAAGTGTATTTTTTTTGGAAGTAGGTTGTCTATTTCTTACCATTCAAAACTGAAACTGAATTATTTTGGATGACTATTTTAAGGATTCTGGACAAATAGGAAGTTCAAAATAATAACACAAATAAAAAAACTTCACAAACTTCTGTAACTTCATAAATGTCTTTACTGTCATTTTATACATTTATTCATTAAATGTTTGATCTTTTTGGTGAAATAATGATTCTTGTTTAGTGTAGGCAGTGAGTGAAAGTGTTTATGTAAGATGTCAAGTATAGGAGGGTTACAAAAGCATCATCCATCCATTCTACAACCGTTTGTCCTCTGTAGGCTTTAGCACAGAAGCATCGTATTTTACCACAATATTCCTACAACTAGAAAAGGATCAATTACAATATTTTCTAAGAAAAGAACAGTATTTCATAAATATTGCATTGGAACAAGCACAACGCAGACACAATAAAAGATTCTGTGACTCTGACACATGTAAAGAAGAAACTGTCAGACTCACGCAGGGCATGCCACTCATCTTGTCGGATGGTCTTGGTGATGTTGACAGGAAGGTTTCGAGGCAGGATTGAAGAGGTGTAATGATACTTCACAGGGGTGCATCTCTGAATCAACCCTATTTGAACAAAACAACGATTCAAACATTGATTATACAGAAGTATACTCTCTAATGACTGTTTAAGAAAATCCAATCAGGCCAAGGCTTTAATCTCCAGAGGATCAGCAGGTCTGTTGTGATCACAAAATGCCACAAGAGGCCCATGCTTGTATTCGCTTTAATTAAACTATTTCCCGGAGAGCAATTAGGTGCATATGATCAAATGCACAGGGTCATAAATGTCACAGTTGCATTTGATATTGATTTTATTTTCATGTAAAATTAGAGCACCAGGCTGTAAAAACAGACCTACTTCAAATCCCTCAGTATTTGGACTTCACTAATTTCGCTGAAAATTGAGCAAAATTACTATTTTTAAAGTTAATATTAAGACTTATGTTTGTTTACCTAAAACATAAATGAACAAAAACATGCGAAATAAAATAAAAACCAATATGCACCAGTAGAAGGTTAAAAGAGCAATTCAAAAGCAGTGTCAGATTACATAGTATTTTTATTTATTTTTAGACAAGCACTTGGTTGGCACTGTAAGACTCTGCGTCATCATGAATGACATAAGTGTGAGTGTGTTGTGTGTGCATGCTGCTGATTGCCAATTGTATGAATCCTGAACAGGCGAGTGTAAACCTCAGAATAATTCACTTGCACTTCATTAAGCTGGAAACCATTTACTACAGTAATTTCTTTCCTCCTTCTTGACATAAAACAGGCTTTATCGAGTAAAATATTCAAATCTTTATCAGAGAAACCTTAAATTTATATCAGATAGCATGAAACGGTGCAATGACTTGCATAACAAAATACATATCAATCACCACAGGCTACGCAGGGTTTTTTAAGGTAAACTTTATGTTGCTCTCCCCCACATCAACATTACTTTTAGCTTTCACCCAGCTGATGATTTGGTTTGGGATTGATTTGCATAAATCAGAGCAGGCATTCATGTTCTATTCATACAGAATGTGGTAGGGTTTGACACTCTTCCAGTTGTTAGACTAGGTGATGGTGATGAAAGACATGGAGTGGGTTTCTGTTTGGATGCCTCTATATTGCTCAGTGTTTCAGCTGTGTTGCAGAATATAGTTGTGATAGCCTCTTTGTTGACAAGGGAAACTTCTCAGCCAACATTTATTCAAGATTCCTATGGAAGCGCTTTTCTGCCATGGAATAAAATTCACAATTGGAAATTATATTTAAAAATTAAGACTTTTTTCTTGTGATTCTGATTATATATTAAGCAATTTAGACTTTTTTCAGATTTATCTTTTATATAATTAGAGATAAAGTCAAAATTGTGAGATGTTAACTTAAGTATGATTTGTAAAACACAACATGCAATTGCAAGTAAAAAGTTGCTATTACCTTCTTTATTTTTCATTCCATGGTGGAAACTGTGAAGAACTGTGAGACTTGAACTTGAATTTTGAAGAAAAAAAGTCTGAATTCCATGCGTATATAGTACTATTCAAACTTTTTTCTCAGAATTGCAAGTAACTATGTCTGAATTATGAAATAAAAAAAGTTATTTTATAACATTTTTATAATTAACTTCCTTTTTTTTTTGCAGAAATGGGCTTCCGTACATTCCCAGCAATAAACTTTTGTTGTAAATACTTTCATTATTAAATAACTGTTCATACATTGTCACTGCCACAGTAAAACCTAATTTGTTAGCTGGACCTAAAATTGGAAGTAAGCTATATATATATTTAACACAGAAAAGTGTTAAATATACATATTTTCAATAAATCTGCTTAAACTGCCAGAAAATGTCAAATAAATGACAGTGATACATGTCTCAAAATGAATACGAGTATTATAATGTGAAATGTTAAATAAAGGTTAGCATTGCCAGTTAGGTCAAAGTACGACCAGAGTTTTCTAACATACATTTTTGAATTATTAGTACTTTGTACTGCTCCTTCAAAAACAGAAGTTTATGAGCATGTTTTGTAAACAAACCTTTTACAAGGATAAATTTTACACAATTCAAAAACAAGTGATTAAAATAATTGCATCTTATCTACTAACTTTGACAATTAGGTCGAAAGGATTTCACATTTTAGTATCTGACCCACAGACCATGAGTAATAAGACCCACATAAAAGTGGTCTCGATACGTCTCCAACTCCAACACAGCATATAAGCGAAGGATATAATGAAACGTCTTCTGGGAGCTAATCTAGGATGATATTAATCACCTGTTTACACTTCACTAATAGCAATCATAATCTTCTAAGAGATTTGATGATGCAGAAACGTGCTTTCAGCAACATCAGCCAACTGAATGACTAAAACACAAATTGTTTCTCATGTAATCCATCAAAGCATGACCACATCCTGCTACATCAAAATGCCTAGTTTAAACGTGATTTATTCACCACACAATATAAAGCACTCGAGTGTGTAAAACTGGTTTACTGGATTCTCTGTCATTAGAAGCATGCTGGGTCAATATTGTGCCTGATATTGAGGATTGGACAATACAAGAAAGGAGAGGTCGTGGATAAAGAAAGGGATGAGCTGCCATATAATTACAGTTTTTAAAGAAACTGGACTGTGTTAAATTGATCTGTTGAAGTAAAGACTCAAAGGCACAAGGGGCATTGGGTTTGTTGCTCCACAGATCTGTGGTGAAGTGATTTGTTCAGACCCTGTGCGTGAGCTGAGCAGTTGTGTCATGTTTATCATATCTACGTACGTGTCAAATATATTGTGACAGCTTGTACTGTGTCATAATCACAAACAGACACATCAAAGCTTGAAAATCTGTCACAAAGACACTTTGCACATTCAACTGTTCATCCTATGCTGAAGAAAAGGCGTGCATTTTCACTCTTATTGTTGTAAACAATGAAAAACATAAAAGTATGATCTGATGGAAACTACAAAGAGGCTTCAGATTAATTGGTGAACTAAAGCTAAAAGAAAAGAAAACAATACCCTGCAGATCAGTTAAAAAACAAACAAAACATCAGATTTTCAGCTCATGTTATTGATCTATTGTGATAGTTTACTTAACATTTAGTCTCTTTTAGATTTTTAAAGCATTTTAAATTTGGATAAGAGGACACATGGTGTACTATATTCATTGGATTTAGTCTGAACTGTTCCAGTTCTCTGAGGATCACTGTCAGTTTGCGTTGAGCATTAGGACAAGTAAAAATCTATATTATACTTTTTACAATCAGGATCAAATATATTCATATAGGATGATCAAGAACAATGTTCTGGCTGTTTTATGTGAACACATATCACCGTGTTGATACTGCAGGGTTGGACTATAAATCTGCAAGCAATGTGTTCCTGGGTGTTGGCTCACAGTCTAACTGGAGTGGTTGCACACCATCACTACTTCATCATTCATGACATCTACAGAGCCACTTAGGGTGACCTGGGAAAATCAATGAACAAATTATTGATGAAGATATGGTCAAGTGAGCAGCGTTCCTTCTCTTGCAACCCAGCAAGAGAAATGGCTGCTGTAAAAGCTCACACTTAATATTTAAGGCCTGAACATAATGTGGAATGAGATCTCTGTCAAATAATACTGTATCAAATGATAGAGACGAGAGGTGTAAGCCTCTTATACTTGAGATCAGTATTCATAAGATGAGGGTAAGAAAAATATGATCATTTTGCTTAAGTCTAATCACCTTAGATAATGTTATCTGATAAACTATAGTGTAGACATTAGTAATATCTGAGTAGGTCATAATTTGTTTTACAAAAACCAATACTCATATTCGCTGATACTACATTTATATTTCACATTTCACCTTCCTTCCTCTTAAGTGTTTTTTTTTTTCTCTTTTCATCAAACCTGAGCACTAACATGAGATTTAGAATGCATGCATTACATAATACCTTTGGTTTTGCGTAAATGATCAGATAATAAAAATAAAACAAAAAAACAAGAAGAAAAACAAAAACCAAGATTGGTGTTTGGATCTTTTTGGAAGTAATAAAATACACAGTGAAAACAGTGATCCAATACACACTTCAAAAACATAATAAAAATGCCTTTAATAATTCTGCCTATACTTTATGACAGTAAACATTTTAAAAGAAAGAACTGTAAAGATCTGCAAACCCTCTTTTTGCTTATATATGCCATTCAAAAATACACTAAAATGTGAATCATATTTTTTTTTTACTTTGGTTCATGGTTAATGATGAGAGGATTTTTTTTAAAGAGAGGAATAACTCTGACAAATCAATGTGGCGTTAACAACATTCAGGTTTCCAAGTCTCTTTCTGGCTCGCTTTTTGTCTCAGACATCCTTATTCGTCATCGATCCATTAATGTTTGTCTGTAGCAATGCAGAATTAAATTGTCTGTAACATTTTCTAGGGATATAAGCAACTACCTGCGCCTTCTTCACGCATGACACGTTCAGCACCTCGGATAGCGACATTGATCTAATCAGGCCTTCCACATTTCCCGTTTACTATTTACATCGCTTTCAAACTAAACTTCACAACAGCATTTAAAGAAACAAATGCCATTACGCGGAGGTTAATCACATGTAGGCAAAGTGAAAACAGGATTAACCAACCTGACCCAATGGCCAAGTGCACTATTAAGAGTCGTGGGAAATGTACCCCAGGATGAACGTGCACATCCGTTCCCTTCAAAACAAAACGGCCTGGACCAAGGCTCCAGTGACTGACAAAGCACCGCCAAACAGATAGCAGCTCACCTTTGTAAATGAGATCCTCGGTCTCCAGGTCAAAGCCCTCGCGGTGGCACTTTCTCCACAGACCGGAGATCGTGGAGTTGAACTGGCGGCTACAGTGAGACTCCATGGCCGTCGCCGACGCCGGAGCGTGCCGCTTCACCCGCGCCTCGGTCGCTTTCCTCTCATAGCCCTTTGGAGGCATCTGGAGAGGTAAGTTGTGATTTGAGATGTAAATGTATCCGGGATCGTTACGCTTGTTTGCGTAGTTCTTACAGCGCTCGCGATGCCGCCGTGCATCCGTCTCGTACCAGTAATCGGTGCAGATGGCCATAGCCAACAAGACCAGAGCACAAAACGCCAAGAAAAGCCCCGCGCTGGTTAAAATCTTAATGGCGGCCATCTTCTCCGCTCGTTGGAGAACCCAGACAGACGCGCGGTCCTCCCTCGGCAGCCGAAGCCAGAAAACACACCGGATCTCTAGCAGCTCTCGCGCGCGGACATGACCAGGCTTGACTCCAGCTCGATGCGATCTATTGTTGCAGAGCGACCGGACAGATGTGCTGCTTTTCCACCATCTGTTTTGCTTTTGAGTTGAGCAGAGGGGGAGAGATGGGAAGAGGAGAGGAGATGCGATGCGAGGACCAGAACAGAGTGAGTGGTGCTTGGTGTGAGTGCAATGCTCTCTCTTTCCTCTTGGGCCTCAGTGAACTGAGAAGAGACCAATTAGGTGCCTCGGGAACACGAGGAATAAGTGATAAACATGAGAGGGTCATTTATTGATTACAAACTCCAGCCCAGGATCACAGATCCAAGCAGCAATATTTCTTCAATATTCTACTGTCTCCTGTTAGTTTTCTTGCTATCATTGGCGTTTAAACAAATAGCTGTATGAAGTCAATGGTGACCCAAAACTGCTGGGTTACAAACTTTTTTCCAAAATATCTTCCTTTGTGTTTGGCAGAACAAAGAAATTCATACTGGTTTAGAACTTGAGGGAATAAAGAATTTTTGGGTGAACTATTCTAATGAACTATTATTTTTATCCCAAATATGTCTTGTAAACATGATCTGAGGTAGAAGTATTTGTTTTATATATATAAAAAAATCATTATATTCTCTGTCTGTATGAAACTGGGCTTAACACCCAAAATAATATCTATTATTAATCAAATCTTTATTTAAAAATTCTGAAACATAAGAAAATCCCGAAACACAATCCCCAACAAATCAAATAAGATAACGTACAAAAAAAGAGCAGTCATACAAGAGATTCCCCGGGGGTATAACCTGTCAACACAACTTAAAGTGTTTTAAATAAATGTCAAATCAAAGTAGAGAGATTAAATCCAAAATACAAGCTTTACTTTTTTCCCTCCAAACAAAATCGGTTTATGTTTCTGTTTTCTTTGGTAACACACATTAATACAGCAAATATGGGGAAAAGGCCAAAAAAAGCAAAATATTTATTTACTTACAATTTGTTGCTTCAATAAGAACAGAATAAATGTCTATAATAAAACAGTAAAAAAAATGTGTTAGCTAAGCTGTTAATTTTCTTACAGATATGTTCACAAGAGATTCATAAAACAATTTCAATATCTCCCTCAAAGTTAAATATAACCAAACATGCATTACATATTATTTGGATTACCTGACAACTGATATATTAGTACTTTCAGAAAAGTAAACAAAACAGAAAACTGCTAAAAGAAAAGTCCCAGAAGATAGCACAGTGTCCTTCCCACATACAGCTGACTGTCTTCTCAAACATTCCCAGCCGCAATACATAAAACAATACGAATCAAGAACAGGGGAAGTATAAAAACATGAAAACTGAAATCTAAAATTTGATAAGACATTTTCCCTTCAACATCACATTCGGTGTGCAAAATGTTTTAAAGTCTGGAACTTTGCATCTGTCTTTTTAGCCATTCCTGACAGTCTTGTTCTTTCTGCATTGTTTTCCTTCACTGCTCCTGCCTATATCTTTCTTGCCATTTCTCCACGATCAGGTGCACTCAGCTCTTACATTAATATACTTGTGTGAACTGTAGCAGCACTAACTTGCCACCTGCCATCCATGGAGGTGGCCCACAGAGAGGGAGAGAAGCACTGAGAAGAGTTTCAGAAGCGTGGGAGGTTCAGGTCAAGATACAGGAGAATAAATCACGTTAGTACAAGCAGCCGTGTTTTAGGTGCCCATTAAAAGCGATTTGAAGGACAAGACATAAAGACTTTCAGATAGAAACAAAAAAAAGAGGCATATCATTGTCTAAAGTTCCAGGCAGTTTCCCACACACAGTGGGCTCTGTCAGGGCAGATGACAAAGGAAGACAACCCACAGGCTAGTCGTTATGGCAACAGTCCCTTGCCAAACAGACTGTGTTGAAATAGGACAAGTGTGAACACAAAATCAATACCACCCCCTGATTCCCATATGACATTTCAAACCCAGACTGTGCAGTAAAAATGTGCTTGTGGCACGCATCTTGGCATAGCCGACACCGTTGCAGAAATGCTACGTTGAACGCATACAGGACTTGAAGCGACAGGCAGTGAAAGCCATTTGTGAGTATGACATATCAAAATCCAAAGACCTTGCAGACTGGGACAACATAGACTCCCAGGATGCCCAAATAAACTACGTAGTTGTCATTCAAGCAAACTGCATCAACAGAGGAACAGTAGTGGAGACCCAATGCTCGTACGCATGTCACAGAAGCACAGTCTAGGTTGCTAATGGTTAAACATAGTGAGAAGTCCATCTCATGAGAGTCATTTAGTGTAATGGTTCCTCCTCATGGGCATGTAACAGCAAAGGAATAGTTGATAATTTAGCAGGTCATGTGCAATATATGCTGGAAACATTGCACCCTTGTTATTAAATTCATTGCGTATGTACTGTCATTCTGACACGAGAAGCAGAGCTGCTAAATGTCATTTAGAGTCCATTAACGCTAATTCAATAGAAATTATCTGTAACAGTGCAGGAAGGACATTTGCTCAACATACATAACTTCGGCGTCTCAAGCCATCTGCAATATAGTTCTGCATATATATTAAAAAAAGGAGGAAGAAAAATAACACCATTATATTATGTTAGCAATTTAGAAAACCTAAAATGGAAAAAAGTTGTAAATGTTTTACTTCCTTAAAGTGGATAGTTCAGCCTTAGTTGGTCTTCATTGACTTGCATGTTTTTGCAAATCGCAAATATTGAAGTACTATAGTACTTGGTTTCCAACATTATTCAACATGTTTTTTTTTTTTTTTATGTACTAGCAGTAGAGCAGAAAAGTGACACTTTGTTAGGAGGTTATCAAATGATTCATATAAACTGTCAGCTGAACGAATACATTTGGACAAGGAATGCAATGTTTGGAGGAGTGCTACGTCTGCACACATACAAATCAGACATAACAAAGGGTTTTAAATCTAATAATTCTTTATTTCAAATATAACATTGGGAGGGCCTAAAAGTAAAAAACATTTTACCATGACATTGTTAACAGAATAAATATATATAATCTCTTCAAATATTTACATTCTGGCAAAAAGACTGTTCTTACCAAACATGTGACACGTTCAGAACATTCTTTTCAGTAACGTCCATATACAAAACTCTTAAACAGACAATCCATTCATCAACTATTGTATCTTTTGTGATTGAAATGTCTGAAATGGCACCAAGTCAGTTAAGTAAAAGAACTGTCTGCTTAGGAATCCATCAAATCTTAAACCTAAACCACTCAAAACGGTGTACTGTAATGCCAGGACCACAATGAAATGTACAGAAAACCAGTAAATTAAAGCTAAGATGCAGAAGTGTAGTGGCTATCAGGACAAGACTCAGTAACAAGACTCAATACTGTAAGAAAAGACAAAGGCAGCACCATAAAAAAACAAAAGAAATACTAGATGAAAATAAGGCCTGTTAAGTATTTGTTTGATAAAAGGAGTGTGTTCACTGATGTACATGCAATTAGGAATATGTAATCATGCAAAGTGTGAATGTCTTAACTTAAGCAAATGAAGTATGAAATGAGATAGATAAAACTTCAACAGAATGACTGTGAAGCAGTATTGGTTTTTATAGAAACACAAAAATCTGATTATGTGCCTGTCTCTTAAAAGTGTTGTAAAACCTGCATGTACAATGTATGTGATACTGCAAATGTTTGACAAAAAACATTTTGACAACAGTAAATGACACCAAGCAGGAACATGAACAAGAATGTGATGCCATATTTAAGCCAAAACCACCACATTTGATCAAACCTGTATTTCCCTTCAGTGTCAGCTGATGATTGTCAGTCTAAATTTAATCCGGACACAGAGGTATATGAAGGATAAAGCTAAAATCATTTGGAGACAGATTCAAACACCTGATTGTCAAGGCTGCTTCTTTCTTAGGTCTTTCCTCAAATGGTCTTTGGGGGTGACAAAAATGTCTAAATTATTTAAAGCATAACCAGTGGAGTAAATTGTCCGCAAGTCCTCCAACATGCTAGGTAGCACTCTAAGTGTCCCTTGATAAAAGCAGTGCTCGTCTGTGGCTAGTCCATGATGACTGAGAGAAGAGCCATGACTGCTATCCCACAAAACAACAGGAGAACCTGAAGAAAGGAGTTCCTGTGGGAACAGGGGACATGATCATTGACATCCAGTTTATTTAATGTTTGAAATATGTCAAGATTTTACTGTGAGACAAACGGACAGAAAGAGCCCATTATAGTAGACATCTTACCTAGGGTTGGTCTCCTGTAGCAGATCAGGGACCACATTTACCATGGCAATGTAGAGAAAGCCACCTGAGGTGAAGGGCAGGATCCAGGCAGTGGCATTCTCTAGAAAGACATATGAGTAGAACCAGAACCATGAGCAGACATAGTGCTTATGTTTATTATGCGTTTTTAACTAAAAAAAAAAAAAATAATAATAATTGTAGTGTCCACCTGTGAAGGATGTTGGCTGTCAAACAGTACAAAACAAGAAACCAAGGCAGTTCATGACACTTAATATATAGCAATTTTGGTTTTCTACAAATAAATTCACTTAATACACCATTTATTAAATATCAATAGATGCTAAAATTCATGTTAGGAATGGGATGGAGAAGGCACAAAAAAGAAAGAACACTGCTGCAAACAACAACAAATGCTGACATTAGTAGAATTAGAAAGAATAAAAAAAAAATAACTTTTTGGCCTCCGGTTCTTTTCAATGTACCGTGGCCTCTTTAAGTTTGCGAGAAGTTTTGATAGACTTGGTATTGCGTGACTCCTGGTTCCAAGTCGTCTTACATTTCCTGGAGCAAATTAAAAATAAAAATGTGCTCTTGCTTTCTAAATACAATTAATAGGTGTGGAAAAAGTCTCTGAAGTGCCTTCATCCAACAACAACTGCAGCCATTTCAGATGAAAATAGTTTAAAACATCTACTTATTAAGACAGATATTTGGGTGTTAAGCCATGCTAGAAATACTATTCATTTGTTGAGCACAAACGTTAGTAAATCTCATTGTGTGATTCTTTTAAATACTCTCTTCCCATCCATTTTGTGTCTTAAAGCATATTTAATAATGTCAGGCACAAAATAAAAAAAATTAAATCAGGAGTTCACACCTTTTCATCACTGAAGGTCTGTAGTAAAACCTAACAGCCAAAAGACGGTTTGCATTGACAAGCTGTTAGTAAAACTGGCCTTTATAATTATCATTATTATTATTATTAATATCAGTCTTAAACAGTTTTGTTGCTTAATATTTCTGTGAAAAACGTGATATTTTTTCTTTAGTGTTCTTTGATGAATACAGTGTTGAAAAGAACAGCACTAACTTCACAACATTTTTATTTAGAATGCCTTTTTGCAGAATATATTTAAAAAAAATGAATCTTACTGACTGCAAACTTTTGAACAGTAGTGCTGAGTCTGAGAGGACTGTGACGTCTCACCTGCCCCGTGCTGTGATTGGGAGCAAAGAACAAAACATGCCCCGAGGACTCCTCCTAACGCTGTCGAGATCTGCATACGGGCAGCTTTCCAGCGGTCAAATCCTGCTCGCAGCAGAATGGCAAAATCTCCCACCTTTCCATAAAAAGTCAAAAAGAGCAAAACGACAGAAATCAGTAAGTACTGAGTTTTATAAAGCATTGAGGCATTGTACACGCATTGAACGACTCCTAACCGATTCCTAGTCAATAATAATCAACTGTTATCGATCAGATAAAAATGAAAAGCATATTTCCTGTATATTAATTACCTAGTTGAAACTACAGAGGCAAAGTGTTAGATACAGAGATGCATACCTCATGAGGGATTTCATGAAGCAGTATAGCGAATGTTGTTAAGAAACCAACCTGTTGGGACAAGCACAATAAGGTTTTGTAAATACATTGTTTTCTAATTCAAACATAGTAGGGCAAAAAAAAGCACATTTTATAATCCAGACAATGTTTATTTAGCACATATGTTTAACTGAATGTCAACAGAAGCTATGGGGGAGGTAGCAAAAACAGTAAAATGGCACAGTTCTCCATCAATACTCTCCCTTGTACTACTGCCGCCAAATATGTATGTCCAGGCCAGTGAGCAAATGTGTAAAAGTGTGTTTTTCTGTGCAAGTATAGTGGTTTCTGTTGCACCAAGTCCATTTCCTCTGAAACTCCCTCCCCACGCATGCTGGGAGCCTTATGCTTCTCCACCTGGACGTCAACTCCGCAAAGCCATATAAACAATGCTGCACTATAAATATTCCCACACATCACATAAACATCTCTATTTCACTGCCTGCAATGATCTCCATTGACCAAAAGGAAATATGGGGGAAGCTATAAGTTTGATGCTTAAAAGTGGCCGAACCATTTTATATTTACACAGGAACTCTGAATCTATTTATAAAGCACATAACGCCATTATTACCAGACATTCAACTGCCCTAAACAGATCTGTTCACATTCAGCAACTAGTCATTAATAGTGCACTCTATAGCAGGCTGTCCTAGCAGCAATCGGCTTTCCTTTAGCATTACTTTACTGAGTTCTGTAGTAGTATAAATGAGGGCTGAATCCCATTTATATGGAATTGATCTCCGTTTGCTCTTACCTTTCGGCTTACTAAGAAGCTTCCTGCCACTGCCAGCCCATGAGTGAAGTTATCAATGCAGTTAGCAAGAAGGTTTAGATAACCACTTGTCTGAAAAAATAAAGAAACAACGAAAGAGAAAAGAGAATAGGTAACAGACACTTTACAAATGCTGTATTACTGGTTCCAAGGAACTATCCTAGTCCTTTTCTCTAATAATCTACTTACCACTTGGACCATTTATTGTGAACAAGGCATGATTTGTGTGCTCAGCTTACCTTTATTTTCTTTGGCTCCGTGAAAAGGCTGATGTCAGTCTTTGGCTTGGAGTCTGAGTTGTTGTTTGAGCAGATGCCATTTGTTTGTGGGGATACGGGGACCTCGCTGCTCAGATCTGTTGAAGACGACTAGTTCGGAAAGAGAGAGAACACCACAATGAGGCTAACAAATCTGGCTCTCATTTTACGGCATTCAAGAGCAAATAGACAATTTCACCCACTATCAAATTTTCTGAATCAATTGGTTCCCAAGAACAATTAACCAGGCGCAGCACTATTTCAAAAAGTACCATACTTTCCACATTAATATTAAGCAACAAAACATGAAAAAATGTTTCAATATCAGCAATAAAAGTATTAGAATGATTTCTGAAGGACCATGTAACACTGAATTGAATGCAAACATTTCAATAATGTCACAGGAGGACTAAATTACACTTACAATAATACATAATCAGCCATTTAAAACAGTAAAAACTTACAATATTTGTTTTTTTGTATTTAAAAAAAAAAAAAAGATAATACAGCCTTGATGAAAATAAGAGACTTCTTTTTAAAAGACTTCAGTACAGCATATTTTTCTTCACAGTGCTAGCTATAAGTGCACTGCTATAAACTAACACGTTCCATTCATTTTCATAAACTGAGGAGACTGTTTGGGAATTTACAGCACACCACTGCTCTGTAGACTAAACAGTAAAAAATACCCTAAAACCATTATTTATTCTTAAATCAAACAATCAGCTCATCAGCACACTTATAACACTCAGTTTAGTTCCTACAGCTGTCTTCAGAACATTACCAAAAATTTAAACATTGGTGTCATTAAACAAAACTCTGCTGCTGAATTCATAAAATCCTTTCCTCGGCTTGAGGAGACAGAAATGGCTAAGAAAGGCTGGCCGTGAGAAAACAATAGTCCTTTATAGCAGCAGGTATTTTAGATTGAAATAACAGAACTAGATGCTTCCTCCCTGTTCCAGCCCACAGTCTGTAAGGCCTCTCAGCTGTGGTTTCTGTGCACCGTGGCTGACTTCTGTGGCCCGTCTGTCTGCTGATGGAATGCTGGTGGCAGCTGCTTCCTGCTAGATGCTATTTATAGCTACCCAAACAGAGCAGAGGCTATCAATCAAACAACCAGGTCTCCCACAAGCAAGGAAGAGACTTCGATATAGGCATACACAAGCAGAAATAAGTCACAGACCAAGTCAAATTAAAAGATATAATTAGAAGGACAGTAAGGTGGGGGGGATGAAGTATTGGACAGGGCACTGCAAGACCCTGTATGTGATGCGATTTGACTGTCCAGGGCTCGCACTAAAAAAAGTAACAGTTGATGTCATGTCTACACAAGAAAGGTAGGCCGAATGAAAGTATAATTTATTTGTTTTAGGAAGCATCTAAAAGCAAATATTTCAAAGCCTTAAGCTGTTATTTCCTTTAGGGTGGAGCCCGAAAATAAAATAAGGTGTGAATGTGTGCGTTTAACTGACTGATGCAATATGGTGATGCAATACACTGAAATAAGGCCAGAATAAAAGGGGTTTGGGGTTCTTCTTCAACGTCAGAAACAGTCCTGAATGGGACATGAGTCATAAAGTTTTAAATATCCCTCTGACAACAACACTGATTCATGATTCGTGACCCTGCAACATTTTTATAACACCAACTATTCAATCAATTCCTTTCTCTCTCTCAATCTTTAAATCAATAAGTTTAAACAAACACAATTTAACAAGTTTGTTTCACGTAAATGTGTGGTTCCTCTCACACAGCATCAATACTTTGGTAAATATTTCGTTCAGATAAATTTTAGAGATTATGCAACTGGTTTTGTAAAGAATGTTATAGGTTTATTCATTTATTGATTTACTTTTGCAGGAACAGTAACATTCTAGAAATTTCTGGAATATTCTAATGCTTTCCGGGACATTCCAGAACACTGTGGGACTAATCATAAAAGACAAATCCTCCAACATACACTTCTGAATTTTTGGATGACTCACTTTTGGTAACTGTTTTTTGGTAACATTGTTTTGCACAATTAATAACAGATAAGCTTGCATAAGGTTATCTTTTTAGCATTTATTAGCAAACAATACAAAAATTAGTTTGTGTGACTTCAGAAGTTTCAGACCTGATTAACTTTTTCCAGAAACTGAAGACAAAACCACCCTGCTTTAAAAATATTTAAAACACTTGGGTCCCTGTTTAAAAAACAAGAAGTACGCTTAGTTAAAATTTGTGTGAAACCATTCTATCAGCCAGTACTTAAAAGCACTTGTAACCTTTTTGTAGTTAAATAGAAAAAAGAAGAATAACTGGACTTCAATTGTATGCTACCGGGTGTATGTACAGTCATCAGCTTTTAACTACATGACATTTATGCAAGAGTCAGTATTTGCAGTGTTGGTCCTCCTTTTTCAGGACCTCTGCAATTCAACTGGGCATGCTCTCAATCAACTTCTGGGCCAAATCCTGACTGATAGCAACCCATT